>OX424576.1:106227365-106319882 GCA_949152435.1 Gastracanthus pulcherrimus | reverse complement strand
TATATATATATATATATATATCACATGTACTTTAAATATATAGCATATTTATCTTAGTTTTGTGTTTAAGAAGTTCAAATACATTATTCTAAACAACTTTAAAAGTTTGACACCGTAATAACATTTCCTTTCTACAGAGTGTACTGGCGACACTAAAAATACCGTCTTTTAGGCAATCACCCATATAAATATGGGTAGTTACATGTCAAGTGAGTATGTCCACAACTCTCACAATATGTTGGTACTTATATCCAGAATGTGTAAAAAAAATTGCAGAGATCAATGTGTCATATTTCATGGGCAATTCAAGGTTGAAAAATGCTTTTTTTTTTTTAAATTTTTTATATTTTGTCAACTTTCTTTGATTTTCAACTCAAAAACTATCTATAAAATATTTTTTTTTAGATTCATCGACTTGTATTTGTTCAATTTGGTTTGTCATTTTTATGATTTTTTTCTAATTTAGTTGCAGTTTCTTAAAAGTTAAATGATATGCAGAATATTCCATATATTTATATAATTAAATTGAAAGATAATTATTTATTTATTTATTAAATAAACGAATTTTTATCTGTTTTTGATAAACATACGAAATTAGATAAAAAAAGATTCCTTGATTTGTTTTGGTTTTATAACGTTTAATAGAATAAAGAAATTCATATTGGAACAATTTATTCTGTTTGAAGACGTTAAGTGCCAACGAATTGGCAGCGATCTTACTTTTTTTTTAAAATAAGGTTCGTGGATAGTATAGTATGTGGATGGTGGAGTGCATGGGTAATGGAATGCATGGATACTGGGGGCGCTTGATAGCAGGGTCGGCGTGTGTGTATATAAGAATAAAATAATTAATGTGTTTCCTTCTCGTAAAATGTTAAATACAAAAAGTTGTATTTTATCGAGATTCAAAAAAACAATCATTAACTTACAACAGCAGTAACTATAGTGAAACGCTACACTTTTAAATTTTCAACAAAGCAATAAAGGTTTTTTCAAGACGACGAAAATGAGATGTCGCAGGTTTGATAAGACAGAAGTTTGTAGAAATGGCAAAACTTTAAACATAACCGAAAGATTAAAAAAATGTACATGCTTGTTGGTGCTTACCAAAATGAGCCTATACGTATTTATAGACTGAAAAAATTTTTGCATGAATGATGGCTAAAAGAGTAAGATATCCTTTTTTGAAACGTTCCTAATAGTTAAGATTTAAGCTATGAATGAAATTATAATGTTTTTGCCAATATCAAAAATTCAAAAAATTCTAGTGGGTACCATGGTGAATTAAATGGGCTGAAAATATTTCAGAACCTGTGCAGCTTTTCTAAAAATCCATTGGACTGACCTACATACCTGTATACAATACATATCTATAAAGAATTTGTTTCGATATATATATATATATATATATACATATTGTAACGAGCCGGGTATAACTCGTGAGGAATACAGCACGGAGCATAGGCACGGAGAATAGGCCAAGTGCTGCCATCTTACACCCGCACGCATCAACAGGTAGGCAGGAGAGAGCAGGCAAGGAGACACCGCCGAGGCCAACGAGAAAGGCCATTATCACTGTTGCTCTCGTGCCGTGCACCACGCTTTCCGTTCGTTCGCCACCATCGTGAGACTTTCTTCTGCTTCGGACCATCACGTGCTCACGCTCATTTTTATCACGGATTCTCGTGTGCATGGATGACAGAAACCATTAGTGGAGGCGGATGCCCCTCCACCAGTAGCAGTGAAGAAGCGTCAGGAGAGCCCGCCACGTGAGGGGAGAAGCATCGAGCAGCGAAGGCAGGAGAGGCAGAGACAAACGAGAAGGACAGAGAGAGAGAGAGAGAGAGAGAGAGAGAGAGAGAGAGAGAAGAAAGTGAAGAAAGAGAAGCTCCAACAGCTGCATTTCATCCTCCAACAATACGCTTCATTCGTTAGAGGTAAGGGCTAGCCCGGGGGTAAGGAGGGGTCACACTGCGAATAGTGTGTGGAACCCTACGAATAAACGGGCTCTGAATTGCCCACAAAAGGGAGGCCCGCGTGCGTTCGAAGTCCTTTCTTTACGGCAGTATGTTCAGTAACGGGCGTGCTGATTACGCATGCTACGCTCGACCTGCGCGTTTTTCCATTCAGCCAAATTGTAAATTTTAATATTGTTATAGCCTATTTATAAATACTGTTGTGACCGAGCTCGAACATTGCGCGATTCGAACACCGAGAATCGCGCATAGCAACCATTAGCAACGAGATCAACGACGTCGCGGATGTTATTGTTTATGTTTAGTCTGATTCTGACAGCTGTTGAGAATAGTTGTGTTTACGTTCGAATAAAGAGTCCGAGTTCAAGTGTGCTTTTCTATAAATACGTGTTGTCATTCTCATTACCCGAACCCGATCATAACATTTTGGGGGCTCGTTCGGGATAGTGTTTTCGAAAAAGTGATTTAGTGGAAAGTCTATGCTTTTACGTTCCAGCAAGATGTCAGTGGTATCAAGAAAACCAGTTCCATCCCCGAGAACTCTTTCAACTGAGCAGCCTCAACCATCTCTCACTGAAGCGAATTTGGAGATAACAAGCTTGAAGAGACGTGTAGAGGAAATTACTCAAGAACTCCATCAATGCAACGAGGATGCATTGAATTTACAAAGGGAACTCCATGTTCGAGATTCGGAATTGTTGGATGCTCGTCATCACAATGAGGAACTTGAAGCACAGATTAGGCTACTGAGGGATCAACAAGTTTGAAGAGAACTATTCGGTGACCGAGAGCAGAGGCAGAGGACTGACTTGAACGAAGAGACATCAAGACTTCGGATCCTGAATAACACACTGCTGGCAGAACAGCGAGAACAGCAACGCCAAATTAATCAGCTAAGTCGTTTACAGAATAGAGATATACATGCACATACAACAGAAACAGAGAACGCTAGAATCAATGACACTGGGTTATCTTTAAATCAGAATAGACTTGGGTCAGGAACTTTTGTTATTGATCCTTTGATTACTGATACTCGTGGTTTAGGTTCAAATGTAGATAATTCTGATTTACCGAACACTAGACCTATCCACTCGGGAACGGATTTGGTTTTTAAATTGAAAGCTGATGATTATGATGGATCATCACCTCTTCGTGAATTTTTGGTTCAATTTCAAGTCATCGCTAGAGCAAACAATTGGACACCTGCAAATAAATCAGAAGCTCTTATTTCTTGTTTGAAAGGAAGAGCAAAATCAATTCTCGTTGAATCTGATTCGACTGCGTCAAATTTGATGATTTAGTTTCCCGTCTTGAACTTCGTTTTGGTGATAAACACTTAGCACCCACTTATTACGCACAATTTCAGAACAGACGTCAACGTTTTGGTGAAGATTTCCCAACATTGGCTGCCGATCTTGAGAGACTTTCTGCTTTGGTTTATCCGGAATGTCCATCTGCAGTCCAAGATAAAATCGCTTGTGCCCAATTTATAGTTGCTATTTTTGATTCATCGATCAGAGAGATCCTTTGTTTAGAAAGGATAACTTCTCTGAAAGTTGCTCTTGCTCGCGCTATGGAAGTGAAGGTTATTCGTGATTTAGATAAGAGATCTCAGACTTCAAGGAGAACGAATGACACATATAAGACTGGAATCAACTCTTTGAATTCACAGTCTAAAGGTCCTCAATCTTCGGACAAACAGAGATTTCAAGATTTCTTTAAGGATATTGAATGTTGGACGTGTGGTAAAAAAGGACATTTTAGATCAAATTGTCCAAATCAGATGATTACTCCATAATCAACCAATTAAACAACCTATTCGAAGACCCCCTATTCATCAAGTTAAGGAATTGGATGAATGTATTGCTGAGATGCATTCTCAAGGAATTATTGAAGAATCAGACAGCTCGTATTGTTCACCTGTAGTTCCCAAGAAGAAGAAGGATGGAAAAATTCGTTTTTGTATTAATTTTCAAAAAATTAATGCAATTACAATTAAGGATTCGTACCCTTTACCAAGAGTTGACGATACTCTTGATAAACTTGCAGCATATTCGTGGTTTTGTCCTTTGAACTTGAAGAGTGGATACTGGCAAATCAAGATTCGAGAAGAGGATAGGAAAATCACGACTTTCTCAATCGGAAAAGGACTTTGGCAATTTACAGTTATGCCATTTCGTTTATGCAACGCACCTGCGACTTTTCAACGTTTAATGGAAAAATTACTCAGAGACTATCTTTCAAAATTCTATTTAGTCTATTTGGATGACGTTACGGTATTGGGAAAGTCATTTGATGAGATAATAATTAACCTGAAGAAAGTGTTTGTTCGTTTTCAAGAAGCAGGATTACGTCTTAATAAGAAGAAATGTGTTTTCTTCAGCAGGCAAGTTGAATATTTAGGATAGATCGTTTCAGAAGAAGGAAAAACAGCTGATCCAAAGAAGATTGAATCTGTTGAAAACTGGCCAATTCCTGATAACAAAAAGGCTGTGTTGAGTTTCGTGTATTTCTGTAGTTATTATAGGCGACTTATTAAAGGTTTTGCTGACATAGCTAAACCTTTATATAGGTTAACTGAAAAATCGGCTAAGTTCATATGGTCAGAGGAATGTCAAAAAGCTTTTTCAAGATTGACGAGGTTCTTACGACACCTCTAATTTTGGCATTTCCTTCTCTTTCTTCTGAATTTATTTTAGATACTGACGCTTCTGACCGTGGAAGTGATTCGGTTCTTTTTCAGAAACAAGATGGAATCGAACGTGTCATAGGTTATTATAGTAGAGTCCTTTCAAAATCAGAGAGAAATTATTGTGTCACTCGACGTGAACTCCTTGCTATTATAGAATCGTTAAAAAATTTTCATCATTACCTTATCGGTAAACCTTTCATTATTAGGACTGATCATTCTTCTTTAACTTGGTTATTGCCGTTTAAGGAATTGGATGGACAATTGGCTCGTTGGTTAGGGAAATTGGATCAGTACAACTACAAAATTATTCACAGGAAAGGCAATTTACATGGAAATGCTGATGGACTTTCAAGACGGCCTTGTGAAGATTTCTCCTGAAAATATTGTTCCAGAGTAGAAGAAAAATTCAATAATGTAGAAACAATTTGCCGTATCATTTTTTAAGAAAACACATCAGAAGAATGGAAGAATAGTCAGGCATAAGATGAAGCTATTTCTTTCATTTGTCAAACGAAAGAATTACAGAAGAAACCAGAATGGCAAGAGATTTCATCGATGGACGAATTCACCAAAATCTATTGTTCTCAATGGTACTCATTGATGGGATTTTCTATAGAGAATGGGGTTCAATGAATTTAGATTACAAAATCCGTCAATTAGTTGTTCCTCAACATAAAATTAAAGATATTTTGGAAGAAGCACATGATTCACCATCTGGAGGACATTTCAGAGTAAACAAGACTTTAAATAAAATTAGAAAAAGATTTTATTGGGCTACTTGTAAAAGAGATGTAGAAAATTGGTGTAAATCTTGTGAAGTCTGTGTTTCAAAGAAAGGTCCTCCAGATAAAGGTCATGGTGAGATGAAAATTTATAATTCAGGAGTTCCATTTGAAAGACTTCAAATGGATATCTTAGGCCCATTTCCACTTTCTTCTTTGGGCAATAAATACCTCTTAGTTGTGACAGACTGTTTTTCAAAATAGGTTGAAACTTTTCCTCTCTCAAATATGAGAACAAAAACCATTGCTGAGATTTTTGTTGATCAGATTGTTTGTAGGTATGGGGTACCTTTAGAGGTAAATACTGATCAAGGAACGAATTTTGATTCGAAATTGATTAAAAATTTATCTTAGTTGTTAGGAATCAAGAAGACAAGAACGATACCGTTACACCCACAGTCAAATGGACAAGTAGAAAGACAACACCAAACACTTCTACACTATCTCACAAAATACATACATGAAAATCAAAAAGACTGGGATCGCTGGGTTTTACTATTTTTGTTAGCTTACAGATCCTCCAAACATGCGACGACTGGAACTACTCCGGCTGAGATGTACACCGGTTTCGATCTGAGGCTTCCTTTGGACTTGATTCGTCGTTTATTGTATTCGTCGTTCACCAAGACATAAATCCAAGATAGTCAACATCAAACGTCTTGGGACTTACACTGAGAGAGACACCCGATAATGAAGACTGCTCTGCTCACGGTTCTTTCGAGCTGTGGTTTTTCCCGTGGGCGTGAAGGTAAATACCGTAGCAGGGACTTGAGGTGAGGTTCCACAGCATGTCAACTTCCCCCCTCTTGTCTGAAGACCGATTTCGACCAAATAAGAAGGATGATTGAAGTAGATTGTTCAAGAGACGGATCCGTCTTAGTCCTGTTAAGTGATGATTGGTATCGCATCTGTAAGCATTGATCGGTAACTTGATGCTAAGGATGGGTCAAGGTAGAGGATGTTGGTGTCGATTCCTGTAAATCATCATTGGATTGTAAGTGGATCAACCCGCTTGAAGGATGGATGGTTATGATTGTCGGGACGACAATCTGAAAAGGAGAGGGCAATGTTGTGACCGAGCTCGAACGTTGCGCGATTCGAACACCGAGAATCGCGCATAGCAACCCCTAGCAACGAGATCAACGACGTCGCGGATGTTATTGTTTATGTTTAGTCTGATTCTGACAGCTGTTCAGAATAGTTGTGTTTACGTTCGAATAAAGAGTCCGAGTTCAAGTGTGCTTTTCTATAAATACGTGTTGTCATTTTCATTACCTGAACCTGATCATAACAATACTATCTTCCTTTTAATTGGGAATACATACATAGTTTATTGTTACTGTTTGTTCGGGTTATTTAGGCCTTTGGGGGGCATTTGAATTGCGCGCCATAGCTCGCCAATCGCCGCGTATTACAATCGGCCGAGTAGTTGCGCGCACTGCCGCTTATCGGACAAGCGGATGCGAGCGCCGCGAGAGCAGAGGTTCTCGCGCGCCTTATGCACGTGGGGGGTCAGTTCCGTTCTCTCTCCCGCAGAGACCGGTCGATTTTCCTGGCGTGATTCAAGGCAGCGCATCAAACCCGATTTTGGATAATTTAATATTGTACGAGAAGCTCGGCACGTACGTCCTTATCAGGACGGTCGACTTCTCCCTTCGTAAAATGTCTGCGTCGCGTGAGTGTGTGTGTGTGTGTGTTCGGTGTGACGGAGGATCGGGAAGGTCCGGCCACGTGCGAGCCCCCTCGACGTGCCGACTTCCACACGGCGATCACCTACGCGGCAGGGCCAAAGGGTCTGCCCGTGGTCCAGGTACGGTTCCCTCGAGACGTCGAGGCGCCCTGCGACCAGGAAGGTGCATCCCATACACGTGCAGCCAGGACATTACGTCGCGCTGTCCACGTTTATACCGTCTAGCTTTTAAGGTAAGAGAGCTCTCGAGCGCGCGTAACTGGTACCTCGCGGCGTTAGGATATTTGCGTTATCACCTTCTCTCTCTCTCTCCCTTCTTTTGTTCCTATATTAGAATCTCTTTTGGTATGTATAATTTCCTCTTTAGTAAATAAATCATTCGCTTGCCCCGGCTTTTCTCCCTGCCTCGTGGGAGTTTTTACGCCGAGGCAAGTTGTCTTATTTCCCGCGAAAAATTGTGTCTTTATTGATCTACCCGGCCTTCCCTCACTCATTCATACATATATATATATATATATATATATATATATATATATATATATATATATATATACATTTATTTTTATAATTATCAGCGTTTTCTTCATGGTGCCCCGGGTGAGGAATGAGTGATAGGTTGGTTGGCTAGATGAATGAAATCCGAAAAGCGCATCATATTAAGCGTTCTTAGCGTGCGAGCTGTTATCGGCCCCGTTCGGCCCTTCTCGGAATCGGCTCGTAGCGTCTAGCGCGCTTGCTCGGCTTGACGCGTCGCCGCTGTCGGCGCTGTTCGGCCGTTTTCGGAATCGGTTCGTGGTGTCTGGCGCGCTTGCTCGGCTTGACGCGTCGCCTCCACGCGCGCGCTCGCGGTGTTGCTGGCGATAGTTAGGCGGGCTGTTGTCGGCGCTGTTCGGCCGCTCTCGGAATCGGCTCTTGTCAGCGAGCGCGCTTGCCCGGCTCGACGCGTCGGCTACGCGCGGCGGCCTCGCGGTGTAGCTGGCGATACGCAGGCGGTCTGCTGCCGGCACTGTTCGGTCGTTCTCGCGGGCTGCTCGTGTCATCGGGCGCGCCTTGCCGGCTTTGCGGACCGACTTCGCTCGGCGGCCTAGCGGCGTGGACGGAGATTCGCGGCATCGAGTCGCGTATAGCGCGTTCTCGCCGTGTAATTCTCCCGTTTGGCTATTTGTATAGGTGCGCGCGTTGTAATATAAGTTAAGCCGCTTGCGTTATTCTACGCTTAAGTTTACTTTTTCTTGCTACACTAAGTACGTAGTTTAGTGAATTTCTTGGGCGCGTTTCTTGTTCTAAGGCTAGTTTATCATGGCTCCTATAGCATTGAGAAAACTGGTGGCTCTACAGGACTCACGTCAGGTAGAGATCCAGGGTCTGCACAAACGCTTACTCGATAAGCCGCATGCTTCGCTCAATAAGAAAATAATTCAGGCGCGCATCGACGCCTTGAAGGAGATTTGGGTTGAAGCTCGTAAGACTCATTCTGAGATTACCGTAAGGGAGGATGCGGAAACAGATCAGTACGGCACCGAGGATGGATTTGGCAAGCTGCAGGCAGCGTATGAGAGTGCTCTTGACGAGGTCTTAACGTTGCAGTCGCAGTTCGAGGTCGCAGATGAGTCTACAATTTCAGGCGGACCTCTCAACTCTACGGTGTCTGGGTTTGATTCTCGAGTCGCGAAGCTCCCCAGAATCCCTCTTCCTACTTTTTCAGGAAAATACGAGGATTGGGAGAGCTTTTGTGATTTATTCACGACGCTTGTGCATGATTTGCCTCGGGTTTCCGATGCGACTAAGCTACAGTATCTGAAACTGTGTTTGACTGGGGGCGCGGCAGATTTAATTAAAGACGTGACGACCACCAGCGCTAACTATGCTAGCACATGGAAGGCGCTGAAGGCTCGTTACCATAACCCGAGGCTCATCATAAACAAGCATTTGTCTGCTTTTAACGAACTTCCTCATCTTAAGAAGGAGTCAGCTGAGGAATTGCGTTCCTTTTCGGATGAGGCTCAGCGTATCGTTCGCGCCTTGAAGAATATGGAAGTGCCCGTAGATAGTTGGGATGTTTGGCTCGTGTGCAGTTTATCTGAACGTTTAGATCCAGAGTCGCGCAAGCTGTGGGAGTCGGAGCTTAGTACTAAGGATCGGCTACTCATTGAAGCAGGTACTGGCCAGGATAACACTAGCTATGCGTACCCTTCTGCTACGTTCCACGATTTGGTCGAATTTCTCGAGAGGAGAATTCAGACTCTTGGCATGATTAGTTCTGAGCGATGTGGGGAAAAAAGGTCGGCTCCTCCTCTTAACTCGGGTCATCCTCGCAAGATTTTTCATGTGAGCTCTTCTCGTACAGCGGAACCGGGTTCCATGAATTGCCCACTCTGTACTGGCCCGCATGCTCTCATGAGATGCAATCGGTTCAAGGAGAAATCTGTCCAGGAACGTCGAGAGGAAGTTAGGCGCCTGCAGCTCTGCTTTAACTGTCTGGGTCGGCATCGAGGGAATTCTTGTTCTTCTTCAGGTCGTTGTTCTACATGTCAGGGCAAACATCACACTCTTATTCATTTCCAGGAGGCAGGAAACTCGCAAGGTTTTGCGTCAGCATCCAATGCATCGAAGGGCAGCCGCTGGACTCCAGGTACCAAATCAGCGGTGGTGGGTCTGCATGCGGCTGGATCTCCGATGTAAACAAGGAAGACTCTCCTTGCCACAGCTCGAGGGTTGGTAGTAGGTCCAAAGGGCAAGGGCACGTGTGTGTGGGCGCTTTTAGATCAAGGCTCGGAAGCTTCATTTATATCTGAATCCATTGTGCAGTTACTTGGACTGCCTAAGCGACGTACACACGTGCCACTGTCTGGTCTTGGGGCATGCGCTGCCGGCATTGCTCGTTCGATCACTCAGATCACTCTTCGTTCGGCGGTTGATGCAGGACTTCAGGTCGAAGCAGAAGTATTTGTTCTTTCTAAACTCACTTCGCGTCTTCCTTCCCACGAACTTAGCGAGGCTTTAGCTCGGGAGAAATTTTCTTTCTGGGGTGAAAAAATCCACGACTTCGCGGCTTGTTGCTCAGAACACAGTCCTCGTTTGGATTGTCTCCGGACCGGTGGATGCAGACGGATCACGGCGGGCGGATGGTTCTGCGATTGACTCCCCAGTTCAAGCGCTCCACTGCAGGGATGATTTAGATCAGGTGTTGCAGCGATTGTGGGTACTTGAGGAAGTTTCAGTGCCAAGTGACAGGTTGAAGCCAGAGGATGCAAGGTGCGAGAGCTTGTTTCGGGAGACGCATGGTCGTGACTCGCAAGGTCGGTATGAGGTGAAGCTCCCTTTGAAGCCAGATCCCTCTTCCGTTGCTGCGGAGACTCGTCGCATCGCACTGGGATCGCTTTCTCATCTGCATCGTCGGCTTTCTCGTGATCCGAAGCTTACCCAAGCGTACGTTGAATTCATGGAAACTTATGAGAGGTTAGGTCACATGTCGCGGGTTCCTTCGTCGGAGGTTCATCGGTCTGATGCTTGGTATTTGCCTCATCATGCAGTGGTGCAGGAGGACGCATCAAAGAGGAAGCTACGGGTTGTGTTCGACGCCTCTCGGTACGGCAGGTCACTGAGAAGCAGATCGATGAGGATGAGTCAGTTAAGGCTCTAGGGGTACAGTGGGTCCCATCGCAAGTTGCGTTTCGGTTGAATGCGTCTAGTGTTGAGAATTTGGCTGCTGCTCAAACGAAAAGGTCCGTCCTCTCTAATATTGCGCGTTTATTCAATCCGTTAGTATTGTAGTATAGGTCGAATTGCCCCAGTCTCGGTCACGGCCAAGATCTTGATGCAAGATATGTGGATCTTGACGTGCGAATGGGACTCATCACTGCCAGCTGAGATCCGTGAGCGCTGGTATGATTATTGCAAGAATTTATCTGAATTTAGCTGCCGGGTGTCGTTATTGTTGGCAAAATGTAAGGTAGTTCTCGTTAAAACGGTGAGCATTCCCAATTTGGAGTTGTAAGGCGCTTACTCCCTCGCATTTCCTTAATGAAGGAGCTTCGGTATTGCTTCCGGACGCTGACCTGCCCGAGTTGCCAGAAAATCGGCTGAACCGGTTCCAGCTACTCCAGCGTATCCGTAACAACTTCTGGAAGCGCTGGTCAGCGGAGTATTTGCTTCACTTGCAAGAGCGGGAAAAGTGGAGGGCCATCAAAATGGCCATTGGGCAGGGTCACTGAGGTGCGAGTGGTTACCATCAAGACTGCCTCTTCCTCCCTTCGACGACACATTGCTCGTCTTTGCCCTTTAGTGTTGGATGCTAAGGAAAGGTGAGCCGGTTTACTCCTTTCTCCAAGGCTCTGGTTCGTCCGTCGGACGAAGGCGGGCGGAATGTTCGGGTTATTTAGGCCTTTGGGGGGCATTTGAATTGCGCGCCGTAGCTCGCCAATCGCCGCGTATTACAATCGGCCGAGTAGTTGCGCGCACTGCCGCTTATCGGACAAGCGGATGCGAGCGCCGCGAGAGCAGAGGTTCTCGCGCGCCTTATGCACGTGGGGGGTCAGTTCCGTTCTCTCTCCCGCAGAGACCGGTCGATTTTCCTGGCGTGATTCAAGGCAGCGCATCAAACCCGATTTTGGATAATTTAATATTGTACGAGAAGCTCGGCACGTACGTCCTTATCAGGACGGTCGACTTCTCCCTTCGTAAAATGTCTGCGTCGCGTGAGTGTGTGTGTGTGTGTGTGTGTTCGGTGTGACGGAGGATCGGGAAGGTCCGGCCACGTGCGAGCCCCCTCGACGTGCCGACTTCCACACGGCGATCACCTACGCGGCAGGGCCAAAGGGTCTGCCCGTGGTCCAGGTACGGTTCCCTCGAGACGTCGAGGCGCCCTGCGACCAGGAAGGTGCATCCCATACACGTGCAGCCAGGACATTACGTCGCGCTGTCCACGTTTATTCCGTCTAGCTTTTAAGGTAAGAGAGCTCTCGAGCGCGCGTAACTGGTACCTCGCGGCGTTAGGATATTTGCGTTATCACCTTCTCTCTCTCTCTCCCTTCTTTTGTTCCTATATTAGAATCTCTTTTGGTATGTATAATTTCCTCTTTAGTAAATAAATCATTCGCTTGCCCCGGCTTTTCTCCCTGCCTCGTGGGAGTTTTTACGCCGAGGCAAGTTGTCTTATTTCCCGCGAAAAATTGTGTCTTTATTGATCTACCCGGCCTTCCCTCACTCATTCATACATATATATATATATATATATATATATACATTTATTTTTATAATTATCAGCATTTTCTTCACTGTTAAATCTTTGTGTCGTTGATAAACCCGAACTCGTCTGCTCCCCGTACCGAGTTAGGTGGACAAGCGAGGCTATATTATATTCGCGTAGCGACTGAAGTACACTTCGCGTTTTCGCGCTTCTGTCAAGTCGCGAAAACTTATATGTCGAGCAGACTCCGTACAAAGTCGAATCCTCGTGGATCCGACGTATACGAGGGAAAAGCCTGCACAGCTGCACCAAGGTAAGGTTACATCATTGAGTCGCCAAGACACACCAGCATGTAAATCTGCATGATCCTGACCGAGGGTGTACTCGTTCATGACTATCCCGGCCCGCCCACTTACGCACGATGCGCTGGCAAAAAAAAATAAGGGCATGGAATATACCCAAAAACATCAAGAAGTGGGAATTCAAGTACCACTAGCAGCGAAGAATGGGACAGAAATTTCAGATATGCAAGACGTAGAAGAATGGTACAAGATGGTAGACCTGCATTTGTTGCGATTTTCGAAAGCAGACGACACTCCGAAAGTAGCATTAAGCAATGCCATGAGCAAGACCAAAGATGGTACGCCTGTTCGTAGTAGTAATCTACCCGGCGTTCCCGTACAATTAATGCGGGGTTGGCAGAATATTATGGAACTAAAAAAGGAAGTTACCGGGCTATAAAGTCTCTAGACTCGAATATAAGATATTTTCAAGCAAACATGCTGCCTAACTGCAAGCGGCAGGTCAAGAGTGCCGCCAACAGAGCTGTTGAACTGCTTAATAGCATAAACAGTACTCGAGCTGCTCTAGCTCAAGAGACCGTTGCTTTCAACCGGATGATGGTGAAAAACCAGTGGACTACTAGTACTACTCTCAAAATCTATGGAAATGGTGGTGGAAACAGTCAAACGGCAGAAAAGTGGCAAAATCAAAGGAAACATAACGTCTGATGTAATAGATTCGATGGACATCGAACTCATTTTAGACAAAAATATACGCGTGGAGAAGTCCTTTACTCTAGTAGAAAAGAAGAGAGATCAAAAGAGAAAAAAGCAGGATTAGAAAGTAGAAAACACTCAAATAGGTAGAACCCAACAAGGCACCAAGAAGTCAGACACGTTCAGCTATGCCGACATATCGAAAGAAATGGAGACGAAGATCTCGCTGGGCAATGAACTCAGAGTACAAAGCGGAGATTTGCCAGTCTTCGCGGAGAGCTAAGAGCGACAAGATAATCCTCGTTATTTAAAAACACAGGGACACAAGTAAAGTCAAAGAGACATTAGCCCAGATCGTACGGACTCCGTATGGACTCACCGTCTCATCGCAAATAACGACAAATGGGTAAACAAAGCTCATGGAGAGGTTAGGTACTACGTAACCCAGGTACTGATAGAACTGCGGGTGCTTCAACGAGTATCTGTGTGTATAATACAAGAAGTACAATAAAACAAACGAAAACGCGGGAAAACTATACGGCCGTTGCATCACCAACCGACCCACTAAAATCTACCTCCCTTTCCTCTTCTGGCGGCACCCAGCCTGGAACTGTTTATCATATAACCTCAGGGTGGGACCAATCTTGAGTTGTCTGGACAACCGCTGCTGCCTTGACCTGAAACAAAATAAAATTATTGTATATCCCCCCGTCACATTGATACGCGTATTCGAATCGGCAAATTTCATCTTTGTACGAAAAAGAGAAGTTTCCCTGTCCCTCGTTGCGAAATTTATAAAATGAGAGAACATGCACGTTTTCCGGTTAAGAAATCGTCCTATCATCTTTCACCACATTCATTTCCATGGGGTCGTCCGCCGTCCCTGAGTTATGATGGGGTATCAGAGCGTCTCCCAGCCCTTTATTCATACCTTAGTTGATTGCCCTGTCTAGGTACCGATTCTTTTGTCGTAGGACCGACTCGGCCAATTTTGCCGCGGTAGCCCACTTATTCTCGGTCAACAGCATTATGCCCACGATGGTCTCAGACGTGCATTTCTTCGTTCCACTTTTCGCAGACGAAAGATGTACGAAACTTATCGTCGCGGGCAGCGAAACAGAAGATGCAACTCGGGATCTGAATCTTCCTCATACGATGAGGTAGAAGCAGAAGCACCCATGATCACTCAGGAATTGGGTCAGGTAGTAATCTACCTCCCATAGTCTTTATTAATCCAAGAGGCCAGCTGATCTATCAGCCTTACTATCCAGTCTCCCTTGGTTGTGGTTGTCCAAGATCGTTGCCACATTTGCATAGTGCGATCCTGTTCCTCTCGATGCAGAACTGTTCTGTCCTCATCTAATTTATTCCGCTCGTAGATTGGCTTGCGATTCGTCGCGTGTAGGCCGATATGGATGATTCCCGCATTAATGAGACGTTTCAACTGTGCCGTCTTTTCGCCGCCTTATCTACTGCATACGCTAGGTGACGAAAGAAAGTAAGCTTAGAATCTAGTTTGAGTCCCAGATACATAGCCTCGTTTCTTATCGAAACTACCGTCTTTCACATTCATGGGAAAAACAGTTCTTATCCGTTTGCCAGTGAAGGGTACGATCTCGGTCTTGGATGCTGCCAAGTCGAGATCCTGTCCCCCCATACAGCGCGAGATCTTGCGCATTGCCTGGTTAAGCAGATACCGAACCTTATCCAAAGTTATCCAACCCTATCATGTACACCATCGCCGGTAGCCCGAGTCTCATCAGGGCATCGTAGAGGATGTTCCAAAATTCCAAGATTGGGGCCTTTATCATTCTGCTATCAATACCTTTCCGGCGGCACATAATTTCGATTATCAGTAGGTAAGGTTGATTCCTACATACACACGCACACATACATACATTCACACACATACACACCCTCACAATTATTTCTACTTGCAAAAATTTACCTAAATTTTAAAAATTTGGTATTCTATCCAAAATTTTCCATTTTTAAACATTTTCTAAATTTTTAGAATCTTAAATTTTCTAAATTTTGGAAAATTTTGAACATTTTGGACAATGTGGAAAATGTGGCAAAATTTTTGAAAATTTGGAAGTAGTGGAAAATTTATGAAAATTTAGAAAATGTGGAAAATTTGGAAAAATTTTGATATTTTGAAAAATTTTGATATTTTGAAAAATTTTGATATTTTGAAAAATTTTGATATTTTGAAAAATTTTGATAATTTGAAAAATTTTGATATTTTGAAAAATTTTGATATTTTGAAAAATTTTGATATTTTAAGAAATTTTGATATTTTGAAAAATTTTGATATTTTGAAAAATTTTGATATTTTGAAAAATTTTGATATTTTGAAAAATTTTGATATTTTAAGAAATTTTGATATTTTGAAAAATTTTGATATTTTGAAAAATTTTGATATTTTGAAAAATTTTGATATTTTGAAAAATTTTGATATTTTGAAAAATTTTGATATTTTGAAAAATTTTGATATTTTGAAAAATTTTGATATTTTGAAAAATTTTGATATTTTGAAAATTAAGAAAATTTATGAAAACGGACCATTTTGAAAATAATTAACAAATTTTAAAATTTAGGAATATTTTTGAAAATTTTGCATGTTTTTGAATGGTTGGAGCGCTTTAAGTTCAACTTCGATATTTGTGAAGTAACAGAACTAGGAATTCCTCCTTTACATAAAGTAAAGCTAGTTCAGGGTCACCTATAGAGTGTAAATAAGGAGTTCAAGGTTGATATAGAGGTATCTACAGGTTGTAGTTATGGCTGTACACCTCATGGGTGGAGTCGCGGGAGGTAACCGCTGAAGTAAGAGAGATCCCCCTACTCTCCACGGGGGAGTTGTGGATCGCTGCCAAAATGATACTGAGCGGAAAAGTCCCTGGGTTCGACGGGATACCAGCTGAGATATTGAAGATCATCGCAGTGAGAGCATCGACCCTGTTACTGAACATGCACAACACGTGCTGCAAGGCAGGTGTCTTTGGAACCCCGTGGAAGGTTGCGTGTCTCGTGCGGATGAGCAAAGATAAGGGAGGTGATCCCCGGCTTCCGTCGTCTAACAGATCACTGCATATTGGACCACGCAGGAAAGCTTTATGAGAGATTGCTAAAACCATGACTACAGGACCTGTGCAGGCTGCTGGCGATTTAGCCGACAACCAGAACGGCTTCAGAAAACGGCGATCTATGGTTGACACTATACGATAGGTAATACGCCTGGGAAGGCGAGCGTGGACTTGAAACCATTTTCCAGGTAGATCACACTTCTGGTTATGCTAGACGTTAAGAACGCCTTCAACTCGGTCAGGTGGCCAGACATTTTAAACGCGTTGAACGAGTTCAGAGTCCCGGAGTACCTCACGAGTATGATACGAGACTACCTAAAAGACCGTATCTTGCGCTAGGAAATAGAAGAAGGCCAACGCGAGAAATATCTGAGCGCTAACGTGGCACCAGGGTCGATCTTTGGTCATGAAATTTCGAACATCCTCTACCATGCCCTGATGAGACTCGGGCTACCGGTGATGGTGTACATGATACCGTACGCCGATGATGTTGCCTTAGTCATCATTGCGCGGAACTTTGAATAAGCTCAATATCTGCTTAACCAGGCAATGCGCAAGATATCGCGCTGTATGGGGGGGGGGGGCACGGTCTGCATTTGGCAGCCTCCAAGACCGAGATCGTACCCTTCACTAGCAAACGGATAAGAATTGTTTTTCCCATGAACGTGGGAGAGACGGTGGTTTTGACAAGAAACAAGGCTATGTATCTGGGACTTAAACTAGATACTAAGCTTACTTTCTTTCGTCACCTAGCGTATGCAGTAGATAAGCCGGCGAAAAATACGGCACAGCTGAATCGCCTCATGGCGAACACGAGTGGACCTAAAACGAGAAAGCCACGGCTGCTTATAAAAGCTATAACATACATCTTATTTTACGGTTCTGAAATATAGGCTGATGCAATGAAGAAGATATCATACCGGAGACGAATCACTTCCGTTCAGCGAAAAGGAGCTCTCGAAGTCGCCAGCGCCTATCGCACGGTCTCGGGGCCCGTAGTACTCGTTATGGCGGGAATCATCCATATCGGCCTACACGCGACGAATTGCAAGTATATCTACAAGCGGAATAAATCAGATGAGGACAGAACAGGTCTCCATTGAGAGGAACGGGAACGCACGATGGAAATATGGCAACGATCCTGGACAGCCACAACCAAGGGTGAATGGATAGTAAGGCTGATAGACCAGCTGGCCTCTTGGATTAAGGGGGTATCCCTATATAAATGGGCAAAAATAAACTGAAACTTTGCGAATTTTTTTTTAAAAAACTATACAAGATTTTTATTTGAAAATTTTTTGGTTTATTATTCAAACATTAAATATGCATTTATTATTTTTTTTATTACATTATTTTGTTTATGCTAGTGATAAAAAAATGATGAACCATGAACTTTTTTTTTCTTCCTACAATTTTGTGTGCAGACTTGTCGTCGTCGTATCTCTCTGAAACATAAAAAAAAAGTTTTTTGTTATTATTAGGTCTAAATCTCGTCGACTAACCTAAATTAAAAGTATAAAAAAATTCCATAGCAAAATGGTGGACTTTTGAAAAAAAACTGTAATTTTTTTTATTATTATTGCAAAATTGTGGTTAAATAAATTTTTATTTCAAAAACAAGTAGGTTCATCGACTAGATTATGAAATTACCTTCAAAATGGCGTTTTTTTTTGTTATAAGTTGAAAACTCACCGAGAAACTGTGCACACAAACACGGACAATAAAGAAATTTTCTTTTCGAGAAAAACGCGTTTTAAAGTTCGCAGTAGCTGAAATCGCATTTTTGATAGACTCACCATTATTTTTTCACTTTTTCCTTAATCGGCTATGCCAGGGCCATAGACGAGGTCATCTTCTTCCTCTTTATAAGCAGCAGTTCTTGATTTTTTAGCCAATCTGCCTTCTTTAGTGGCACTCGCACTCTTCAGCTCCTGACGCTAGAGTCGCTTTTCATCCATTTTCTTCGCGTGGTTGTAAGTTGGCATTCCAATGGTGAACTCAAGGATCTTCATTGTTTGCAGGATAGATTTATAGCCGTCATTGAATAATCACAGGCCGACAAGATTTTTAACCCAGAGACCAGACCATACTTTTCCGAAGGTTTTTGGCACGCTGAATCCAAATCCGGCCTCAGAATTGCTCTATCACCTCAGGTTTTCGAGATATCCTAACCTAAAAGTGCAAAAATCACCGGTTTTGGCTGTTTTTGAGGTTATGTTATGCCGCCAACTGATTTTTTAATACAAAACGACCAGCGGCATCTGAAAGTACTAGTCTTGCCCTTCAAAATTCATTTTCGCTTGTTTCGATTCGACTTTTCCTTCTCGAGATATATCGATTTCAATCTGTGATGTATCAGTGTTTCTTATCTACTAGACATCCTATCCCATAGCCCCGTTTATACTCGGATAAACAAACTCTTCCTGATATTGCTGTCAAACCGCTTGCAAATGCATACCAGGTAGTTTTTGGGGTCACTGATCACAAATCTGGAGTTAGAATCTCCGAATTCAAAATGGCGGATCCAATATGGCGGCTATGATTACCACGATCCGTAGTAAGTCATAAAAAATCCCGGAAAAGCTCTGGAGATCGGTTACTCGGGGGTTTTCGGGGTCGCTGATCTCAAATCTGGAGTCAGAATTTCCGAATTCAAAATGGCGGATCCAAAATGGCGGTTATGATTACCACGATCCATAGTAAGTCACCAAAAACACTGGAAAAGCTCTGGAGATCGGTTACGCGGGGGTTTTCGGGGTCGCTGATCTCAAATCTGGAGTCAGAATTTCCAAATTCAAAATGGAGGATCAAATATCGCGACTATCGTTGCCAAGGGCCATAGCCATAGTTGACCAAAATCTTGGAAATGGTCTTTTAAGTCGTCACTTGGAAGTTTCCCGATTCTCCGAGCTCGAATCTGCAGTCAAATATTCCAAGTACAGAATACCTACTGACCCACCCAATATGTTACAAAATGACGGATGTAATATAGCAGCTAGTCTTACATAAAGAACCTCACTTTGACTTCTTATGAAAACGTTGTCTTTGCTCCTGAAACGATCGTTTATATGACTTGCGCCTATAGACAGTCGATACGTTATGTCTATGCAGAGACCAGCAGTAGTCCGCCATCATCCGCTCATCCCACCTACCTTGAAAATGCCGCTCCTTTTGTTTGAAATCTGAATCAATACGGTATTAGATACGTGATCGTCGTAGTATGCATGTATGAATCTGATGTACAGCCAGTGTAGATCAGCCAGTGCTTTCAAGAAAAACAAGACTTTCCGTGTTAGAGATCGCGTTTGAGCGACAGGCTACCGGATTAGTCATCAACCAATAAATAAATTAATACGGTATTAGATACATTAACGTCGTAGTGTGCATGTATGAATCTGATGTACATCCAGTGTAGATCAGCCAGTGCTTTCAAGAAAAACAAGACTTTCCGTGTTAGAGATCGCGTTTGAGCGACAGGCTAACGGATTAGTCATCAACCCATAAATAAATCAATACGGTATTAGATACATTAACGTCGTAGTGTGCATGTATGAATCTGATGTACATCCAGTGTAGATCAGCCAGTGCTTTCAAGAAAAACAAGACTTTCCCCGTTAGAGATCGCGTTTAAGCGACAGGCTAACGGATTAGTCATCAACCCATAAATAAATCAATACGGTATTAGATACATTAACGTCGTAGTGTGCATGTATGGATCTGATGTACATCCAGTGTAGATCACTCAGTGCTTTCAAGAAACATAAGACTTTCCGTGTTAGAGATCGTGTTTGAGCGACAGGCTAACGGATTAGTCATCTACAATGTCGAGAATCCCGTGCGCAAATAAAGTTAATAAATTTTGCAATGTTTGCGGAAAGTTTGAGGCAGAAACTTACCGTAGAAACATCAGTGATACAATAAGAGCACAGTTCGAAGAATGTTATCAAACGCCTATGAGAAATCTAAATAAACCCTGGGTTCCTAATTCTATTTGTGAAGATTGTCGCCGAACTTTGAAAAACTGGAATAGTATAAAAAAGGATGTTGTAATTGAAACAGTAGTGTGGCGTGAACCTAGAAATCATGATGATGACTGCTACTTTTGTGGATGTGATATAACTGGTAGAAACCATACAAATAAACATTTGCTTGTGTATCCTAAGGTGCTTAGTGTAACACCACCAAAAATTGGAAAAATAGAACGGAATACAAATACTGTTCCTCAGCCACAAGCGGAGCAAGAAAGGCAAACGATTGAAAGTGACGAGGCCGAAAGCAGTGACGATGAATTTTCTTTTGACGACGGAAAACCGCAACTTTTTGATCAAAATGCTCTGGATGATTTTGTGCGGGAATTGAATTTGAGTAAAGATTTGGCAGAGCTATGCGCTTCCAGACTCAAAGAAAGAAATCTTCTATCCCCTGGGACAAAAATTTCCGTCTACAGGAAAAGAGATAATAAGTTCGTGAAGTATTTTACTAAAGAGAATTCCCTTGTATATTGCAACGATATTAAAGGTTTGATTAGTTTATATGAGATAGAAGAAGTTTATAAGCCGGAGAACTGGCGACTCTTTATAGATTCTTCAACAGATAGTCTTAAAGCAGTACTGCTTCATAATGGAAATAAATATGCGGCAATTCCCATTGGCCATTCCATCGTATTGAAAGAATCGTACGAAAGCTTTCAATTTCTTCTTGAAAAAGTCAATTATTATAATGAGCACAAATGGTTGATTTGTGGTGACTTCAAAATGATAAATATTTTAGTAGGTTTGCAGTCGGGAAACACGAGACATCCGTGTTTTCTCTGCCTTTGGAACAGTCGTTCCCGACAGGAGCACTGGTTAAAGAAAAATTGGCCACAAAGAATCCAGATGAAGGTTGGTGAACACAATGTCATTCATGAGAGTCTTGTCGACACCCGTCGAATCCTATTGCCTCCATTGCATCTCAAGATTGGCTTTATGAAGCAATTTACTAAAGCTTTAGACAAAGAAGGCGAATGTTTCCAGTACATTGCATCCAAGTTTAAGCATTTGTCGGATGCTAAACTTAAAGAAGGCATATTTGTTGGGCCTGATATTAGAAAACTTATGAAAGACGATGATTTTGTAAAAACCATGACACCCGTACAAAAAGATGCTTGGATGAGCTTCAAAAGTGTCACAGACAATTTTTTAGGAAACTATCGAGATCCAAAGTACAAATCTATTGTATCTACGATGCTAACGAATTTCCAAAAATTAGGGTGCCTGATGAGTATGAAATTGCACTTTTTGTTTTCTCATTTAGACTACTTTCCTGAGAATAATGGCGCATTCAGCGAAGAAATGGGTGAACGCTTTCATCAGGATTTCAAACAAAAGGAGCTGCATTTTCAAGGTAGGTGGGATAAGCGGATGATGGCGGACTACTGCTGGTCTCTGCATAGACATAACGTATCGACTGTCTATAGGCGCAAGTCATATAAACGATCGTTTCAGGAGCAAAGACAACGTTTTCATAAGAAGTCAAAGTGAGGTTCTTTATGTAAGACTAGCTGCTATATTACATCCGTCATTTTGTAACATATTGGGTGGGTCAGTAGGTATTCTGTACTTGGAATATTTGACTGCAGATTCGAGCTCGGAGAATCGGGAAACTTCCAAGTGACGACTTAAAAGACCATTTCCAAGATTTTGGTCAACTATGGCTATGGCCCTTCGCAACGATAGTCGCGATATTTGATCCTCCATTTTGAATTTGGAAATTCTGACTCCAGATTTGAGATCAGCGACCCCGAAAACCCGCGCGTAACCGATCTCCAGAGCTTTTCCAGTGTTTTTGGTGACTTACTATGGATCGTGGTAATCATAACCGCCATTTTGGATCCGCCATTTTGAATTCGGAAATTCTGACTCCAGATTTGAGATCAGCGACCCCGAATACCCCCGCGTAACCGATCTCCAAAGCTTTTCCAGTGTTTTTGGTGACTTACTATGGATCGTGGTAATCATAACCGCCATTTTGGATCCGGCATTTTGAATTCGGAAATTCTGACTCCAGATTTGAGATCAGCGACCCTGAAAACCCCCGAGTAACCGATCTCCAGAGCTTTTCCGGGATTTTTTGTGACTTACTACGGATCGTGGTAATCATAGCCGCCATATTGGATCCGCCATTTTGAATTCGGAGATTCTAACTCCAGATTTGTGATCAGTGACCCCAAAAACTACCTGGTATGCATTTGCAAGCGGTTTGACAGCAATATCAGGAAGAGTTTGTTTATCCGAGTATAAACGGGGCTATGGGATAGGATGTCTAGTAGATAAGAAACACTGATACATCACAGATTGAAAGCGATATATCTCGAGAAGGAAAAGTCGAATCGAAACAAGCAAAAATGAATTTTGAAGGGCAAGACTAGTACTTTTAGATGCCGCTGATCGTTTCGTATTAAAAAATCAGTTAGCGGCATAACATAACCTCAAAAACAGCCAAAAACGGTGATTTTTGCACTTTTAGGTTAGGATATCTCGAAAACCTGAGGTGATAGAGCAATTCTGAGGCCGGATTTGGATTCAGCGTGCCAAAAACCTTCGGAAAAGTATGGTCTGGTCTCTGGGTTATTGGTTCAGGAAAATTTTGTCGGCCTGTGTAATCCATCAGCAATCCAAGCTGCAATTTCAACAGTTTTTGAACCACAGTGCAGATGCTTAGGAGCCAAGCGACATACAAGAGCATTAAAACTTTCATTTGCATTTTGGGTATGTCCCCCCAAGCACCTTTGCAACAGATCTTCTCTTGACAAATCTTCATAAATAGGCAATAAATGCTTTTGTAAATCTTGATGAAGAGCTGGGGGATGGTCAAACACGTTGGCTCCGACTACCTGCGATTGTTGCCACTCACACCAGCTGTCGATTCCCGGAGGGCAGTACTGATGCTGTGCTGTTTCGTTAGTCGAGCACATATGATAGTATGTAGCCAAAATAGCGTCTCTCATATCTTGCTTTGAGTTCACGTTCCTTCTTATGGCAAGTCCGTAATAAGTACTTAACTTTTTAATAAGGGCATCGGTAAGTTTGCCTTTACCTCCCAATTTTTCATTTTTTTTTAAATTACGAAGACGCGTTCCCATTCTCTTTTGTACGTGGCCAATGCACTCACATTTTACCACCGGGAATTCATCTCCGTAAGGATTCCTTTTCAAAACGGCAGAAAAAGTCTTCGAGTCGCCGTCGCCGATATAAACGCTGTATCGTATGCCGTAGTCATCAAACGAACGCTCAAACATTTCTATAACGGCGTCGACCTCCATCTTTCCTGCAGAGCCTTCGTGATTTGCAGCACATTCGTCAGCATGATTTTCGTGCCAATCGACATATTCTTGAGTGTTTTTCTTATGAGGGCATGATAGACACATTTTGCAGAACGTACTTTTGACAATCAAATCGACAATTTTCCCACAGTTATATAATATCAGCGTTGTCACGCCGATTTTCGAAGAGAAGCCTCGTTTTTTCCACGATCCATCGCCGGATACTTTCATTTCAAGTAATGGCTTTTCTGCTTGCTCGTTCAATTTTTTCTCTTCTTCGACAGCCTTTTGACTTGTTATTTTGAAATAAATTTTTGTCGCTTGATGAATATGCTCCAATATACTGTCGTATGCTGTATTACTAAGTCCTTCACCAAAATCCATCAAATTCGAAAATAAATTTATTCCTTGCAAACCAATACCTAAAAGTCTCATCACAAACACTATACGACGATTTACTTCAAACCCATTGTTTATGTGAGGGCCAGAAGGTATAGTAATCATGCCACATTTACACAAAACAGTAAGTTTCCAGCCGAAACCACGGAAGCCAGCCTCTTCAAAATTCACAGCTCCTTTGCAA
This sequence comes from Gastracanthus pulcherrimus, assembly GCA_949152435.1. Taxonomy (NCBI): domain Eukaryota; kingdom Metazoa; phylum Arthropoda; class Insecta; order Hymenoptera; family Pteromalidae; genus Gastracanthus; species Gastracanthus pulcherrimus. Next base: position 106,295,581 of record OX424576.1, on the reverse strand, counting down.
GTTTTACAGCACAGCATCTCGGAAAGTACCGAGAAAATAGTTACAAATTCGATGATCCGATATCGGTGAGACTGATTGACTGGAATGTCATCCGCAGTTGCTGTTGCTAATTTTCGTGCACTGGCACTGACACCTTTCACTTCGCCTTCTTCAGTCGTATGCTGATTACCGTGAAAAGATCTCTTCCTACGACTTGCACGATAGTTTTCGCTATGTTGACCTTTCGGGTAAGATGTCATGATGTATTTTGTGAGAGCGCTGTAAACTACACAACAGTTACAGTACAACTGAGCCGACTGTAGCGAACCAACGCTCCAAAACAAGTTTATACCTATACTCTACACTGCCTGTCCTATTATAGTATTAACTCGAAAATTCTTGCTAGGGTACACACAAACACACTCATAAATCGGAGAACATCTGCTCTTTTCATTGTATAAGTATCCCAGCTCAGCGGGGAGCCATTGTATCCGAACGCTTACCTGCCTACCTGCGCCGGGTGTACCGCGCGCTGAAGAACGTTAGCGAATATACGTATAGCGGCTGAACGGATTCGAATTTTGCTCTGAAATTTTAAGAGCATACTTTTGAAATGTTGTACTTTCGATTTATGCAATAAAAAAAATCGATTTTTTGATCGATCTATATATGGATACCCCCTTAATAAAGACCATGGAGAGGTAGATTACTACCTGACCCAATTCCTGAGAGATCATGGGTGATTCTGCTTCTACCTCATCGTATGAGGAAGATTCAGAACCCGAGTTGCATCTTCTGTTCCGCTGACCGTGACGATGAGTTTCACACGTTTTTCGTCTGCGAAAAGTGAAACGAAGAAAGCACAGCTCTTCTCTGAACGCTCGCACAATGCACGCCTGAGACCATCTTGGGCGCAATGCTATTCGCCAAGAATAAGTGGGCTGCCACGGCAAAATTGGCCGAGTCGGTCCTACGACAAAACAAGCAACACCTAGACAGGGCAATCGACGAAGGTATGAATGAAGCGCTGAAAGCCGCTCCGACACCCCATCATAACCCAGAGACGACGGACGACCCCATGGAAATGGATGAGGTGAAAGCCCATGCAAGCATATAGCTATGTGTGAGCATACCCGTGAGGGATCGCCAACCGACGCTTTGCGTCCTCCACCAGCCTAACATGAGAAGACAACCTGAGAGGAACGGCACTCCCCAGGAGCGTGAGATTCTTACTCATTAAAACCTCTGAATCGTTTTCGTGGCATTTGTGTCCATCCCAGTACAGTCGATAGACATTACTTCAGGGTGGCGCCACCTTCTTGGCCTTATATGGCCCTTCTTCTTCCTTCTTTTTATCATCTTGGCATTTGTTCTTTTATTCTTCGATCATCATTCTTACTTTTTCCTTAGTTCTCAGTTCATCTTTCTTGAATCTTCTTTCCTCTCTTCTTTCTTCTCTTTTATCTTCGTTCTTACTGGGCTCTTCTACCCTGGTTTCGTCTTTCAATTTTTTACTTCTGTTTCACCGTGTGACACATATGCCTCGTGACGACATGCCAGTCAGATTCGGAGCGCAACATAAGCTCTATGATGTTGTCTGGTGTCACATCTTGTCTTAAGGTCGAAATCATTTCTTCCCTACTTTGTTGTCATTGTCGGCACTCATAAATCGTATACTCTGCGTCATCATGTGGATAGTTACAGTATTGGCAAGTTGCCTCTGTCTACTTCTGGAATCGGCACAGATACTCGTTGAAGCACCCGCGTTCTATCAGTACCTGGGTTACGTAGTACTCGACCTCTCCATGTGCTTTGTTCACCCATTTGTCGATATTTCGGATGAGACGGTGGGTCCATCTCTCTCTCTTTTCGCTTTTCCATCGAGTTTGCCACATATTCATGAGTGTAGAGATCGCCTATGTCCATTTGCCATTTTTTCCACACTCTCCAAAATTTTCCAAAGTTTTGGAATTTTTAAATATTTAAAAAATTTGAGATTCTATAAATTTAGAAAATTTTAGTTTCTAAAAATTTAGAAAATTTTTAAGAATGGAAAAGTTTGGATTGAATTCCAAATTTTTAAAATTTAGGGAAATTTTTGCAAATAGAAATAATTGTGGGTGTCTGTATATGTGTGTGAATGTATGTAGGTGTGCGTGTGTATGTAGGAATCTACCTTACCGACTGATAGCCGAAATTATATGCCGCCTGCAAGGTATTGATAGCAGAATGATGATGTCCCCAATCTTCGCTCCCACCCGTGAGTTACAGCCATAACCACAACTTGTAGATACCTCTGCAACAACCTCGAACTCCTTATTCACACTCTATAGGTGACTCTCCTAACTTCAAAAGAATACTGTTGTCATTGAAGAACTATTCTATCAGTCTTATATTGTGAAGAGCACAAGAAGGCCTGAATGCCCCATTGTGATGAGGACAATCTGTAACTAGCTTTAATTTATCCAAAGGAGGAATTCCTAGTTCTGCTACTTCACTAATATCGAAATTGAACTTAAACCTCTCCAACCATTCAAAGATATTCAAAATTTTCAAAAACTTCCCTAAATTTTAAAATTTTTTAATTATTTCCAAAATGGTTCGCTTTCAAAAGGTTTCTAAATTTTCAGAATCTCAAAATTTTCAACAATTTCCATTTTCAAAAATTTTCCAAAAGTACAAAATTTTCCAAATTTGAAAATTTTCTAAATTTTCAGAATCTTAAAATTTACAAATTGGTCAAAAATGGCCGCTTTGCGCCCGTTTTTTATGTATCAAAAACGCGACAATCGTGCATGACAAAATAAACTTTTTGGTTTTGTATCTAAATGACAGTTGAAATGTATAATATATAAACTAAGTATCTAGATGTAAATATAGGTTTTAACAATAAGGTGGTATAGACAAAAATTTTTAAGAAATGTTTTATGTGCATTTCGAAGGTTTTGTTAAAAAGACTATATCTTGTATATGATTTAAAAATGCTTATTTTACCCATGACTGGTCCATGTAGTGCGCTCCGTAGATTTTTATGTCTAGATGTGTATACTAGTTTCAGACGATGTATTGGTTGTTATGGTAGCCGATGACGAGGTCCAAGTAGTGCGAACCGTAGTTTTTCATGTCTAGGTGTATATTAGTTGCAGATGGCGTCTAGGTGGTTATGGTAGCCGAGGACGAGGTCCAGGTACAGCACTCCATAGTTTTTGGGGTCTAGATGAGTATACTAATAGCAAACGGTGTCTAGGTGGTTACGGTAGCCGATGACGAGGTCCAGGTATAGCATTTCGTAGTTTTAACTGTCCAAGTTTAGATACTGGCTAAAAACTACAAAGCATACATACAAACTGGATATCATCACCGGCATTGAGCTAGACCCTGGGTACAATCAGTATACAAATCTAGATACGAAAAACTATGGAGCGCTCTACCTTAATCCCGTCATCGAGTACCATAATCACCTAGGCACCGTTTGCACTTATTATTTACAGCTACATATCAAAAACTACGGAGCGCAATACCTAGACCTCACCACCGGCTACTATTACTACCTAGATACCTTCTGCAACTAGTGTGCACATCTAGACACCACAAACTATGAAGCGCACTACCTAGACCTCGTCATCCGCCACCATAACTACCTATACAGCGTCTGCAATTAATAAGCACATCCCTACACCTACTACGACGCTGCAAACTATCTGGACGTCTTCACCGGCTATCGTAACCACCTAGACATCGGATATAACTAGTATATACATCTAGACACCAAAAACTACAGAGCGTACTACCGGGCCGTCATCATCGGCCCCCCATATTTGCCTAGAAGATACCTTCTGTGCATTCGAGCACGAAGCTGACGAAATGATGAAGTTCGACCGGACTTGTTTACTAATTTTGTCGGATCAGGTGCTCGATTGGTACTGCTGCAGCGGAGATAGCAGATATAACCAAAATGATCGGTCAAATCCACCGAAGTCCACAACAGTAATGACAAACAATAGCCTCCGTAAATTTAACTAACGCGGTTCCGGTTATTTTGACTGAACCATCTTCTCAGTGCAGTGTTGACGGATTTGTAAATTTTCTTTGAATGAATCATATATAGATAAATATTATATCTGATAATTTTAATGCGTCATATGCTTTTCTTCGAGAAATATGATAAATCAAAATTTGGTTACACAAATACATACGTACACATACGCACACATGTATAGATATCTACATATATACATTCATATAGATATTTCGGAAAAACTTACTTTTTTGACTAAATAACCGCGATAATATGAAAATTTGTTATATGTTTGATCCAATCATTTACAGCCTTACAAAAGTTTCTTTATGAGAAAGTGAAAATCAGGATATGGGTAGGCATTGGATCATTTACCTTAGTATGTTTATTGGTTCAAGAGATATTTTGTATTATGTACATATTTTTATAAATAATTATTATTTGCAATATTTGCAATATTATTGAATTCAACTAAAACAATAACAAAAAATTGTGTCTATTAATTAAATATATATTACCTCTTTTTCAGCTGATTTAATATTGACTATTATATCGTTGGTAAAATTGTCATCTTTAATAGTGAATTTCAACTTGGTCGCAGAATCCTGATACACTTGTAATCTTGAATGTTCAGGTAAATAATTTTTATTTTTATTTTCTGACGAAGAACATTCGTTTTTTTTCGATAAGTGATCATCCTGAATGATGGAATCGTTTAAATATATAGTATCGTTCATAGACGATTTAATAGATCTTGCATGGTTTCGTCTGTGTATGTCTTGCTTTTTTTCTTTTACTTTCATATCTATATCAACGTACTTATGTTCATTTATAAAATCTAATATCATTCCTTTAGAATATTTCGTTTTTTCTATAACTGGTATTTCAGCTGTCAATTTATTATCATTATATAACTGCTCATTATTTGCACTGGCAACAATTATTGCTCTACAATGCTGAGCTTCTTCATCAAGATAAGTTAATGAGACTTGAGTTTCCAATTCATCGTCATCTTCATCCTCTTCATCATCACCATCTTCTTCGTCCTCTTCTTCTTCATCATCATCTTCGTCATCTTCTTCTTCATCATCTTCGTCATCTTCTTCCTCGTCATCATCATCATCATCTTCGAGAATTCGTACAGTAACATTAAACTTTGGAATAACTCTTTGATCTACTGAAACAGGACGTGTTTTATCTGAAGTATCGCGTGAATGAGATATGATATTTTGTTTTATTTTCTTTTCCATCAAAGATACATTAGAAAATTGACTATCACTAAACACACGGTTTAAATTAGGTTCGACTTGTGATCTAGAATTAGACCGTGTTACGGTTTTAGTAAATTTTTGTTCTTTATTTATACAGTGTATTCCAGATCTAAATTTATGCATTTCTCGTTTTTCACCCCAAATAGGTTCAAAATGTTTCAACTTCCAGGGATCTAATTTATTTTTATCTTTCTCAGCTTCTAATTTTAATCGCTGTTGATTTTCGGGAGTAAATTCACCTTCTGCTAGACGTTTACGCCATTCTTGACATGCTCTTGCAAAAAACTCATTATTTAATCCTGAAGTAGCAGCATCCTATGGGTGAAAATATTATTATTATAATTTTTGATATGCAATCAGATTCTATTTTGATATAACATTGAGAAATTCATATTACATTATCAAACTTTTCATAACTAACACATTGTATTATAGAACTTAAAAAATCTAAAGAAATCAACTCTAGACATTTATTTTGTGCATTTATTATTTTATGAAGAGCAACAACATTAAGGTGCAACATACACCTTAAATCTGAAACAATAATTGGTATTTTTAGTGCTTGATAAAAAAAATTGAATGAAAATTTATACTCGTGTAAAAAATGTACTCTTTTCTTACTCATATAATTGTTACGGAGAGGGATTGTCACGATTCGCGAGGTTGGACGCGTGTTCTGCTCGGCATAGTTTAGGTCGATGAAGTTGGGATGGTCGCAAGAAAAGAGACAGGGATTGAGCTAATAGTTGTTTATTAGTGCATACTGGGAGAGAGAGAGAGAGAGAGAGAGAGAGGTGTATATGCCGTGACTATTCGACTGCTCGTGTCTCGTACGATTGCCCGACTGTTCATGTGCGTCACTCTGGAGACGCGTTTATCACTCGTCGCGAAGATTCGCGCAAGATAAGCGCTGCCGAGTAAGCGATCTGCGCGCTCGTCATCGGACATGGGATACCCATGCTAATGTGCGTACGTTACACGTTCGAGGGGTCGCTGCCACTGTCTCAGTGGTACACTTGGGAATGTGTGTATGTGTGATGTTGTGTGTTTATAACGGAGAGTACACAAAGATGTGTGTCTCTCTCTCACTCCCCTAGGTTTACAACGTCAATTTCAAATGCGATTCATGTTTTAATTTATATTATTGTTACACAGAATGCCCATTTATATAATAGGAAACTTGCATGAATTCTAAATTCAATTTTATTCCATAATATACTTAGAAATATTAAACTTCACAAGACAGTCTTCCTTTAAATGCCTTATTTATTTATTTATTTATTTATTTATTTATTTATTTATTTATTTATTCATTTATTTATTGATAGTCATAGTTTAGATCAGTATTTGAATCTATGTCACGTAACATCATCAACACGAGCGTCCAATACTGCAAAGTCAGCGCCACTGTGGAGACTGTAGGTATTAAGCAGTGAGACTGCGAAGCCTAGCTGCAGTTCGTTTAGTACCAAGAGTCGTTACATTGGCGCTGACTTTGCGACGTTCGATGTTCGTATTGATGATGCCACGTGACCATCAATTCAAAAAGCGATCTAAAAGTGTACTGTTTCAATGCGTTATAAATAAATAAATACGGCATAAAAAAATAAAACATTAAAGTACGTTTTACCTTTTCATGTCGATTTCAAGCGTTAAAACAGTGGTATTAAGACCCACGCAAGTTGCCTATTATATGTGGTATTTAATACTAGTTGTATAATGTTAAGATTTGATACTATTGTCTATGATGCATAACATTTAACATTGACTGTACAATTTCGAGAATAAACACCGGTCACCACACTCATAACCAATTATATATTATAATGACTAATTACTAGGCAGTGAATTATATGAATAAAAAAGCAAATTTTCTTTTTATTTTAAACGCTTCTAGAAAAAGATGTGGAATATGTGCAATTTGTTGCTATATGAAATATTAATAAGTGCAGAGTAATTATGAAATAATAAAAATGAAGAGACTTATTACTGCTAATTATATTAATAACACAGCCCCACAAAAAAAAATTGTAAGTCCCAAAAACTTGACCACGGTACTTATATGTTTTTGGGATCGCTGAATCCGAATCCAGGGTTAGTTTAACCCCATCAGATCTTTCTCAAGGTCAGTTGAAGGTCAAATTATCGAAATACATGAAAAATACACTAAAACCATGGTATCTTGGGGTTTTTGGGGTCGCTGAATCCGAATCCGGGGTCAGATTAAACAATCAGATCTTTCTCAAGGTCAGTTGAAGGTCAAATTATCGAAATACATGAAAAATACACTAAAACCATGGTATCTTGGGTTTTTTGGGGCGCTGTATCTGAATCCGGGCTTATTACAACCCTATCAGATCATGGTCAAGGTCAGTTGAAGGTCAAATCAGAAAGATTCATAAAAAGTAGAGTCAAACCATGACATTTAGGGGTTTTTGGGGTCGCTGAATCCGAATCCAGGGTCAGTATAGTCCCATAAGGTTATATTTATGGTCAGTTCAAGGTTAGTTCAAGGTCATGGACGTAAAGAGAGTGAAAAAATTAGTTATAAACTGAAACAATGCAAAAGGTAATGTAAACCATAAAGCAAAGAACAATGTATATGCAAGTACAATCGTATCCTTTAAAACTATATCATAGTTTGCTGCTCCTTCATTTACTTTAAATTTGTTAGAAGTATATGCAATTCAATAAAATACCCGTAAAAATATTAAGCCCATTACTCTTTTTTATGGTAACGAACTATTTTATTGTCAAATGATCTACGAAGTGGATTACGCTTCCGCTACGGAAATATCGTGATTATTTCGCTAAAGATGAATAATTTTCCTTAGTTTACTGCAAAGATATAGTTGGGTTGATGAATTGCTTTAAACATGGATGTTACAACCCTAACGAGTGGAGATTGTTCATCGATTCGTCAACGAGAAGTTTAAAAGCCGTTCTGTTACACAATACAAATGTTTATGCAGCCATTCCCATAGGATATTCGGTAATACTGAATGAAGAGTACTGTAACATGAAAGTAATATTAGACCGAATAAAATACAATGATCAGAAATGGCAAATATGTGGGGATCTTAAAATCATAACAATACTTCTGGGGCAACAATCGGGATTCACAAAATATCCTTGCTATTTATGTGAATGGGATAGTAGGGATAGAAAGAATCATTACATAAAGAGTGTCTGGCCCCTTAGACAAAAGTTCGAACCGGGTTCTAAGAATATAAAAGATAAGCCACTTGTTGATCCATCAAAAATTCTTATACCACCTCTGCACATTAAATTGGGACTTATGAAACAATGGGTAAAATCTTTAGACAAAGATGGTAGCTGCTTTAAGTATCTGCGAAATCAGTTTCCCAAATTAAGTGATGCTAAAGTAAATGAAGGAATTTTCGATGGCCCTCAGATTCGTAAGATGATAAATGATGAAATTTTTGTTACGAAAATGAATCATACAGAGAGAGAAGCATGGTTATGTTTCAAGGACGTAATTAAAAACTTTCTTGGAAATCATAAGAGCCCAAATTACCAACAAATAGTTTTAAATTTAGTAAATAGTTACAAAAATCAAGGCTGCGTAATGAATCTAAAATTACACTTTTTATATTCGCATGTTGATGAATTTCCAGAAAACCTAGGTGATTACAGCGAAGAGCAGGGAGAGAGATTTCACCAAGATATCAAGGAAATGGAGCGCAGGTACCAAGGAAGATGGGACGTAAATATGTTAGCAGATTACTGTTGGTCGTTAAAAAGAGATCTACCATCAACATCGGAGAAGCGGAAGCGTAATCCACTTCGTAGATCATTTGACAATAAAATAGTTCGTTACCATAAAAAAGAGTAATGGGCTTAATATTTTTACGGGTATTTTATTGAATTGCATATACTTCTAACAAATTTAAAGTAAATGAAGGAGCAGCAAACTATGATATAGTTTTAAAGGATACGATTGTACTTGCATATACATTGTTCTTTGCTTTATGGTTTACATTACCTTTTGCATTGTTTCCGTTTATAACAAATTTTTTCACTCTCTTTACGTCCATGACCTTGAACTAACCTTGAACTGACCATAAATATAACCTTATGGGACTATACTGACCCTGGATTCGGATTCAGCGACCCCAAAAACCCCTAAATGTCATGGTTTGACTCTACTTTTTATGAATCTTTCTGATTTGACCTTCAACTGACCTTGACCATGATCTGATAGGGTTGTAATAAGCCCGGATTCAGATACAGCGCCCCAAAAAAACCCAAGATACCATGGTTTTAATGTATTTTTCATGTATTTCGATAATTTGACCTTCAACTGACCTTGAGAAAGATCTGATTGTTTAATCTGACCCCGGATTCGGATTCAGCGACCCCAAAAACCCCAAGATACCATGGTTTTAGTGTATTTTTCATGTATTTCGATAATTTGACCTTCAACTGACCTTGAGAAAGTTCTGATGGGGTTAAACTGACCCCGGATTCGGATTCAGCGACCCCAAAAACCCCAAGATACCATGGTTTTAGTGTATTTTTCATGTATTTCGATAATTTGACCTTCAACTGACCTTGAGAAAGATCTGATGGGGTTAAACTAACCCTGGATTCGGATTCAGCGATCCCAAAAACATATAAGTACCGTGGTCAAGTTTTTGGGACTTACAATTTTTTTTGTTTGTGGGGCTGTGTAATATATAAAAAAAATACAGCGAGTTTTTGCAGATCACTCATACTTGCATACTACATGCATACATCCTGAACATTATATCTACAAGAAAATAATCGGAAACACATGCGCGCGCAGATTTCACTTGCAGAACATATTATTTCACTTCACTGCAATATCTTGATAAGGTCGCCGTTTACAGCGCACTGGTGAACGGTCCTGGGGCTACTTTGTTAGAGTCTCACTGCTCAGACACCTGTAACAGGCATTACGTTGTTGTTGTAGCTGCAGATGATCTTTCCTTCATCATTTTTATACGCGCTCTATTTCCTCATACATTTTGCTTGCCTTTGTTGTTTTTCTTCTTTCGAGTAAATGGGATGAAATCTGCCTCTGTATCCTCATGGCTGCTTAGCCACTTTGAGAGCTTGCTATCTTTTTCTGCTTTGTTTGAGCTCGGTAGCATCTACAGACTTCTGCGTGCTCTGTAAACTTGTTTTTGATCAACCCGTCGGCGCGGGGTTCAGCGTCTTGTTTGCCTCTGCCTGTAGCGGACTCCTTTAAATTTCACGCACTCCTGCATGCGGTTTACCCAAGTTTGGTGCCTGGTCGATGATTTTGTTGCAAAGAAGATGTCAGTTGCTTTGACATTTTGATCTTTGCCCTGTGCGAGGTGTCCATGATTTGTTAAATGTAGTACTGTTGTCGATCTAGCCTCACTGATAATAAGGCGCTATCATAAGTGCTTTCCTCAATTTCGTGCTGTATGCTCAGGGTGGTGGCCACCTCGGAAGGAAACCAAGATCCTTAATTGATATATAGTTGAACACTGGAGCATTTGTCAGCCGTAAAGGTTTTCGAATGCCAGTCATTTCGAAAGTTTTGGCTCGACTTCCATTTGGGTCTGTTGTTTTCGATGAATCTAAAACTTTCTAGAGCATATTAAAAAGGGAACCCCCTAAAAAAATCGATTTACAAATTACCAATGCAGCTATTATAACTCCTATCGTGAATTGAGCTCTATATTGTGCCAACGTCAACACGGTGTTATGCATGTCTTAGATATCAGTCGCTCGGCTCTGCTCGCGCCTGCCTCTCGCGAAGGCGATTACTACGCTTATATTGAAAAAGACAACTATTTATTTTTGTTTGTGTAATTTGATGTTTTGTAACTATTGATGTTTGTGTAATTTGTATAATTGGTAATGATGCAACTAGTGTTTTTTTTTTATTATTATTAGTGTTTACTTGTTTAAGTAGTTAATTTTATTCGATTGGGTTACTTCATTTAATGTGTTTGGGTATTAACTTGACGCTCCCTACGAAAACGCCTACATTTATTTTTGCGACGAAAACTAACACGTGGAATGATTTTGCGTCGAAAAGTAACATCTTCTATACTATTGCGGTGAAGACTAACCGCTTCCAAAAATTTTGCGACAAAAGCGTATACATGGAATGATTTTGCGCAAAAAAGTGACACTTTCTTTGTTCTATAATAATCAGAATTATCATTTTTACAACTTTACAACTTTATAACTTTGCAACATTATACAAAATGCTGGGATTCGCCATAAATACATTAACGCTTTTCGTTGAATAAAGCTGAGTTGCATTATTCTTCGTTGGAAAATTGTAGTTGGTGTTGCTTTTCGTTGGAAATATCCAAGTCATGCTACTTTTTGTCGGAAAATGTTATCGTGTTAGTCTTCGCCGCAAATCGGAAAGGCGTTACTTTTCGTAGGGAGCGACGAATTATAGCAAAGAAAAATATAACAAGAGAGAAATTGATGAAATTTAATGGGAGCCGAAGAAACCAAAAATTTTCCTGGCTTATTTGTTTTGTTATTAATCTAGATGCATTTAAATTCACTTGACATTTCGCCGCGCGTGATCTCGAGCGTGACGTTGTTGATTATTATAGTAATTATTAATCTTTATAAATGGTAGTTTTAATTCACATTTGTAAGTCCCGCAGAAGTTAGGGTCCTAAAAGTTATATCACTCTTTTTCCTCCTTGGAGATTTCTAACACAATAAATATGTCCGTGGCGCGACTGGATGATGCATGTATTACATCTTCAGAGCGTTGTGCGTACCCAAGGTACCAAATGATTGTCATCATATGCGCACAATACCCCACCGTGCGACGGTCATTTTTACAGGAGAAATAAGTGGTCAAGACTGCGTTAAATTTTGTAAAAAATCATTGTCCATTTTATAGGAAAAAATATTTTGACACAATTTAAGTTGATGTAAGTTTTTATATTTTAAATATGTATATTATACGTCATTTTATCATGAATTAGACCACTTTAAGTGGTCTCCATACACCCTTGAAAATTCGCTATTCTACATTATTGAATTTAAGCATTTTTAACCGCTTACCATGTGTTTTTGAATTAGGTGGTGCTTTTTTCATGGTCACCGAGACTTTAAAGTATTTTTCAGAAGCGTATACATGGACTTAAGGGGTAACACCACAAAAGAACCACGAAAAAAGACCTAACTTTAATGTTTTTTTTGAGGATATGAGTAAAGGGATCGAGTTTCTTTTTCAGGGTTTAATTAAACACATATTGAAGCATAAATAAAAATTTTTTTATTGAATTTTCAAAACAAAATGGTGGCGTTAGAGCCATTTTTCAATAACGTCTCTTTTCTTTATACCTCCACGGGCAAAATCGTAACTTCAAAAGTATGGGAGCTAGACAAAAAAATAAATTTTTTCTTAAAGTATATGTTATTGGCTATATACTTCTACTTCTATGGAAGTAGGGTTTTTTATTTAAATCGATTTTTAAAAAAATGGTATAAGTTTTAAAAAAAATTCATTTTTTCAACGTAAAAATTCGCAGTAAATTGATTATAAAAAAAAATTAGTTTAATCAAAAAACGGCTATGTACTTCTTGAGATAATTCGATTGTGAAGCTACAGTAAAAATTTGAAAGCAATCCATGGAGCGGTTTTCGAGCAGCGTTTTCGCCCAGTTTGAAAAAAGTAATTTTTAGAGAAACGTGTTTAAAGTTTTACAAGTACTTAACTCTTAAAAAATTTCGTTTTACCTTTAATCTGCGATGCCTGCACCGTATATTTGGCCATCTAAATTGATATTCTCTTCTTCTTTCTACTTCCTGACTGATTTTAAGTCCAACCCAGCCTTTTTTGCAGCATCGCTGAGCCATCGCACGGAAAATTTGATGCGACGCTCATCAGCTTCTACGCAGAAGTTGTAGCAGTTTGGCCCTATTTTCATCCCCAAATTTTGCATCAGATGCATGATACTTGACAGACCATCATTGTAGATACCTACAGTAATGTATACTGCTGTATCAAGTACATGTTTGCCACTGGAGGAAGATTTAGGTGTCATAGACCACACTGTTGTGTTAAATCTTTCATTCGTATTTTGAGTGAATCCGCTAAGGCAACATGTAACAAGATCGTCACTGCTCAACTCTTCATAAACAGGAGAAATCGCTTCATAAACTTCTGGAGATAGCGGTGCTTTGTGCGTGTAGTTTGATAAATCTCCAGTACGTTTTACCTTCTGCCATGAACACCATGAGCCTTCTCCGCTCGGGTACTTATCATGTATTGAGTCATTTTGTTTAGTGTACAATTATTATTGATAATTCACTATAAAACAACTTTATTTTTATGATTATTTATATAAAAAATAAAAAGATTAACGGCAAAAACAAATCGGAGCGTCTGACTCCGCGTCACTTCGCAGCTGTACTGACTCACACAGACACGTATATTATAGTGTGCATATAATATATGTTTATGTATATTATAGTATCAGCGCACCCTGGTGACCACGAAAGGTAACCTAATGACCTTTTACCTTGTAAGATAGACAGGTATTTAATATTTCAACAGGTAAAAGTAAAAAGTCGGAGCAGTACCACATATGCTCTAAACGCACACTCCGAGGCGCGGCGGCAAAATTGAAAATTGAAGCTGTTACAATTTTTTTTTGACCATAGGACCAATTGGATATTGTTTTTATGACCCTAAAGTAAGTCCATGTTTACACTTCTGAAGAATACTTTAAAGCCTCAGCGACCATGAAAAATGCACCGCCTGATTAAAACACACGTAGTAAGTGATTCAAAACGCTTAAATTCAATAATGTAGATCAGCGAATTTTCAAGGGACTATAGAGACCACTTAGAGGGGTCTAATTCATGGAAAAATCACATATAATATACATATTTAAGATACAAAAACTTGCATCAACTAAAATTGCATCAAAATGTTTTTGCCGTCTATAAAATGGACAATGATTTTTACAGAATTTAACTTAGGTTGAGCCCTGAAGGGGACAGATACACCTTTAAATTTTAAATTAATTGATAATACATTTTAAGGCAAAAATAAGTCAATCGTCATATATTACCTAATTTTTTTTTGGTAAATTTGAACATTTTATCAAAATATAAGTAAAAAATTGATTTTTAATTTTTTGGAAGGTCGTTAGGTCTCTTTGATTGGCTATAACGAATACCTCTATATTGCTTAGGCTATAACAAGTTTTAGAAACCCAATGGGATCGAATTGACGCTTTCAAAGATTTATTATGTTCAAAATAGATGCAGTTATGATATAAGTGTGGGGATTTGTATATAAAAATTGTAGACCAAAGTTATACTATATTTAAGCGATTTTTCTTCAATTTTTTAAAATTTTATTATGCAGTATAGTTTACATAGACTATAACTTTGGTCAATAATTTTTATATACAAAGTCCCACAGTCATATCATAACTACATGTATTGTGAACATAATAAAACCTTGAAAGTGTCAATTCGATCACATTAATTCTCTAAACCTTGCAGTAGCCCAACAAATATAGAAGATTTCATTATAGCCAATCAAAAGGACCTATGGACATTAAAAGAAACCGCCGCCAATTCATTGACTCTTAGCTTCCTCAAACTAAATTAATTGTTTCAATATGAAATTATTGGTTCTAATAAATTAATTTTAAATTGTTATATCTCTTTCTAAATAATACCTCAAAAAGGCTGTGCTTCTTTATCATTGATAGTTTGACAAAAGAATAAAATGTAATCAGATGTTAGTACGTAAATTCACCGAATTCCTAATCATCTAAAATTTTGTGAACGATTTGTCATCATAGATTTCCGAGATATAACCGTTTAAACTAAATATGACTTTTTTCGTGTACAACAAAAGAAGGGAAAGAGCCTATCTAAAATTTGCGGTTGTAGAAGATCGGTAATCTTATAGTTAATTTAATGCATTTATACTAAATTGAGCATAATATTTCTAACATGCCAAAAAACTCGAAAAACTTAAACTCAAAAATCAAAAAATTGAAAATTTTTTATAAAAAAAGGAGTCGATGAATCTTTAAATTTCTTTTCAATTTCGAATCTTCATTAAAGAACGAAATAAATGAGCCCTGTTTGCTAAAAAATGACCGTGCCATTTAAGAGATATAAGCGATCAAAAATAATTTTGAAAAAATACATAACCTCAAATATCTTGAAATATAAAGGTCGTTCTGAACTGGGCAAAGAACTCGTTCATGAGATGCTAAAGAGCTACCGTTTTGGACAGTTTCATATCAAATGCTGCCGATATTTTCCAGTATTCGCTACTGAATAAAAATCGATTTATTTTCAAAAATATTGTTTTTCCTTCAAAAGAAAAAGATAAAGTCGAAAAAAATGTATAGAACTTTCTTATCCATATTCCTAATCGTCTGAATTTTATTAAGAAAATGTCATTCTTATATTTCACAGATATAACCGTTTGAAAAACAATGACGATTTCTTGAATAACAAAACAAGGGAAATAGCTTATTCAAAATTTCGGGAGGGAAAAGATAGGTAAATTTATGCTCTTTCAAATGCATTATCACACAATCGGTGATACTATTTCTATGGTATCGAAAAACCCATAAAACTAAAACTCAAAAATCGAATCACCGCTAAAAACAAAAACCCATTGAAAAACAAAATAAAATTTTTTGGGCCGTCATCCATAAAAAACCAGAAAAAATGAGAACCGAAATATTAATTTTCTCTGTGTATTTTCAGAGTAATGTTGATCCACATCCATACATACACTCACACACACACACACGCACACACATACGCACATACGCACACACACACGCGCGCACACGCACGCACGCACACTCACACATCCACACTCACAACCAAACCAACACACATCCATACGGAAATTTTCTAAAAATAGTGTATTTTAATTCCTTATATCTCAAAACACGTTTTTACCATGTTTTTAGCAAAATCTTTTTTTTACTATCCCAAAGCCTCCTCTTTGAGAAAGACAAATGCAAAGAATTTTTTTTATTTACATTTTGACAAAATGTTCAAATTTACAGAAAAAATCAGGTAATTTATGATGAATGACTTAGTTTTACCTTAAAATGTTTTAGCAATTAATTTAAAATTTAAAGGTATCTGTCCCCTTAAGGTAGGATTCTGGTGTTACAAAAAATAAAAATTCTTTTTATTGTACATAATCTTTGTAACTGTGAGAATATTTTAAGGCCTGTCAGGTAAAAAGACTCGATGATTTGAAAAAGTTACATGCGGTCAAGTAATATAATTCACATTAGATAGCATACAAAATTGTACTTTATACGTGCTTTGCTCAACACGTATTTTTCTAACTTTAAAAAGTGGTTGACGCAAGTGGTTTTAATGAATCTTTTTGAAACTTTTAGGATACGTTGTTAAAGGTCTTTACAATAAAAGTTGGCAATTTTTATAACAATATTGTAAAACAATTTATTGTGTTACTATTAAACAATATAAGTAAAGTTACATTTTTAAACAAATTATTTTGTTATAAGTTTATTTTAGATATAAAAGGTTTTAAATTAAAAATCAAGCTATAATTTGTTTGTTACATTGAAGTAAATATCTACAAGTTTTTTCACACAATTTGAAAAAAAACTGTATGCGCCAATTACTTTTTAAAAATAGCATCAAACAAATGCAATAATGGCACACTGTAAGGGTAAAAAAAGTTAAAACTTGCCGAAAAGTTGTACACAGCATCGTATAATAATGGTAAATATATCATCAAAACCTTATTATGTTAAAATGAAAACTGAAGAACTTTTTTTTTCACTATAGTCGTACCTTAATACTTTTTGACCCTTCCCCATTGCGCTCAAATAGAACATAAACGTAATACTGCGTACGATTAACGTGCCTGGATTGTATTCGAATTTTGAGAAGCATAGGGTCGTCTGTTATTATTTTATACGTTCCTAGATTTGCAGCTTTAAGCGGGCAGGCCTCTTTTAAACCCAAAAAAATACATTTTTTCCGACTCCAGAAAACTTTTTAAGTCAAGTGTGCAAAACCTAAGTAATGAGGTGCGAAGTCGGTCTCGAACGCACTTCGCGCACTTTCATTAGCCTTTTAACAGTACTACGTTTGCCGTTCACAAATATATTAGCTAGCTGTTGATCATTAAGACCTGTTTTTAGTTTTGCCATGTAGCAAGCGCGGACTCGGGGTGACGCTTTTCAGATTTTTCTACCGATGGCAGTTTATATAGCAAAATCAAAAAGTCTTCATTAGGTAATCCAGTCCAGTGCTCCACAGTACTTTCATTTATTTCTTAAAAGTAATCGAAATTAATTGTTGATTGATGTGGTTAAATTGGAGTCCGTAATAAGTCTATCATATCTGTCACCTGTTGAGCTGTAAATATATTCGATGTTATGCGGGTAACTTCTGTCCATCGGCCTTTATTATGATGATCACAAACACGTGAACCTGAGGGGATATAAAACCGAAGATCTCTCGCAACTTGAGCTCGAATGCTTTCAGAAACCCGATGACGGCCCACAGAACAACCAAAAACACACTTTGTTTAAGTGAAACTTACCCTATAATATTCAATTGTATATTATCAAGAGATTGCGCCTCAGGTTCAGCAGCATGCTGCTGGGTCACCCAAACGCAGTCAAATGTACTAACTAAATTCTTTATAAATGATGAGAGTTTCCTTTCAAAAAATGTTAATACCTCCCCCCCCCCCCTCACCCAACCAACTTATGTTTACGCAGCTTTATAAGGTACTTACTGCATGATCCGCAATGGTCCATTATGTCTACTCCACTTGTCTACTCCAACTGATACATTATCCGCTTGTTGACCCCCCCCCCCAGCGCGAACTCCAAGCGCATCGGCATCATAATTATCATATCCGAATTTGTCTGACATGACGGCATATATTGCACCTAGGGACTTCCGGGTTATTATATTGTACCAAATATGTTTTAGACCTAATATTGTAATGCTGTCACATAATCCGTTACCGCCATCACCGCGAGGAGGTGCCCTGGACGCAGAGAAATGGGATGTAACAATATAGTATGTTCAAAAGTATTTGTACTTGATATTTTGATATCACACACACACAATAATATTCTGGCCAGATCAGACCATGATATTCTTATATCGAAACCACGCGGTATTTATGCACCGTCCCGCTCTGTTTCTCTTGCGACAAGGCATGCGCCACCTAGCAGCGCACGGCGGTACTACTTTTGCCTACACTATCTCGAACTGCAGGCATTGAGGGGCATGCAAGCAACTATTTTCCATATATTTTAGAATTGACTGATGTTCATTAAATGTTCAAAACAGTTCCTCATCAGCTAAGACCTATTGCTTATCAACTCTTGTTTCAATAACAGTAAGTTTTGCCTAAACTTGTTAGACTCTAAACACACATATTTAGATAGATAATAATTATTTATTGAGTCTTAAATCATTATTTATTTACAGTAAGTTCGATGTAAGAATTTATGTTAAAAAATTATCAGAAATTGGGTTCTGATTAAAAACTAGTGTCGTTACAGGAATAAAACAGAAGAAACAGCCACTGGATAGATCTTTTGAAGATAGAAGAGTACATTAGAATGAGAAAGAATGTTAATTTGCACACATAATCACATGTTCGAACTTTGGAACACTCTGGCACTCACAGGACTGATTTACGAGGTGATGTCTATAGTCGTTTTTCATCCTTTAGCGATGAGTTACAATTCTAGCTAGATGTCATAGCTGCACTCCAATGGCCTATATTCTATAAGAAACTGAGCACTGTTCTTTGAGCATCTAAATTAATTGTTTATAATTATTATAAAATGCTTATTATTATTTAATTATTATTATTATCCGCTTATTTCTGCGCCACCAAATATATTATGTTGGGGGGGAGGTTGCTAAAATAATAGTAAAAATGAACTAATGTTCGGAAGTACATTCACTTCCAGTGTTTTGGCTGGCTGTTGGGGTGGGTCTTTTAATGTTGCGGCTCTTTTGAGCTTATCAAGACTAATAATTCTGGTGATATCACCATTTCTTATTTTTGTCTATTTATAAGTACAGTCAATGCCGATAATCTCATAAAGGCCCTCGTAGTCGAGGTCGTATTTTTCCATTTTGCCTTTTCGGAAATGCTACATATTTAGTGTTATGTCGTTGTAGTATTTCGATCTGAATTTAGCCTGGACCAAGATCATGGCGGCTAGTGTTTGCATCTCCGAAAGATTGTTTATTAGATCCGTCATATAGTCTCCATACATAAGAAAATTTTCATTTGGTGGAAGATTCGAAAGAGTGCGCGGTTTTTGACCAAACTCAAGTTCGTAGAGTGCAAATTTCGAAGAATGATGGGTTGTGCAGTTATAAGCATTCTGGCAAATAGGCACCCACTTCTTCCAGTCTTTTCGATTTTCCGTATATTTCTTCACGTATTCCCTCAACGCGTGGTGCATGCAATATTTGTCTATCCTAAAGATATGACAAAATACATTCAGCAATCTAATTTGGAAATGTGTGCCCAGATCTGTCTACAGTCGGCAAAATTGACTTTTATTTTTTCAAAATCGTAGATCTTTGGATAGAAACAAGACAATGCAATGAATTTTTTTTACCTTAAAGCCAAATGTTTCTAGAATATAACCGCCAAAGAATCGTGTAAAGTATAATATTATTTGGAAAGAATTATTTTTGGCTGTTACGCTATTAGAAATCACTCTATTTAGTATATGATTAACATTATTTCTCATAGATTTCATTTCGTTGAATTCGAATCCAGTAGTAGAATTGACCAAGAACATAACCTAAAATAAATAAATCGAACCAATTGCAAAATATGCCCATTTTCATGTTCCAAATGAGAATAGCTGATTTATCACTGTGTTTTCATAAGCCCACATACTACAGTCGATACAAGAAAATATCTTAACCTCAAGAATATCGTGTTAGAGTGCCAATTTTTTGGAGAAAAAAGACTAAGCCTGTTAGATTATAAAAAAACTTTATTCATAACGTATTTGACCTTCTTTATGTAGATTAAACCTAAAAATCTCATAACCTATAAGTCCGTATACGCAAACCGACCAAACTTCAGACTTAATCACCAAATAAGTCTTATACACCGACAGGCCAAATTTTCATACAGTGACAGACCAAGCTCATACCCAAATACCGTATACACTCCGCACTCTTATTTGCAGATGGACCTAAACTATAAACTATAACCTTATTACCTAAAATCTATAATATATATATAATTATATATATATATATATATATATAGATATATATATATAATTATATAACCATAACCTAACATCTCATATTGATAAGCCTTGAATCTATTATTTTATAATAGTTCTACTAAACTAATTGTAATGATTTCAAGCTGAGCAATTGGAAGGTCTGACTAGATTTCAGCCTATTAAAAAAAATCGTACAGGACTAAAAATGTTGTTTATACCATATATTTCCATGACAAATCAGATAAGGTATCGAAAACTTCGAAAAAAAATTTTTTTTTGATAAAAAGAATGACAATTACTATTTTAATAAAGAAAAAAATGACAACTACCTATTTAATAAAATTAAAATATGCACTACTATAATTTTTTATATTTCGAGCTAAAATTTTTTCTGACATCTTTACACGATTACCAACACACTCACGTATGAATTTTGGAAAGATATATACAATAGAATATGAGAAATATATACATAAATATAAATATAATAGATAGATAAAGATAAAACATGAAGATAAAAGGTATAATAAACTTAATAGACACACACACACATATATACATTAATCAATTAATTATCGTTTTTTACGGAAAATACTGTCATTTCAGCGTAATGACAATAAAACGCTGAAATGACAGTATTTAAAAAAAAATCGATACTAAGCTAAAATATGTTGGACTGAAATTTGATATCTTTCCATGATTGCCTACAAAGTCACGGATGGATTTTTTGATTGGTTCGGAAATTCTAGAAAAAAATCAATACTTCTGAAACATTCTTTCAGAATTACGCACCATCTGAATCAGCGTGAAAACTTATGGTATAAAACAAATAGCCGGTCCGTCTCCTGAAGGGGGTCTCAAAGTCATTTAAAAATTCAAATTTCGCGCCAGACAAAAGAATGACAAATTGGCTTATAGCAAATAATAAAAACAAAATTACGATAAATCACGACCTAGTTGCCCTCCGCTATTTAATTATTATTTATCATTTTATAAAGTTTCAAGTATATATTTTAATATCTGGACGAATAAAGTTTGAATAATGTAAAAAAATCACATTATTCACACTTTTTTCGTCGTGGTATTGTAACATATACTTAAAACTTTGTAAAATCATAGATAATTACATAACGGAGGGCAACTATGTCGCGGTTTATCGTAATTTTATTTTTATTATTTGTTATAAACTGATTTGTCGTTCTTTCTTGTCTGCTACATGGTGGCGCGAATTTGAATTTTAAATTGACTTTCGAAGCCCCTTAAGGTTTATAGCGAACTTACTATAACCGAGCCATTTACAATTAAAATTTAATTAAGTCAGATAAATAAATTCGTAAACCCTAAAACATACATGTAAAAATATAAACCCGAAATCTATGAATCGAGTTTTGAATCTAAAATTTATAAACTGAAATATATAAGTCAAACAATAAACACTCATTTATAGATATTATTTAGAATAATCATAAATCATTATATCCATTATTATTGACCTATTTGCATTAAATTTTATTGTGAACTCTTAAGAAGTTTTATTGAACAGCGACCTTAAATAATTTTAGTTTGTTGCTATGGTAACCGTTTATATGTCTTGCACTAAGTATTATCAGTAGCCGTTTGAATGTAAGTTTCTTTTCGTGTGCTCAACTATGCTGTGATTTTAGTAATAAAAGTTGCGATTTAATTGTTTAATACGTTTAATTATTACATAAGACTAATTATAAAAATGTGATTATAACGGAAGAACAACTTTTGATTCACCGAAGAACAAAGAGATACAGTTTATTACTGTAAAAAAAATATTTAACCCTTTGATATTTATATTTTGCACCAATATTTTATATTTAGAACCGTGAAACAGTAAAATAATATGTAGGCTTACCAATAATACGTAGATATAAGGAGATCTAAAGATAACTTTTTGTAGATAAGATTAATAAGATTTACACAAAGTTAAGTTTAGGTAATTGTTTGAACTTATATTAGTTAGCTCTGAATAAATACTATGCAATAAAAAAGTTTAAAATAGATTCGTTGAATCTTTTGAAAACATTAAAAATAAAATTCACTTTTGATTATTTTATTGAGCTCTATTAATTTGATGAATTACATTTAACAAATTAGGGGAGGGCAGGGTATTGCTGATCACCTAAGCAAAAGCGCTTTTATTTTCAATTTATAATAGTTTTTATCAGTTATATATCATTATATTGTTATGTTTAAGAATTATTTATCAATATTTACAAAAATTTTCATCCTAAATTAGGAAATTATTCAGTCATAAGGTGAAATAAAGAAAAGAAATAACAAAAATTCTGTACGAAAAATATGCTTAATATTATAATTAATAGTCAGGACTTTTTATATCAAACTTATGCGGAAACTATTATTACATATAATTAGTCAATCAGCTTCTAATACTAAACAATAATTATATATATATATATGACCGGCATTATTCGCACTATCGGCACTATATATATATATATAGTAAATATGAAAATTAATTTCAATTCATATAGTTTATTTATTATGAATCTTATGATTAGGGAGAGCAGAATAATGCCGGTCACCGGATAATTTTGGTAACCCATATTATAGAAAATATATCATTTTTTACGCAGTTCATCCAACCGTATATTAAAACGTCCATAATATATTGATGTATAACGAAAAGTTTAAGATTTTTTGTAGACAAAGTGAGGTTGATTCCCAACGTTCCTGGTGCACACACAATTCTTAATACAGTCAAGGAAAATTCCTATATACTTTTTATACCATTTTGAGAACATCTGTGCATTATCATCAATATTGAATACAAGTAACCATAATTAAAAATGAGATAATTTTATTTAAATAAATCAAGTCTTTTGGCGTAATTTATAGCCTCTTTTTATAAATAATTATTTTTTATTTAATCTAGACCAATCACAACAAATGTGGCGATGCACAAAGTCTTCATAATGTTAAAAAGAATATGTCCAATTATTTCAAAAAGTTTCTACAAAGACTAAAGCACCTGGAATGTTTTGAATAAAGAAAAACATTAACTACAGAAAAAGCTGATTTTTGTTAAAAAACCACATTCACTTTAATGAATAATTGTACTTTAAAATTTCATCTTTAAACTACAAATTTGATGAAAATCAATAAAGCGATGCATTTCAACGTTAAGAAATGTTTACGGAAATACTACTCGATGTGATTTTTTCTATAATTGTGTTCTCAAAAACAGAAAGCTGTGCAGTTTGCACGGTGTGCTGAGACGCCAACAAGATTATTAAACCATTCCTGACTTTTGAATTGAGTTGGCCGTTCGTTACCACCCGTGACGATCTTGGAGGCTGGCTTACTTGACAAGCAATCCGTGTGACGCACACGCGAACACAGACAACGGATGCCAGCGTTACAATGCAAATAATGCAAATCCTCAGAGAAGTTAACCCTTTTAACAACAATAAAAGTCAAATTATATTAACTCGCAAAACGAATATAACAGACAACAAAATACCGAAAATAATCCGCAAAGAAATAACTCAAATAATAATAATAACAACGGGAATTATAACCATAGGAATGAAAATAACAACGGGAGATTTAACAATAATCAGTCGAATAGAGGGGGAATTAATAATAATAGAGATAATTAATAATTAGTTATAATAATAATAATAGAAGCGGTTATAACAATAATACCGGTTACCGTAACAGTCAGCTGGAGCAGCAGTAGCAGCGCTCATGAACGATAGTAACGACAGGAGCTAACAAGACTACGTATGAGAATAGAATGTAAAAAGTATGGTTTAGGAGTACAAAAAATGCATTGCAAAAGTGTGGGCAATGAGTATGGAAAAGAAATAATAAAATAATGTTAAAATATGAAATGCTTAGGCAATGATTATAGTAAATGCGTCGAATATTTAAAAAGCGTACAGGAAGCGTAATAAAAACGTGATAAATACGAGAAGTATAAATAAAAACAAAAGCATAAAAAGTATAGTATAGGCCAGAATAGGAAAAATTAAGTTTATTTTTTTTTGTTAGAAAATGCGAAAAATAATAAACGAAAACTAGATTAGATAGATTAGATATGTATTTTATTTGTTCAGAACAAAAAAATAAATTTTTTATCTTGTTTTTTCATACAACAATTATATTACAGCTAGCTATACAGCATATATACAAATCGATAGTCAATACATAATAATATATCAATACTTTAAAGCATATAGTATATACAAATCGACAGTTAATCCAAAATAATATATTTTAGTCATATTAGTTACATTTCTCGTGTTAATATGTAGCGCGTCAAACGCTTAAAATATCCATCATTCATTCTACACCATTTACTCATTTCATTCTCTCTTATAAATACATTCATACATATTGATACATACTTCGCCCTCGAGTAATCATTCAAACCGCTAACCGTTATTGTTCAGGTCCCCGCGGATCGAGAGAGGTGATTTCGAACGGCAATTCTGAAACCTTTCGTTGATTGCTTACATCGCACATCGTCTGGAAGCGAGTTCCATAGTCTAGATCCCTGTGATACAAATGAATACAGCCCGGTGTCTGATCGAAAAAATGGTACCGCGAGCTCCTTTACACCACCCCGTTTACGCTTAACCAGCCCATGCCCTCCCGGTATGCGTGATGTGCTCATCCCTCCTGACACCGCTTATATAACGCACGTATGCATTCTACAGGCGCTGCAGTCTCTTCTGTAGTTCCCCCGAAGCGTCTAGATACACCACAGAGTAGCAGTCGGGCTGCGAAATAGCTAATGCATATGCAAGTTGCTTTCGCAGCTGCTCTGTGGTGCACGATCGAGATAATCGCAGGCCCTATAGGGCTCCAAGGTTTCCAAGTGAGTGCAGCGTCCACAATCACACCCAGGTAGGTGACGGTATTGGAGAAAGGCACGTACATTCTATTCTACATCTCAATGCCTAGCAATTCCAATTCTTGCACCCTTCGTACATTATAATCTGATCCAAATATCATTGCCAACATTGAGATTCAGAGAGGCACCTGTCGCCCACTCCGATACCGCATATGCCACAGTTTTTAGACGCGCAATTGCCTCCGATAGATCTTGTTTGGTCGTTTGCGTGTACACCTGCCTTCATGGTCACTTAGCACCTCTTTCAGATCATTTATGTAAAAGTTGAACAGCAGTGGCCCTAAGACGGAGCCCTGCAGCATTCCGAAATTGGTAAAAGACCATCAGGATGAGTTTCTTTAGCAGCTTAAACGGAGAGATGATATCAAAGGCCGTCGAGAAATCAAACATCAATAGGGCAGTCATAAGCTGCATATTGCTGCTGATGCATTGTCGTATGTCCTCGGTGAGCTTTAGAAGGGCCGTTTGGGTGATGTGGTACTGCCGAAATCCTGTTTGTAACGGGTCCAAGAGTTTTTTGGCCTAAAGGTACTCAGATATCTGCCCGTGGACACGTTTTTCCAGTACCTTTGACAGAAAGCACAGTAGCGCACTAGGTCGGAAATCCGAGACAGTGGGTAGAATGGAACTATTTTTCAGAGGCACTAAGATAAGGTAGAGCCTTGGCGATCACGCTCTGGGAGATGCCATATTCGCATTTGACTTTAGAGGATAAATGAGCCACTTCAAGGATAACATCAGCGAAACCCACAGTCTTGAACTTGAAGCCGTCCTCGCTGGCCGCAGAAGCAATGTTGTTGAGCTCATCCTCTGTTTCGCCTTGAGAGACTGACACCCCTACAAAAGCCGTGAAGACCATCCTTCACTTTATGTAAAAGCCCGAGCCCTTGTAGCTCTTTCCAAACATTCTTTTTGCTGCCTAGGGCCTCAAAGACCTTGTTCTGCAAGAAGCGCTCGCGTGCTGCAATTGTGTGTTCTTCTGCGGTGGCGCAAAGGGATTGGTATTCGGTCCACAATTTTCCATCCTTAGTACCACGGTGGCGACGCTTCATGGACTATTGTTTTTTGTAGATATGTTTCAGCTCGGTATCTACCCATGGGGGATCGCACTTCTTCCTCGGAACGAAGTGTTTTTCCGGTGCCAACTCATCAAGGGCCCCCGTGAGATTGCTGCATGAGGATATCTAGTTATGCGTTTACGTCCTGGGTTTCATCTGACATCGCCGAATAGTCACACTTCACCAGATATGAGCAAAGCTCTTCCGGCGTTATGGACTTGAAGTCCCTATATGTGGTGGCGACTGCATCCAGAGGAGGCTCGGAGTTGTTGAAAGAGGCCTACGTGCTTGTAGAGTGACACGGCCTTGACGAAGCCCGCTCTGAACCCTCGCCGCGCCGTGAGAGCGCAGGGCTAGTCACGCAGGACTAGACGGTTTGGACGAATTTAGATTTGGCATCGTCGCAACATTGACGGGACACGACGCTGAAGCCACAATTTTCGAATGCACCTGCGCAGTATCTTTATATCCCGTGGATATGTCGACAAAGTCCGCTTCTGACGTGAAGACATGGGTTTGACCCCCATCAAGCGTTTTAGTCAGGAAGCGGCCGCCTCTGTGCCAAACGCACTTAAACCCTAGCCGCGATGCAAGGGCTTGAGACTTAAGTATTTCAGAAAAATTTGGCGGTCTAGAAATTCATTAATGAATATTTTATCCTGTATTAGTACATCAGCCGTTTCCCAATCAAGACGCGAGATGTCTAGGTCCCGCGTATGGAAACCCGTTTTCCTACTCTTTACTCGCATGATTTTGTCGACCAGGTCTTTGCACGAGAGACAATAAGTAATAACCCACGGGGACATTTGCTCGCTGCTGTGCTGGTAGACGACACAGAGGCACTCCGACGCTCCGAGCGAAGTCGTCACCTTCTACCTGATAGTTACTACGGACCCGCCGAGTTTGAACAGAACGATGGCTGCGCCTTCTTGCGGGACGTATCCTAACTGTTTCAAAGCCTTCAGCAGCGCTGCTGAGTTCAACTGAACTGACGTTATCATTATCTATGCTATTTACACTATTGATATCTCGGTCAGTCTTACAACTACTAACAGTTGTTTCGCTTCGGGTTTCCAGGATCCGCACCCTTTCAACCATTGCCGCATGCGTAACTTCTAATTTCTTATTCTGAGTTATTCATAAGGCCTGGCCAATCTTGATCTCCTCCAGCAAGGCGTTATGGTTGTCCAGTTTACTCCAATGGCAGTGGAATTCTCTTTTAATACTTTAACATCATAAATCAGCACTGGAACTATCTTTAGGAGGTCAAGGTTATCCTGAATTCCAGTCACCAGGAGAACAACTTTATTCGCAACTAAATACATATCCTTCCTACACGCTTCCATGATCGCTAAGCTACGATTTCTCTCTGCGTCCTCAAAGCTGGTGCTGCTGCGTTTGTACCTATTGCTGCTGATGTTTGTACAGTTTACAGTAGGTAGGCTGTTGACAACTTTTAATGCCGCGCTTGCAGTTGCGCGTGCGGCGGTTACGCCGTTCATACTAGGCCCCTTCGGTGAAGCAGCCCGCCTTACCGCTGTGATTGACGTAGTCGAAGCATGCAGGGGTATCACTGCTTCACTCAGAGATATTGTATATAATAATACTAACTGAAATGTATCAATAATGTAAAAATAAAATGTATATATGAGTGATTTCACGTCAAGTGAGCAAGTAAAAAATTTTAATACACTGAAACTTTAAGAAAATGATGTACTTCATACCCAAAATATGTAAAAAAAATTTCAAACCCGTACCTCTATTGGTTCAGGATTTATGCCAAGCTGAAAAACATGATTATTTGGATTATTTTCATTTTTCTCAAAATGTAGGTATCTTTATCTTGAGAACTTTAAAAGATAAAGTACTTAGTTCGTGTGAATTAGAAAGATAATACGATGCAGAGTTTGATAGCATTTTTTGGAAAATCGATATCGTAAATAAATATCGTGCAAAAAATTCTTTATTTTAATCTTACTATTGCTAATCCTTGCCCAGCCTCACCCTCTTCGCCACCTCGCCGCGTCTCTTGATGCCCTCCTCACATTCATCCTTACGTCCCTCCTCATGCCTTCACCGGCTCTTATTTGTCATAAATAATGAAAATCAAAAAAATTTAAGATTCAGCTCTGCAGGAGTAACCCATTCAGCTGCAAAAATATGTAATATTTGTTTTCATAAACTTCATAAATCGACGAAGAAAGCCTTTTTTGAAACGTTCAAAGTGGTTGGAAGGGGGCCTCAGTAGAATTCTTTTAAAATTGCCATTTTTTGGCCACCTTAGGAAATTTAGTCAATTATAGTAAGAGCCGCGAGGCACCACAGGGACTAGAAGAGGTTAAAAAGATATTTTTTTTATATATATTTTCATATAAAAAATTTGAAACCATATGGTTAATTATCAAAATGAGGGCTATATGATTTCTCAGTCTCATATCTATCATAGTAAACCGTCATCCCGGAAAATCAAAGTTATTTCATATAGTTGAACGATTGCTACAAATGAATCAATTCCAAAATAGAAAAAAAATTAAGCTTTACTACTAAAAAACTGTCTCAAAAGGAGTAAAATCGTAACTCCGTCGACTTCCCCAGGATAAAATTTAGTTTTTAAAGTATTTATAATTCTGCAGGATAGTTTTATCAATCCAAATTTCCAGATTGAGAACTATTTTTGTATGTAATAGAAGAGAAAAAAGTGATAAATGAGTCATAAATAATTATTTATGTAATCGATTCATTACTATAAAGGTCGTTCTCCCATAAGAAAAAATTGTCGACGGAGTTTGATAAAAATATTTGTACGAAGTAGAAAAAAATATTTATAAGAAATAATAATATTTTTATAACTTCAAATAGGATTTATAGTACAAAAAGTACCATTTTATCGAATTACAAAAACTGTAGGTCACGCATAGCAAAAGAAATGGATGAAAAAATTTATAAGATTTTGGCGTATCTTAATTACGCGTAACCTCCGTCGACTCTTGATTACTTGGAAATTGCTACATCTGAAGAAAAAGAACCAACGGTGATTTCTAGTACTTTACCTATACTATACTATATTATAATCAGAAATACGAAAAAATTATTCATAATTGGAATAAATACGATAATTCGTCAATTTTGTAACTCCGTCACATAAGTATTTATGTACTAGTTTACTGAATACGACCCAAACGTGTATTTTCCAGCCTATGCGGAAACTGTTGTGTACGCATACAATTGTTTACAGTGTAAAGCATAGTCGACATTTATGTGTACGCACGATTCCGGACACGATTGTGCCTTCCAAGGAGGACTAAAGCTTTTACACGTGACTTTTAAAGCGTTTAGTTTGTAAATAAAGGGAGACAATAACCTTTGGCTGATATTATTTCTGATTCGCCTGATAAATTTGTAATAGTATTCAGTCAAAAGTGAGCCATCGAGAAAGAAAGTTCACATTCAAAAATGAGAACCCGAAAATAGATTACGAAGATAATAATATTAATAAAAGTGATGTTGTTACCAAAAAAAGTGAGTGTAGGACGAAATATCAAGCAGAGTGGATTAGACAAAAACGAAAAAACATTAACGATAATCCTGTAGAGTATGAAGCACATAAACCCAAAGAAAGACAAAGATGGTATAAAAGGAAAGCTGCTAATAAAAATTGTGATGAATTTAAAGAGCGTCGTAGAGATTACATGAAAAAATATCGAGAAATAATAAGAGTTCAACAGAAAAAAAGTTCACCAGATAATTCAAGTACTGAATTTCAAATTGATGGCCGTAAAATAATATTAAGAAAGCGAAGTAAAACGGTACGTAAACTGCAGCAAGTGAAATTATTGAATTTGAAACAGACCGATGAAATAAATAAACTTAAACGACACGTTTGGCGGTTGAAAAAAAGGAATTCAAAACTGTTGAATTTTGAAGAGAAATGTCAAAATCCAGTGAACATTGTAAATAATCTTTTAGGCAATAAATTTGTAAATTCAGTTGTAAAAAAAGAAGCCGATTGTGGATAAAGCATTAGTGTTGGAATTGAAAAATTAAAAAAAAAATATGAAGAGTAATAAAATTAAAGTAATAAAATTAAAGTTCTTATTACAGTATATTTTCCGGAAGTGTACTTCGTAAACACCGGCTTCTCAACCACACTACCGACTTTGTACATTTGAAAAAATGCGTAATATCAATACGAAAAATACGAGTTCAGTTATTAAAAACAAAAAGAAATTGAAAATGTCGAACATCAAAAAGTGTGTGCATCAGTTTTTTACTTGAAATGATAATAGTACCATCGCACCAGGGACAAATTCAACCATAACTAGAAAAAAGGTTAAGATGCAAAAAAGATATTCGTGTGATACTTTGGTGCGCTTACATAGAAAATTCTTGAATGAAAGTGTGTACAATATAAGTTTTTCAACTTTTCATCGATTGCGGCCTTTCTTCGTGGTTAAACCTAAAGTAAATTTAAGAGATACATGCTTGTGCATACTGCATGAAAATATGAAATTATTCGTAACAGCATTATATTATAATAAAGTTATTACTATAAAAACAACAAAACAAATAGTAGAACATCTGTGCTGTGATTCTGAAAGAGTTGACTGTTTATTGAGAAACTGTATGAAGTGCAAAGATAAGAAGTTAGTATTCAAAATTGATGACGAAAATAAGCATATTTATAGGAAAACATGGATAACTGAAAAAATTGAAAGAGTAAGCAGTAAAACAAATAAAACTATTATAGTACAGCGTACGATAAGAAAAATTGTGACAGAAAGTATAACGGATTCATTAAAACACTTTGAAACTAATTTGTACAAATTTATGACACATACGGCTCGTATTTATCATCAGTTTAAAGTGATTGAAGCACTGACAAAAAATATTACTGATACTGACATGATTCTTCATATAGATTTTGCAGAAAATTACTCCTGCTAGTATGGAAGAGAGCCCCAATCACCCGACTAGTTGCGTCGACGGCAGAGCGGGCAGACTACCGGCGACCACCGTAGGAGACGGAGCTCCCCAGCTGAATAAAGATCATAACCTCAGACTGCATTGCTTTCCCCCTCTCCCTGCAGAGAGGACCTCCTTCCTTCCGTCACATCTGGCATCTCTCGCGGGTCTCTGCCATAAAGCAGAGGAGTCATCGAAAGGCAAAAAAAAATAATACATTTTGGATTTGTGCGTCACAGCGCAAAACTCGCATTTTTTTTGCATTATTTGGGAACGTGCAACTTCGTCGCAAAAACTTAGAACTCCGTCTCTGGTCGTCGAGGGTCCAAGCCACTACAAGTCGGAGCTGAATAAAGAGAGGCCGTCAATCTCGCTGAAGTCTCACCTCAAAACTTATTAAGAGGGAAGGCGACGGCCTCACCAACCCGCAAACTCCGGCGTGCTTTGCCAAGAGTCAACAAAGCCCACCTCGCCCACAAAGCCGACATCGGCCAATAAAGTCCATCTGGACCAACGAAGCCCACCTGGGCCAACGTGCAGCCTGCAGCAGTCGCCAACGCGAACCAGCCGCCGCCGGAATTCGTGCAGCAGGCCAGCCTTCGCCAGCGGCACAGCCGCCAGCACCGACCAGCAGCCGACAGACCGCACGTCTATTCACGCCGCAACCGTCACCGAGCCTTCATCACCATACGCGCCGTACTGGCCGCTTTCATCGTTCTGTAAGTTTTGGTTGTAATTCTTATGCGCAGCTTGTAATAAAGCGCCCGTCGCGAAGCGCAGAGCACATTCGGAAGCAAGGGAAACACGCGCGAGAAATATTTAGGATCACCAGCAAAATGACACCGCGCTCCGCAAGAGCGGTATGGCGAACCGGCAGCAAACCGGCACTGATCGACAGCGAGTCGGACTTATTCGGTTATAAAAGTCGGGCAGCTAGCACCCGGATACCCTATCGACAGGCAAACGAAAATAAAGGTGCACGGGGTAACCCCCGGCACATCATACACGCTCGGACAAGCAATTGTACAGCTTGAAGGGCTGCAGTGCGACATACATTCCGTTCCGGATGATTTCCCAGTAGAAAATGCGGGAATCATCGGGTGGGACATAATAGAAGCCCACGAAAGATATGTCGACGCAGCCAGCAAAAGCCTCAGACTAGGGTCCATAACGATACCCTTCGAGGTAGACGAGCAGATCACTATTCCTCCAAGGGTCAAAATGGTGATTGCCGCACGTATGATAAACGACGGCGCAAAGGTCGGATGGGTACCCTTAATGAATCTGCACCCCAATTTACTATTCGGCAATTTCGTAGCCGAAAACACCGATGGCCGTGTTTACGCCGAGTGCATAAACATCAGCGATTCGGAGGTAACGATTGCCACCCCGACAGTGGAACTCCACGAGTGCGAAACAGCCGTGGAAAACCCACTGTATTTAGCCGATGAGGACGGCCATGCTCGAACGAACGCCAACTTCGTTGCTACACTTCGCCGCCTGTTCGACACCGATAAGCAGCAAAAATATAAAGAAGTGAGCATACTGAACGACAAGCTGCTCGCGGACGACAGCGCTAGGCAAGAGCGAGTAAACAAAATAATGGAGTTAGCAGATCTCGAAGGATGCAACGAGGAAGAAATCGGATACATTCACGAGATCGTTGAGGAGTACTCGGGCGTGTTCGGCCTAGAAGGCGAACTGCTGCCAGCGACTCACTTATTACAGCACAATATAGTGCTCAAATCTGATAAAATGATTCGCAATCAACGATTTCGATTTCCGCCAGCCCTGAAGGAGCACATGCTACGCGAGCTAACAAAGCTGCGCGAGCAACGAATAGTCGTGCTCTCGAATTCGAACTACTCATCTGCGCTCTGGATAGTGCCCAAGAAGCCGGACGCACAGGGAAACAGAAGGTTTCGCCTAGTGACGGATTTTCGGCCACTGAACGAGGAGACGGAAGGCAGCTACCACCCTCTCCCGTTCACGAGCGATATACTCGAGCACCTAGCGGAGGTAAATTTTATAACGGTAATGGATCTCAAACAAGGCTACCACCAAATTGAGATGCACCCTGATTCAACGCATTTAACAGCGTTTTACGCCCCTGAAGGCAACCATGGCCACTAGCTACTCCAGTTCGAGAGAATGGCTATGGGCCTAAAGGAGGCAACCATAACGTTTGTCAGGGCCATGGCCCTGGCTATGGCAGGCCTACAGGGAGAAGAGGTCGAAATATACCTCGACGACCTGATGGTTTTTAGCCAAACGATCGGCATATTGAAAAGATTGTTGGAAGCAAACATGACCGTGCAGCCGAAAAAGTGTGTTGGGCACTGTTCAGGCTTCAGCAGAAGGACGTAAAATTCATCTGGGGCGAAGAGGAGCAGACCGCGTTTGACACGCTAAGAAAACTCTTCTCCACCGAACCAGTGCTGAAAGTTTCGGATTTATCACAACCGTTTATTGTATCAACGGATTCTAGCGATTTCATGTTGGGAGCCATTTTGGGGCAGGGTAAAATACCCTTCGACCAACCCTGTGCATACGCGTCGCGGTGCCTCAAGGGAAGCGAGCTCAAATATCCAACGTACGATAAGAAGCTTCTCGTGGTCGTGTTCGCGAAAGAACTATTTAACCACTATTTGTTCGGGAGAAAATTCACAATAGTAACCGATCACGAACCGCTGAAACATTTTCACACGACAAAGAAACCCGACCTAAGGTTCAATAGGCTGAAGGCAGAGCTCATCGGGTACGACTTCGACGTAGTCTACCGTGCAGGAATTAAAAACCCGAACGCCGACGCTCTGTCGCGAAACCCGGTACTCACCGAAGGCGAGGTGAACCCTAGCCATACAAGCTAGCTGACAGGCAGATAAAAGAAACTCCGGATGAGGAGGCAGGGGCCCCGCCAGGAAGAATCTTCTGCGCGCGCGCGACGAGAGCGCATGGCGAAAAGCGCAGACAGAACGCGCCCAGCTCTGAGAGCTCAGAAGCTAGTAGCAGACATAGGAAAAAGCGCAGCAATAAAGCACTTTATCTGGAAGGGGATGTCCTGGCTATCAGAAATGAGACCGGCGCGTTTTATTTAGGCCGCGCCCTACAAGACATTCGCCACGGAGATAAGAAGATCGCAATTCAATGGCTTACGGAATTAGAAAAGCGCAGAGGCATATACGTCCTCGACCACCGCGACGCGGTATGGTTCGAGTGTCTGTTGACAAGCACAACGCTTAAAAGAATCGAGAAGGGCAAATACCTACTAAGCAACAGTGAGCGCGAGCGCATTCAGGAAATTTGAAAAGAATCATTAGAGTTCTGCGCGGCCTCACAAGCAGCGCAAAGCAAGGCCACCGCGGCTGAGGGAAAAACCTCAGACTCGGACGAGTCAATGCGCACGATAAAATCAAGCGCAGAACCAAAAGCGCCGTCACTCCACAAAGTGTACGACACGCGGCAGAGCCAAAGTCAGGTCCCCCGCAAGATTTATGAGCCCAGCAGCTCGCCCAGCGACGAAGAGAGCGACCAGCTTCTGCCAGCAATCACAGGTGAGCAAGAATTGGAACCCTTGCGAACCTTCAGCTTTCCCCGACGAGTCGGCGAGGCTGCGCCAGCAGTCGAGGGCAGCCCAACACGCACCGTCCCAGTAATCATTGAAACAAGGCAACAACGCGGCAGCGCTACGGCAAGCAGCGAAAGCTCCGCGGCTAGCGTGGCGCAGCCGCAGCGAACAAACGACTGGCCCACGCGAAAGTTTAAGAAAAAATTAACGGTCGAAATTCGTAAAAAAGAATTTCAGGGCAAAAAGGGCATGCAGATAAGCATGTGGGAGAATCAAACGACCGCCTCAGCAGAAAGCGGAGACCCCAACGCAGCTGCTAAAGGCGTAGTACAAAGCTCAAGCGTAGGAAACTCGAAAGCGCACACAGCGAGTGAAAAAGCGCTGCGCCCGCGAGAACTGAACACCCTTGCCGAGGAAAATGCGTCGGATGATCTAGATAGTAATCTGACGACGGAAAAAACCGCTGATGAGCAAGAAACGGTGCCTCATGCGGCAATCGAAGAGCATCCGGCCGCGGAAACCGAAACCACAGGTCCGTGTGAGGACTTCAGCGGTATTCCTCGCAACTACGAGCGAAAACCCGAGCCGTCGCTCGAAAACTCCTCGGCAAGCTCAGGTAACGTCTGCACGCACGCGTACATACGTAAAAAGTATTGCGCAGAACCGCATGTAAAATTGCGCCGTTCAGACGATATCCCCAACTTTCCGCCTGGAAACTGCCTATTTTTCTCCCTGCTGAAGCTAACGGAGATCGACATATCGGCCACCGAGCTGAGGCGTCAGCTGTTAGCCTCGCCGTCAATCGAAGCGTGCGGCGAGCCGGAGGAAACTAGGGAGATCCTACGTTCGAACTCCGAATACGGCAATGTCGATTGCGCATTTGTGTTCGCTCGCGAATTCAAAGTAAACATCTGCATTCACTACGCGGTGTCAAGGGGAAATCGTATTTTCTGCCACATATTAGCAGGAAGTCAGGACGAATTTCTACACCTGAACCTTTCCGGCCAGTACTTCACACCGTACTTGCGCGTGAATTCCACCTGTGAACCGGGAACAGGCCCAGCTGATCATTTCGCGCCCGAAGACGAAGACACCGAGCGCCCTAAATCACCGGTGTTCGGAGGCAGAAAGCGGACAAATGCGAAAGCAACGTTGGCTCCCACGCACCCGAGCAACGACGTTACCGATAGGCAATTTTCGGACCCCGAACCGCTAGATGCGCATACGCCGACACCCGACGTACCGAGCGTTAATGCATATGCGAGCCCTAGCCGTGAAAGTCACGCCAACGAGAACGATAACAGCAGCACGCCGCAGCTGACAGTGTCGTCACAGCCGATAACGACGCGAGGTCAGTCGACAGCCAGCAGCCAGCTGCCGTCGTGACGTCAGCGCTCGGCGACGATAAGATGAGGCGCTACGTAACAACGAGAGCGAGGCCACCGCGGGAAAAACCGCCATGGGCCGTACCCGGCGGGCAAGAGCCAGCTCCGTTCGTGCACCTGCGCTTGTACGATGAGCACCCCTTCCGCTTCAGGGAAAACCTGGTGTACCTATCAGCCGACGGATTCATTTCGACTGAGATACAGGGATCGCTAATTGAACGAGGTTACCTAGATCCCATAGAGTTAACCAAGAAAGAATTTAAACAAGGGGAAATAAACATTTCCGAATGCAAGGGCTCAAAACTAATTGGGGTTTACATAAAGTCGACGTTTAACGAACGCCCGTTACGCGCAGATTTACGCAAATGTCTGCGCACATTGAAAAATGTTATTAGATTAGATTAGATTAGATGTTTATTTTGTGCAAGACAAAAACAATAAACTACATTCAATAATAATACATATTTACAGAGATCATTAGTATAGTCAATCATATCACAGCTCGACATTGCTCGTCATTAACTTACATATATTGCACAATA
This sequence comes from Gastracanthus pulcherrimus, assembly GCA_949152435.1. NCBI lineage: Eukaryota > Metazoa > Arthropoda > Insecta > Hymenoptera > Pteromalidae > Gastracanthus > Gastracanthus pulcherrimus. The sequence goes on along the minus strand of OX424576.1, from coordinate 106,258,620 downwards.
TTATATCTGTCGTACATCAATCACGTCATTACACTTATCACATATTCTTATCATTACGAATAATACATTTTTTTTAGACTAGCAAACTTTAATTTCTATTATAGTCAACATTCGTATGATTAGCGTCATTCTACTTTAGATATACATGGTCCATGTCCCTGGACGTACATAGCAAATAGTCGCGAATTGTCGCTTTAAATCTGCGTAGTGAGGGCAAGTGCTTAATACGTCGAGGGATCGTATTCCATAGGCGCGCACCTTGAGATTGAAAAGATTTCAACCCTGTATCGGTACGCGACGATGGAATCGAGAGCTCCCTAGAATCAGTCCTACTAGAGGTAGGAGCCTGGTTTTTCTGAAAAAGGGCCGCAAGATACGTGGGTTGACCCATGTTAATAACTTTGTATAGTTGTACCGCCGCAAAATACGCCCTTCTTCCCTCAAGATCAAGCCAGCCCAGTTTACTCCTGTAGAGACTGATATGCTCATACCTTCTAACACCACATATGTACCTCACACATGAATTCTGCAATCTTTGCAGTCTCATCCGGAGCTCACCTGACATATCAAGATACACTAAAGAGCAATAATCTAAATGAGACAGGACAAGAGCACTTGCAAGCCGTTTGCGTAACGCCTCGGTGGTACTGGATTGAAATGATTTAAACCCATGTAGGGCCTTATTAACCTTTCGGCTAACTGCATTCACTTGCGGTCTCCATGTTAACTTCAAATCCATGACTACACCGAGGTTAGTAAATGTGTCAAGAAAGGGAACAAAGACTTTACCCTGAATCTCTATGCCAGGCAAATCCATACTGTGTACTTTTTTAATGTTAGATTCTGACCCAAAAATAATTGCCTTCGTTTTCTCGACATTGAGACACAGAGCGTTCTCAGAAGCCCACGCCGACACTGCTTTGGCCACAGCCGACAAGCGTCTTATCCCCTGATAAAGGTTATCGCAAGTAGCTTGAGTGTAGGTTTGCAAATCGTCCGCGTATAATAAATGCGATACACTATCCGTAAGAATATCCCTCGTACTTTTAAAGCCCGATAAAACTTCCTGAAGGTCATTAATATAAAGGCTGAACAAAAGGGACCCCAAGACAGAGCCCTGTGGTACGCCGAGATTGGTTGTGAGCCAATCTGAACTACCATTAGATGCCGTAACAACTTTTTGGTTACGCCCAGTAATATATGATTTTATCCACATGACTACTCCCCTGGAGAACCCCATTCTGATCAGCTTGCGTAACAACTTGGATGGCGAAATAGTGTCGAACGCCTTACTAAAATCAAATAGTAAAAGGATGGTAATTAGCCGCTTGTTATTATCTATACCGGATCGTATGTCTTCAGTCAATTTCAATAGTGCTGTCTCGTACTATGATGCGGACGGAAACCTGTCTGAAGGGGATCGAGGATTTCTTTCGAAAACAAATAAGCTGACATTTGTTCATGCACGATCTTTTCCAGAACCTTCGAGAGAACGCTAAGAAGGGCAATAGGACGAAAGTCCGTGACTGTAGATGGAATGGCCTTCTTTTTTAATGGTACCAAATGAGCTTTCTTCCAGGTACCGGGAAAGATCCCACTCGAGAGGGAGGCATTAAAAATGCCAGCAAGAAAAGGACCGATGACTGGAAGTGCTTTAGCAATAACACTTTGGGGAATTCCATCTTCACCCTTTGCTTGAGAAGAAAAATGCGCGACAGCTAGGACCACATCCGAATAAGTTATCTTACTAAAAGTAAAACCTTCATCACTAGCTGACGACATTATATCATTTAAATCATACTCGCGCTCACTATCAGAAATGGATACTCCCGCAAAATGTGAATTAAGTTCACCCGGAGAGAAACCATGGAGTTCCTCCCGAGCTCTCCGTAAGAGTCCAAGACTCCTAAGCTCTCTCCAGATGTCCTTCCCGCTTTCAAGGGCCTCAAAAATCTTGCTTTGAATGAAATTATCTCGTGCTTTCATCGTCCGATCCTCCGCTAGAGTCACCAGAGTCTGCCACATTCCTGCCAAATTTCTTGATTCCTCGTGCGGAGAAATCGACGGCGCAAGGCATCACGTTTGTTATATAGCTCCTTAAGTTCCGAATCAACCCACGGTGGTTGTACACTTTTTTTCGGCCGAAATTCTTTAACTGGAGCTACTTTATCTAACGCCTTCATGATATTTACACCCAGATGTTCTAAACGAGTGTCCACGCCCGCATCCGAACAATTGATGGACGACCAATCGTACTCTTGCAGGAGAGACAGAAGCTCTTCCTGCTTTATTGCCTTAAAAGTACGGTACGAGAAGTTACGTATGATCGGAGTCTTAGTTGTTGGGAGGTCAATAGCCACGTCAATGATGGTATGTCGATTTGGAAAGGTCACCACCAAATTGTTCGAGTCAAGTATGACGTCGTCATTGTCAATAAAAATTACATCTATCCATGTGCGAGTCTCTTTGGCATGATGAGTCGCGCCGTGATTAACTAGTTTTATGTTAAGGCTACATGCTAGCTGCCTAATAAAATCTGATTCCGCTGATGTTGATAGCATGTTTGCGTTCAGATCACCCATAATAATGCGAGGTTTAAAACCTGCCGAATGACGTTCAAGAACATCGGCAAGGTCGGAGTTTCTAAGTTTAGCATCAGGTGCTCTATATATAACCGCAACAAAGACGGGTGGCAAGGATCCCTGTTCCACACTACACATCAAGTATTCAGGAGCGAGCGGCTTACCCTCGTCCTGCACTGTTGAAGAGGAACATAATACTGTAGCTTTGCATGAATTGTGGACATACAGCAGAACCCCACCACCTTTCCTATTCCTGTCTTGTCTAATGATGGAATAACCATCGATCTGAACGTAATCATCCCCAATATTTGGCCCGAGACGCGACTCAGCAATGCCGAAAAGATGATAGAAGGGATGAGCAAGTAGCAATTGGCGAAAAGCAGTTATGTGGTTTTTTAGCGAGTTTACATTTAGAAAGCCTGCTCTAAATCCCTCACAATGTGCCTCTTTGACTCGTGGACCATCTAGTCAATCTACTGCTACATCTGCTACTACATCAATAGCAATATCGTCTGACGAACTCAAAGTAGTTATTTTATTATTTCTTTTTGCGTTAGCCATATCAATCGGGATAGGGTAAATTTTAGCAGTTCTAAAAGACACTGCGATCGCTTGCAGGTCAGCCGCAATAGATACTGAGTGCGATGTTTCGCCATCTCGGAACTTGGCCAGGAAACGACCTCCTCTATGCCAAAAATATTTAAAATGCAGTCCATGAGCAACTGCTTTTAAACTTTTAAACTGAGCAAACTTATCTTTACTCAAAAATTCATTAATAAAAATTTTCTCATTACTCACATTATCAATCGTTTCCTGATCAAGTCCCGAGAAATTAACGTCTCCTTTACTATATCTCGTACATCTATGCTTAGAGAACATCACGTTTCTTACTAGACTGCTGCTAGAAAGCCGGACAACCCACGGATTGCGGCCCCTACTATGGGTGATTGCCGATGGTGTGGCTGGGATTTGCCCGTCTGATCGGAGTAAGCGTATAGACACAATGTCATCCCTCTCAATGGACGGGACAACTGTGGAGAGGACAGCGTGGATTACGTCTGCACGTTGTTCATCAGTACCGTCAAAGATATTAGAAATAATTAATTCTTCCGAGCCCTCTCCATAATTTGTCCTATTCATGGGAGAACAATACTTATTCCGATTAGAGGGGTCATCTAACATGCGGCGACGGTCCCTGGTTTGACGCCGATAGTGTTGTGTTCGAAACCCGTCAAGAGGAGGTTCGACCAGCGGGGTACGACCCGACGGGGCAGCATGTACATCCGCTCGGACGACAATAGTACGGTCATCGTTTCTATTATATATTTTCGCATTATAAGGACTAGCCTTACTACTACGACGATCTTTACAACTATGACTATTCTAATTACTACTATTATAATTACTATTATTACTATTATTATTAGCGTCTAAAAACTGGGCAGATTTGTCTAAGTCTTTGAGTGACACAAATATTTGAGAATCGTCGGTGTTGACATATTTTTGACCACCCTCACCGCGCTGCGGCTCAGTACTCTCGACCAATGTTGTGATTTTAGTGAGTAAGGAGTTAATTTGATCTTTAAGAACTCTATTTTCTTGAAGCAGCTGCATTCGATCATTGTGCAGCCCTTCCAGCTTAGAAGACTGCGCAGCCATTTTCTCTTGAAGTGACGATAACTTAGCAGCCAGATCATCAATCAGCCCCTCTGTTGCTGGGACGGGAGTTGAGACTGTTCCAACAGCATCAATTTTCCTCACTAAAAGAGACTTAAGATCACCTACTGCTGCTTCAAGCAAATCAAATCGATTGGTAAATAAATTAAGCATCGATGAAGGCAGCGTACAATAACGGATAGCGCTTAGATCTAAGTTGCAGGTAGTCTCAATATTTTTTTCTTTTTTATCAGCTACGGTCTTGATGGACGGGACAAATGGCGTTGACGCGGAAATATGTTTGTCCGTTAATTTATTAATATCCTTGAGGGACTCATCTGCACTTTCAACATCAAGAATTAATTTATTGTCATTTTTTTTCCGTTTGATTCACTACTCCCGGTGTTACTCAAATTATCTGGACTATGCGTTTTTTCTAATTTACATTTCAGACATCTATATTTATTTCCGCTTACTGGCGTCCAGTCATGACACAAATTGTGATACGGTTTATTGCAGTCCTTACATCTACGCATAATTGAATTAGGCTTTGTAATTTTTTTGCACTTCTGGCACGAAGACGCCATAATTAACTAGATAAATAAAAGAAGTAATATAGTGCTAAATAAAACCAGAACTTGTTGAACTGAATTAAATAATAATAATAATACTGCGTATCACAACAAAAAAAAAAATAAATAAACAAACAAACAAACAAACAAATAAACAAAGAAACAAACAAACAAACAAACAAACAAACAAATAAACAAACAAACAAACAAACAAATAAATAAATAAAAATGTTAAAATTATTTTAAAATTTGAAGGTTCAAATTTTTTAAATTTTCGCGCGCATTGCTTCATTGCAGAACTTATTTATATATTCGCGCGCAAGTGTGAATCAGTGCTGCCTGCTGCAGCAGGGGATAATGCGTTGCCAACTGCCGAGTACCATCCGATAGGGTCGATGGTGCTGCGCCCTGGTGACGAAAATGAAAAACTCCGACCAGGCGGCGACAGCAAAGTCGCGGAGAAATTGCGCGGGAAAGAGTGAGAGAGAGATATACTCTAACCTCTATGATTGCTTGCTTTTTTCTCTTCTCCTCCTCTTCGGTAAAATTTCCGACTGACTCCTCCGGAGTAATGCGAGATCACCTGCTCTCATTCGATTGAAAGACGAGAACGAGATGTAACCACGATGAAAAATAGCGTTCTCCTGCACCTTATATAGTGGTTACCTTGTATAGGTTATGTTTTACACTCTTTAGCGGAAAATCCCTCCAGGCTCAAATAAAAAACACAGCAAGGTGTGGTTTTTTTGGCGTCAGCGTGCGAGCATAGTAGAGGATCCTTTCCACTATAAAAGAATCACTCCTCGGAGTGAGAAACTATTAGTGTATTATGAAATAGCAGAGCGGCTACTCGACTATTGTGAAAGAAGAGATCTCCAGCTTTGCTGTAATAAAAGACCTCGCAAAGAGCCGAAAAAGGGGAAATTCGCGAAAGAATACCTCGGGCCCTTCGAGATTATCAGCGTGAACCGCAAAACAAACAACGTCACAATTCAAAACGACGAAATGACCCAGGTGGTTCACGCGAATAAGCTAGAGTGACCGAGCGAGCTTGCAAGAGAAACCGGAGCCGCGTGGGAAGACCCGGTGGCATCCGGACGGTGCCACGCAACTAAAAAAAAAAGAAAAAACATCCTCACCTTGGTGGTAATTCGTGAACCACTCCCAGCAAGCCAGCTGTAAAGAAAAGAGAAAGCTATCGACACACAGAAATGACCGACGCACACCCGCCCCGAGACGATCGTACGATTCAGGAATGCGCGTACGTTTCTTTCCGCGAAAGCCAAGCCGCGATAAGAAAACTCAGCTCTGCACGCAGCCACCCGACATTAGGTTGAATTCGCGTAGATCAAACAAAGGGGGCTGCAGTGCGGGCACATCGCGTAGGAGTATAAAAAAAAAATTATATACAGTGTAACTCTTATAATGTAAATGACTTATTATATCGGAATGGAAAAGCGAATAATGTAAAAACGAATAATGTAAAAGCAGTAGCTTACTGCTATTCATACTTAAGAAAAAAATATTTTGTTATAATCTCCCATTTTCAGAACCAGAGAGAAGAAACCTTCATAAAAACCATAAAAATAATGTAACATACTGTAAAAACCTAAAGCTCTGTCAACAATTTGTAAAGCAGCAGCGGCTGCTCTTAAAAAAAAAAAAAAAAAAAAAACCCGCACAAAAACACGATACCTACAGAAATTCTATCACATACACACAGGAAAAAACACCTTGGGTTAGAATCCAATGGGGACACACACACACACATACACTATCAATCATAAGGAAAAGAATAATTATGGCATCCATGGGACACATATATACAAGTGCGCGCTCGCGCGCGCAAACCCACCATACGGGGCGTGCTCTCGCGCACTCCGTCGCCGGCACACACATACACACGGCACCCTCTGGCACGGCACCAGTGTTCCCTGTTTTTTTTCTGGGCGTCGCGGACGACTGCCCGCGAGACACCGGACGTCTGACGGACGAGCGCGAGGCTCTCCGGTAGCATCTCCGATGGCTGCTGCCGGAGGCGCACTAGACGCACAGTCAGCAGGGAACACCGCGACCGCTCGCCGCCGACTAGTCGCGTCGACGGCAGAGCGGGCAGACTACCGGCGACCACCGTAGGAGACGGAGCTCCCAAGCTGAATAAAGATCATAACCTCAGACTGCCTTGCTTTCCTCTTCTCCCTTCAGAGAGGACCACCTTCCTTCCGTCACAATCGTAATAAAACTAGTTTTTTTCTGTTTTCAACATATTTACCACAAAAATTTCTTCAAATTCAAACTATTACGCATAATTTTATGGAATCTGGACATGGAAAAAGCATGAAAATAATAAAATTAGTTATTAAAAATGTCGATTTGGATGTTGTAACCACGTAAGATATTAAAAACGTCAGTCAAATTTGTTGTGATCATCTTAAACCTTTCAAAGGAACAATGTCTGTCCATCAATGGACGTGGAAAAAAGAAAACAAAAATAGTTTCTTCTTCAATAATCTTAGTTGTTATGACTGTAATTGCGGTGTAAAATGTGTTCATTATAATATCGTTAATCTTTGGAAGTTGTGTGAGTCAATGACGTTACAAAGCCCAAACATTTCAAAAAGACAAAAGAAAGTAAATAAAAGAAAAGCTGCTAATCGTAATTTGAAGAAGAAAATACTCGGTCTAGAAAGAGAAAACAAAAGAATTAACAAGAAAACTGTAGATCGCAAATAAAATAATGTTGAAGAATAATTTCGTTTTTCAGCCTAAACTGTTCAAGGTGGCATTTCGTCAATTACTGGTATTAGTGACAAGGTTGATAGACCATAAAGAATTTAAAAAAAGCTGTTTGAATTATTTAATCTTTGTAACTTTCTGCAAGTTTATTTATTTATTTAAAGACCAGAAAAATTTACAGAAATATACATATCTATAAATTCTGCAGAGGTAAACGGGTTACCTGTTCGCATATCCGGTATCAAAATGACATATATAAAAAATATTAAAAAAAAATAACAATATATCGATATACTTAAGAATTGAACTTAGAAACTAATAACTTAATACTACAGGTCTTGTTTATGACCATATCATTTCTTAAATCATTTCTTAGCATATAAGTAAAACAGAGTAACACAATAACGCAACCGTGGTGTTAATTATTTTATATATAAAAGTTAGATTTTATCCAGCTTTTTAGCTTGTTAATATGGGATACTTTATCAATAACTAAGGTTTTTAGATCATTTGGAAGACTATTAAAAGTTACAATAGTTTTCGTATAACTATTCTTATTACTGACTTTTTTCTTATTACTTGGTATAACTAGGTTTTTTTCCTCGTAATACTTTTAGAATTGAGGTATTTAATCTTGAGACTAGAGTAGTGGTACTCGTATCTTAGTGCTTTAAAAGTAAATAGTTGTTTAAGATTCATTGGTTTATCTTGTATTACAAAAGTATTCTTATTCACTATTTTCAGAATTTTATTCTGTAGATTTTGCAATAAAATTAGATTATTTTGGTACACCCCTCCCCAAGATATAATTCCATAATTTATTATACTATGAAAAAAAGCATAGTATACCATTCTCAATGTTACTGTTGGCATTGATTTTGAAATTTTATAAAAAATATAAACAAGATATTTTGTTCTATTAATGATATATTGTATATGCCTATCCCACTTCAAATTATAGTCGTAAATGACTCCTAAGTATTTACAGCTCTCGACTCTGTTTATTTTTCTATCCTTTATTTTAACATCTATTTGCTTTGGTACACTATCAGCATAATTTCCAAAAGTGATATATACAGTTTTCTCAACATTTAACGACAGTTTGTTTAAGGCTAACCACTTATCAACTATTATCAGGTACTTGTTCATGATTCTTTGAGCTTCGCTCCTGGTATCTCCAGTAGCTATAATTGCAGTGTCATCTGCATACGACAGAATTGCTTCTGCTGGAAATTCTTTCAAGATATCGTTAATGTATAGTATAAAAAGTAATGGTCCTAGGATAGTACCTTGCGGAACACCTGTTCTTATTAACATGCTATCACTTTCTTTGTCATTTATTTTTACTGTTTGATATCTATTATTAATATAACTTGAAAGTAAATCCAGCGCCTGTCCCCGTATTCCTATACAATAGAGTTTATCTAGTAATATTTGGTGGTCAACAGTATCAAAAGCTTTCGCCAAATCCAGAAACATTACAATTGTTGGTTTACTGTGATCCAATTTACTGTATACAATATTTGTTATGTAATTTAAAGCATCCTTAGTACCTATTTTTTTCATAAAACCAAATTGATGTTCTGATATTATGTTATTTTTTTTTATGAAATCAAAAATCCTGTTGTATAAAATCATCTCAAAAATTTTAGCAATATTAGATATCAATGAGATAGGTCTATAGTTAGAGACATTATGTTTCTCATCAATTTTATATATATGTACAATACAATTTCAGCTTTTTTTGTGCATCAGGCCAAACAGCTTTTTCAATACACGTATTAAATACAGACGTTAGTGGTTCCGCGATATATTTACTGATTATTTTCAAAGTTTTAGCATTTATTTTGTCTACACCGTCATTTTTTAATTTTAGGGTATTAATTATGCTAGTTATTTAATCTGAACTTGTTGGTTTAATAAAAATAGAATTTTCATTCACATTTGGTAGTTTTAGATCAGTTTCAATTGGTTCATCAATCTTTTCACTAAGTTTTTGGCCTATTTCACAAAAATATTTATTCATAGTTTTAGCTATTTCAACTTTATCAGTTATTTTATCAGTACCAGTTTTAATGTAATTTATAGTATTATTTTTTTTTTTATTTTGCAACATTTCGTGTTCATAATTTCCCATAGTCTTTTGGGATTGTTGGAATTATTTTGGATTAGACTTTTTTCATATTTAATTTTTGCATCCATAATAACTTTATCTAACACTTTGGCATAATTTTTATATTGTGATCTTAGTTGATCATTATTGTAGTCCATTTGCCATAAATTGTACATAAATTCTTTTATCTCACATGATTTAATAATACCATTTGTAATCCAATTTTTTCTGTTTTTCTTCTTCTCTTTTTTTTTTACTTTAACTAATTCTATACATTGTTTAATTTCATTAATTACTTTGTCAGTAGCTATATTAGGATCATGTATTGTCGGTTCCTTATTTATATTTTTAAGCTTATTTATGGCAATAAATAGAGGGTAGTGGTCTGTTATGGAATGCTTTAGTGTATATGTTTTTGTACTTAAACCGTTTATTTTAATGAAAATGTTGTCGATACATGATCCTTTACAATTGCCAATAGAGGGCCTTGTAATACGTATAAAACCAGGAATGTAACCTTTGTTTAAGAAATTACAAAGAAATTCTTGACACATACTATCTGACTTATGTAAATCTATATTAAAGTCTCCTATCACTACATGATTTTTGGTATTTTTCTTTTTCTTTAAGAATTTATTTAAATCAAGAATGAACTCAGTTTTATGTATATCATGAGATCTATATACAGCAGAAATTTCCAAACTACTTCCATTATTTAGTGTAATATGAGTATTAATAATTCTAATCCTTCCAGATTCAACAACGTAAGTTTTGTGTACAATATCTCTATTAACAAAAACAATTACACCATCATTTTGATTTACTTTTACTTTCATTGTAGTAACTCTCATACCCGTCTAGTTCATATAATTTATAGTTTAATTGTATAAATGCTTCAGTGCATATCACTATAACTGGTTTGTTAATTAAACTTTTAAATAATATTTTTAATTTATCAAAATTTGCATTCATACTTCTTATATTAATAAGTAGAATTAAATCATTTTTATTATTTAAAGCTTTATTTAGAACATTTATATTGCCGCATGTTTTTTCTTTTTGGACTGTGTCATTTTCTATTAATTCAGAAAATTCTAAATAACCCATTTTTATTTAGTAACATTTTTTCCCTTAGATGTATTAGATTAATTTTGCGCAGTTTGTAGAAATTGTAATTTTTGTTGTTGTCCATGTTGTTCTTGCTGTTTCGAATTTGATGTGATGATTCCTTCACTTGTTTGCTGTTGTATACAATCTTGTTGGTGGTTTAATGTGCTAGTAGATGCTGATAACTGTGTTGGTAACTGACTGTTTGTATTCCACTTATGAGGCATTGTTGCATCCCACGATGGTAAGGTAGGTTTCATAGGATACTCAACAGAGTCTATGTATTTTTTTATTCTATTGCTCAAGATTACACATGAATTCATATTAGAGGCATGATGGTTTGTGTCATAATTGGTTTTATGTTTATTATTGCTAAAATCACAATTCAAACATTTATTACTTACGCTTCGACATTCATTTGTTTTGTGCTTTCCTGAGCATTTAAGGCACGCTATCTCATTCTCACCTCTTGTTGAGAAATTGCTGAAATTTCTAGTGTTTATGTCATTTTCTATTTCTTCTTCAGTCATATCAGTGTAATCATCTATTCCAACAATTTCTATTTTCGGGTTAATAAGTTCTTCAGTTTTTATATCACATTTACCATTCAATTCCATTTTTAATAAATTTTCAGTCAATTTAACACTGTCATTGTTACAACAGCTAATGATTATTTCATCCTTCTTCCTTGAATTAATGTGTTTAGTTTGTATATTTTTTTGTTTAGTCAAACAATCATTTACACTCTTTTTAATGTCAAAATTTCTGTCTTTATTTGTACTGTTTGTTTTTTTCACCAAGATTTTTGGTACTCTTTTTTGTTGTGGTTTGTGGTAACTAATCATTTCTGAGTATGAAATATTCTTGACTTGACTATTGTCTTGGTTTCCTTGTATTTTGTCTCTTAACAGTTCATTTTTTTCTTTTAATTCACAAACCAACTGTTTTAGTATAATATTCTCAGATTTCATTAATTCAAATTCTCTCTGATTTTCAAAGATTGAAGCATTTAGAATTTCTTGTGTTTTATTTGTCAGATCAGCTAATATTTCACTTATGTCTTCAGAATCTGTCAGTTTTATTTGTGCTATTAGTAATTTTGCTGGTGTATGACAGAACATAATGTTTCTTCATCAATTTTTGAGGTTATGTCGTCATGTTTATGTTCAGGACATATAATAATCCTTTCACTCACATACTTGTATTTTTTTGATTGGTCAAAACAACTTTGGTGATAAACACTATCGCATATAATACATACTACCGCTGCATTTTTTGTTCTTGGGTGACACGTATAATAATTATTACCAGGCTCAGGAGGAGATTCCTCTCCTTCCGTCATCTTGCTTTATCCTAGATATTATGTTTGATCTAATTATATTTTTTAGTAACTTTATTAAGGTTATTTTTATATTGATAGCCTTCCAGTTATTATTTTAAATTTATTTATATATCGTAAATATGTTACATATTTTCCATTATTATTTCTCAAAGTATCTTGCAAAAAAATTATTATAACGTTGTGCGAGATGACAGCTGTCAGATAGAATTATACATGTATAGAAATCATTGTATTTCATCTATTTTTAGTGAACATCAATATTTTTAAGCTTAAAGACTATCGGAAATGGTTTTTGTAGGAATTAGAAAAGAGTGAGTCGACGGAATTATACATGTGTAACCCCGTCGACTCGTTTCTTCTAATCCCTAAAAAAATAATTTCTGATAGTCTTTAAGCTAAAAAATGTTGATTTCCACTAAAAATAGATGGAATACAATGCTTTTCCCAGAAAAAAAATTTATTCAAATTAATTTGAAAAATAAAGTTTGGAAAAGCAAAATGGCCCTCATTTTGAAAATTAACCATATATAAATAAAAAATTAATATAAATTTTTTGTACTTCTATTGCACATTAACACGTACGAAAAGTTTCTATTAATTTAAATAATATTTATAAATAATTAAATATCTTGTACTTTAAAGAATTTGAATTTTAAAAATTAATTTTAGATAGTTGAGGAAAGCGAGTTTTAGAATCATTGAATATAAGCTTAAACTTCAGACTGGTAGGTAAATTCCAGTATTATAAATACTTCAAAACTAAAATATTTACAGCTCAGACAGGTAATTAATTAAAACTTAAAAACTTAATCCATTGAAAGTCGCCAGACAGCAACAAATTAAAATGACACAGTTAAACGTTAGACCATATAATAGAATCATAAATCTGTTAATAATGTATACGCTATTTTCTATAAACCTCTTTAATGGTGTGGAGGAAACATTACGTCGGTTTTAAATTGTATTGTAACACTATTTACGTACTATCCACAACATTGAGCAGTAAACTAAATATAATGAAATAATTGGGGTTAGCGAGCGGAGCGAGCAGCCTCCCCCTAGTATATATATGGGTGATTCTCTGGGAAATCGAGATAAATTTTTTTTTTATTTCTTTGATCAAGATGTTCCTTTTGGTATTTAGAATATATGTGAATTTTTTCAGAGTTTTTGAAACCGTTAGGTTTAGAGTTAATTAAGGCTAAATATGAGCATGTAGTCATTTTTTACATTTTTGAACATATTTCAATCCCCATTTATTCATCAAAATTAAATATCTTTAAGAAATAGCAATACAGGAATTTATAGTAAGCTTTCTGAAGTTTTCATAATAAATGGTTCCAATACCTCTTTTAATGCCCCTTTCGATTAATTAAACTCATTTTAAAACTTAAAATACTTCAAAAAGTGGGTTTGTTCATTTGAACCATTATACCAAAAAGCATGAAGATAGTTTTATTCAGTACAAAAGTGACTGCAATAGTCGAAAAATGGCAGAAGTGAAATATTTATATAAAAAATCAAAATATCATGAAATATTGTTAACAAAATTATTAAAATGCACATTTTAACAATAAAGTCATATTTATTTTCAAAGAATTTTAAATATATGGGCATAAAAAATTTGAAAAAATTCACGACCATTTTACATACCAAAAGGAAAATTTTTGCTAAATAATTTGTATTTGTTCTTGATTTCCCAGAAAAGCATTCATATATATATATATGAATGCTTCTCTAGAAAACATAACACCTTAGGGTCTAAAATTATTTTTACATATACTGGATACACATACCAACATTTTTGTAGAATTTTGGACGTTTATTTCGGTATGTGTATCCAGAATATGTAAAAAGAATTTTAGACCCTAAGGTGTTATGTGTCAAGGGCAATTAAAGGTTGAAAACTGCGTTTTTTTTTAATATTTTGAGATTTTCCCAACATTGTTTGATTTTTAACTCAAAAACTAGGGACTTTTGAGAAAAAAGTGTAAGAACATTTTTTGGTCAAAATAAGGTCAGAAATATAAGAACAATTTTATAAGACCCTATTGTGATATATTGTGATCTTAAGCATTGCGATATATTATGATATTAAGATTCTGGAAAATCGCCATATATTTTTTCAAAATACAAAATCTTAAAATTTTGTTTTTCATATTTCCTTTAATTCTAGACTAGTTAGAATATGGTCTCAAACTAATATAATTTTTGCAGAATTTTTAAATAGCGCATTTTTTCGGTATATATATATATATATATATATATATATATATATATATATATATATAGTGGTTCCATATCAAATGAGCATGTCTAAAAATAAAAATGTCTAAGAGTATACAGAAATGTTAGTATGTGTACCCAGAGCATGTACAAAAAACTTCAGATCCTGAGGTATTATATGTACAATGCAGTGGATTATTGCGAGATCTTCTTTCAATGTTTATCACTTGTTAAGCAGTAGGATGGCGGCGATTTGGAAATTGCTCCGCATAAGTAAGTACAGTAAGGCTGTAATTCCTACCACATTCACCGAAGGTTATAGAACAAGAATATTATCAGATTAATTAATGCTCAACTACAAATGTTCAAAAAAATACATAAAAACTACTAACTTTGGGACTAGATGGACAAAATTTTGGAGGGGTACTATAGAAACTCCATCGGATGAAAAGTTTAATTTTTGATTTTGAAGGTAAGATTTTGTTCTTCGCTAATATCTAAAGATCCACGATACATATAAAATAACAAAATACAACTACGCCAGGTATAAGCACCTTGAAAGTGAGAAACGACCACTAATCCAACAACACACTGTAGGATTAGAGTTATAATAAAAAGTTCACTTATTAGATAATCCATAAATCAATAAAAAATAATTTTTCGGTGCCAATTTGAAATTTAAGTATGAATCGATATACTGTGATTTTTGTACATGAACATGAGACTGCTGCTTAATTTAAAGTCGATCGGTGGAGCTTTGACGTTAGGGGTCAAAGTTGACATCGACCCCTAATGCAAAAGCTCATCTGGACGTAAAATTTCGCGCTCGTTCAGAATCCGGGGTCGAAAATCGGACGTTCTATTTAAAAAGCGAAAGTTGACCTTCAAATGATCTTGAAAATGAAGATCAAGGGAATGGTCAAGGTCGTAGATGGGTCAGCCCATCGATACCCAACAACATTTATCTAAAACATTTTTGATTACATTGAAATTTTTCGAGTTATTCAGCTGTTTAAGTTAAAATGAAACACCCTGTATAATATATATAATATATTTCATTATTTTTCTTTTTCTTGTTTAATTTTGGAATACTCAAAGTTTTCAAAGGTTCTTTCTATGGATTTAGCTTAAACTAATGCAACTGTTATGGTTAGATCCTTATCAACCGTTCTCAAATAAACTATCGCTCCATAAACAGACTTCAATGAGTCAGCAAATCCATGAAGTTGCAATGATACAACATTAGGTGTATAATCTATTGAACGAAGTATTAAAATTTTCTGATGATCAACCAGCTGTGTATACCACTCTCTTCATGCATCTGCTTCAGACACTGGTAACATCATATTTTCAACAAGTCGTCCCATCCTTACTTCAAAGGCCAAAGTTTCTGTAAAAATGTTTTTGCAGTGATAATTACTGGAGCCAACAAACCAAGCGGGTCAAAGAGCTTTGTAACTCTTGAAAGCACAAGTTTTCTTCGCCACGGAATTACTTCAATAGCAACTTCAATACTAAATTTGAAAAAATCAACCATGTGCAACCAACGAACTCCTAATATAGCAAATGATTTATTTATAAGCATGAAACCGCTCACCTTGGCCAATTCAACCACCACTGCCTGTCTTTAACGAGAAACTTCAATGCTGTGGCTTGCAGAGACTAAATCATCCATATAAATTTCAGACAACAAAACTTCAGAGTCTAGAGGAAATTTTTCTTTTTCAACAAGTGCCAGCTGCTTCACAACATGACTAGCTAGAAATGAACTGGGACCTACACCATACGTTACTATTTTCAACCTATAAATCATTGCCGGCTGCTTCACATCAAATCGCCACAGGATCAACTGCCAATCTTGGTCATCCTATCGAACTCCGATCTGAACATTTTCTCAACATCTGCAATGAAAGCAAACTTATACTTGCGCCAAGCTGAAACGAGAATTGATAAGTCTGGCAACAAATTGGAACAACATATCGAGTTTTCATGGAACCATTAAAAACAACTATAAGCTTAGTAGTCGAGGTGTTCCCTTTAGCACACCGTGAGGCAAAAAACAGCAACGAGATATGTCAATCTCAGAATGTGAAACGTGAGACATGTGACCGAGGTCCAAATATTCCTGCATGAAAACATGATAAGCTTTTCCAATTTTTTTATCTTTTCTTCCATTTGATTTAATAATCTAAGTGCAGGCTGGTAAGTGTCACCCAAATCTGGCACATTATCAATTTTAAATGGTAACCTTACACTGTACCTTCCCTCTGCAGTTTGACTGTGCGTTGCCTTGAAGTGTTGCTCGCCGAGCTGTACATCTGATGAGTCGACTCTAACAGTTGCAAGCTCCTCCAGCTTCCAGAAATGCTGCAGTAATTCACTGACATCCAACTCATCTATGCAATATAAAGCAGTTGGCGTCCCTAGCAAGCGATCTTCTTCAGCGTCAGATCCTCCAGAGATCATTTATCATTTCCTTGCATTTGATTACCTGGCTTTATACTATCTTAGCATGAATGGTCGTTCCCAGCAGAACCTTCATGACTTCTGGTCGATTATAGCACAGATCAGCCAACTTTAACCCTTGCAGATGATTCCAAATCGCCTCCTTGCCTCTGGTGTTTGGTTTGTAGCTACTCACTTTGGGCACAGCATATGCAGTGACACGGCAACTGAAAGTTGAATTAAAGTAAGGCTTCATTGTAAAAGTAACTGAACCTGTATACCTAACCTTAGTCTTACCACCAATGCCAGTTACCAGCACAGAACTGTTTTTTTTTCAATTGTAATCTTTGACATAATGACTCAGATATAAATGAGGACTGTGCTCCTTGGTCAACTATTGCTCGTACTAACACTTGTTCACTTCTTCATTGACTTAATATACCCAAGCTGTTCCTAATAAAATTTCTTCTGGTTTCGACTGCAGTACACCTGAGTGATCAGTTGATACACTTTCTTCTATAGAACTACTATTTTGAGACCTTGGAGGATTCGAACTGTTGACTGAACTACCATTGCTTGCAAGAGAAACATTTTCTTGCCCTTGCTGATGTACAAAGTGCAACATTGTGTAATGCTTGCTATTGCATTTCTTGCATCTATTCTTCGAGGGACAACTTATCAATCAAATGACCATCCAAAGAATTGTAGCAAAGTATTTTGTTTTTTACAAAGGCATGTCGCTGGGACATTGACAGAACTTCGAATGATTATCATAAAAACTAACCTTCGCTGTATCTTGAGAAATAAAAGATCTAATTCTATCACTTGCTTCTAAAGCTTAACTTAGCTTTTAAAACCCCTGTGAACTCATCAAATTTAGGAGGCTCAGTAAACTTTTCGATAGAAGTTTCCCACTCCTTACGGGTTTGCGTATCAAGTTTGTTAGCTATCATGAAGACTAAAACATCATCCTATTCAATAATCGCTTGCGCTCAGAATCAGACTCAGCATTCATGGTTTTTAAAGAATATAATGAAAAGAGGTGTAAGTGGACTAGCCGCTTTTCATTTTCATAAAGATCAACTAATTCTTTCCAAGCCAAATCAAAATTACCTTCTTCAAAAGGAATATCCTTAACAACATTCTAAGCTCACCTTCAAGACTAGTTTTTGGATAGTGCAACTTCGAAATATCAGCTAAATGGTGTTGAATGGTGTTTTTTGAACAATATCCAATCCTTATAATCGCCTTCGTAGTGCGACATGTCCTGAATAGAGCTGTTCAAGCTCGACATCAACCCATGGAGACTTGGATTTCGTTTTCGCAACAAATGTTTTCAGTGGTGCCAAATTATCTAATGCAGTTTAGAGTCAACGTCATCACAATCGTGTTGCGACCAATCACTGTTTTGAAGTAGTGCGACTAAAGCTTATTGATCAATTGATTTGAAATTTCTGTAGGAGAAAGGTGAAGGTTTGAAATTTCATCAACTAGAATCACGAGATCCATTTCGAGAGGGAGACAGAGGGAGACTGGAGAGAGCGAGAGAGAGAGAGAGAGAGAGAGAGAGAGACTGCAGTGTCTTTCACTATTAAACTCATCCAACTCCGCTTCACCGGTTAATTTCGTCTTCTACTTTTGGTGCTTTTGAGGTTAAGATTTTACAGGTTATGATAATAAAGTAAACATTACATTGGAAGATTGAACTTCGCTCAAAGAATTGCAGTTCCACATCAGATAAGTTTTTTTAAAAATATAATTAATTTCTTTTACAAGGTAGTCGTTCTGATTTGGTGAATGAAATTTTTAAATTTAGGCATTTAACCATTGTTGGAGGAGAATATATTTAACTGTATTTACTTGTCTTAACAATAATATATTATTTTACTTGTATACATTTAAACAATAATATATTTTTCGGCAGTACAGTAACATCTCCTGGCACTCTGAAACTCCGGAGAAAAAAGTTGCTTCTGTGCTGGGCTATTACTTATGCTTTTACCAATAGAAACTTGAAGAGGTTTACCTCCGGTAGCTTGAGTCAATGATATAACATTAAACTCGCCTTCTTTGTCTTCACTTTCTTGTACATCGATTATTTTCCTTTTCAATAAAGATGAAACTACTTGCTCGGTAACCTTTGAGCCTAACTACACAATGCTCTCAGTTAGATTTTTCAACCACGAACTCAAGTTGCATTTAAGAGAAATCCTCTTGCAATAAATGAAAAGCAGTAGTTACAGCGGTTTTCAGTATTAGGCCACTTCGTTTTATCTAAAACTAAGATTTGTAAAACTTAAGGGGTCTACCTACTTTCAATGCCGAAAAAAAAGGTTATTTTTACGAATTTTTTCTGAGGTTGCTAATAAAGTTATCGACATAAAACGTGTTGGGTTTAAGAGGTAACACCACTCTAGGTACATCTATTTTCGATTCTTTGTGAGTAAATAATAAGCGAAATGAAAAATTTGTTCAAAGAACTTTATTGTACAATTAATAAAGTGTAAAAAAATTTTTTTTCAAAATGTAGGCCACGAGAGCTCGTAGTAGGCCGTTACTTATCTGTTGACGCTCAAACGGGAGGACAGTTCTCTCGTACGTGATAAACCTTAGAACATAAAAACAAAGTTTTTCTTAAAGTACATATTAGTAGGCGTGGAGTACGTAGGGATTTTTTAAAAATCAAATATAATAAGTTGTAGTAATTGAAATATATTTGATATTTATTGCCTAAACTTATATTAACTAATACAATTAATTACAATATTATATTAATCCCTGGACTTAAACCACGAAATATTATTATTACAAGAATTATTATTACGACTCTACTAGTAAATTGATTGATAAATTACCCCAATTAC
Source organism: Gastracanthus pulcherrimus (assembly GCA_949152435.1). Taxonomy (NCBI): domain Eukaryota; kingdom Metazoa; phylum Arthropoda; class Insecta; order Hymenoptera; family Pteromalidae; genus Gastracanthus; species Gastracanthus pulcherrimus. The sequence goes on along the minus strand of OX424576.1, from coordinate 106,238,977 downwards.
CCCTTTTTCTCGAACAATATTCAATTTACATCGATCCGACTTGTAACACGAAAATATCTAACTAAATTGACCTAATCAACCTCGTACTACATGTACCATAAATCTGTAAATATGGCTGCTCGATCCGCCGATATAATCTGTACAGAATCTGCACGTGGCCTCACGCTCAAAATGGCCGCCCTTAGCCTTTTTTACACGCACGCCCAGCCGAACGCTTACTGAAACAGAAACTAAAATGTTGCTCCTGGAACCGGGTATGAAACAGGTAAATACTCGCGAAACCCCTCTCACAAACAACACCACTGCAACACCCCTTCTCCACACTCACGAATAACTGCAGCACCTATAGTTGAAACAGACTACAAATACGGAAAAACCTTAACAATTCTTTTGAAGAACATAAGTTATTTCTTTGTCGATTAAATAAATGCCAGGCGCTTTGTACACAAAGACTCGCCGGTCGTAATTAATTGACTCACGTTGAAATAATCTCCAATCCAACAATATTCTCCTCAAAATCAATTCGAACAGGTAACAATTACTACTGGGATAGTAATGGCGTCCTTCTGATAAAACCTCCTGTTTTAATGAAGCAAATGTCCTACTCTTAGAGAGGTTCAAAGCAGATGATTTTCCATCTCTTTTTCGCTCACCTGTTGATATAGGCCCAAACTCGATTTTCATTCTCTTAGTAACCGGAGGTCAAGGACTACTCGAGTCTTTCCTAATAATAAAGAGCGCCCTCTATGATACATCGCTTTGCCGATAAGAATCTACCCTCAACTCTTCACAACTGTGAAACAGCCAGCCATACGCTCCATATGCATATGTGCCTGTTTTCGCCGTAGTTAATGTGCGCTCTTATCATTCCGCTGTTCCCTGCCGTTTATGCAGGTAGACCCGTACGCGCGCTCGACTGCGCGCTGTGTCAGCGTTGTAGACGCGCCCGGTCCCTAACTCCGCCGCGTGCGCACTTACTTCTCTACCAGCATCGCGCGCCAGCTGGGTTACGGCTGCATTGCTGTCGCGTCTTCTCCACTCTCGACTCGATTTCGGCTTGTAGCCGCTTACTCGCGTTACGATCGCGCTCCTCCGGTCCCCGCGACTCTAGTGTGTTAGTGTGTGTATGTGAGTGGTCCTCGTCTACTATGCAGCTGCAGGCTGATGTGCGCTTGGCCGCTGGCATCTCCTCTCGCTATGTCTCTCTCTCTCTCTCTTTCATGCTGCTGCTGCTGAAACAAACAACAACCTCAAGCGGAACGACGTCTCCGTCTGCTTGCCTCCCGGAGCTGTCCAGTTTTTGCTGGGGCGCCTTTCTCCGCCTGCTTTGTTGGCTGCTGGACTACTAATGTGTATTGTGTGCTGCTGTTGGTGTGTGTGTCGCGCCGTCGTTCTCCCCCATGAAACATACGAAGAAATATGCACGCGATTAACATTACTATTTATTAGTAATTAATAAACGTGCGTTCAGTGTCGGTGTGTATTTAATAAATAATGGTTTTCCCTATTCTCACCTAACCTAACTGATCTTTCTTCAGTGCTGCCTATCTCTCTCTTTTCAGCATGTGTTTATTTACAGGTGATGCTTTGATTTACTCTCTTGTGGCATTTTACATGCCACAGTGTATAAACTAAACCGTTTGTCAAAGTTAAACTTATACAGCGTAATCTTAAACTTATATCAAAACAATGATGAAATGAACTGTGACTGAAACTTGATTGAAACTTGATTGAAACATTGAGATTGTCCGTTATAAAGTTTTTCAAATCAATATACATATTTACATACACACCTAATATATTTATTAGGGTGGAGTGAAAATGCAAAAACTTTAAAAATCGAAATGCCTTAGTGTGGAAAAGTTGCGAATGTATACAAAAGTAAGGAAATTTTTTTGGTTGAAGCATATAGTCAAAGTTTTCTGTGAGCCTTTATGATTTCCATTTTAACGAAAAAAAAACGCAGAATCGCAGAAAAACGGTATTTTTTATACTTCTGATTATTTCTGAAACGTGAATAAGATACTTTATTCGGTACGACAGTTTATTACATAGCATATTACCTTATTGATTATATCATATACATATATTGCCTATATACACTTTGTGGCATATCGCACATGTGTGCGTTTTTAGGTTAATAAATATTTATATGGATAATTTCATTTCATAGTTGCATAAAGTAAAGTAATAGATCTATACACGTTGGAGGATTTATCATTATAATAACTAATAATAATTTGTTTAAATTTATTAAAACATATTAAAAATTGTGTTCATACTAGTTATATTCAAGATTATTTATAATAATATTTCAAGCAAACTAGTAATTTGAGAAATTAAAAAATAGCGCCATATGTTTCATAAGTATAGTTTCCGTTAACGGTCGCTAGGTGGCTACGCGTTTTTCCTCCCCCAAAGAAAAGCTGTTAATAAAGGGGCATAAAGAGAGGCTGGTACGGGCACATCCTTTACTTGACGGATGATATTATATAATTATCACGCACCATTATCACGACAGTGTATTTATTGAGAATGTTGAAATCTTCTCCATTCTCTGCTAGAAATTTCGAATGTCCGATTTTCGGACGGCCGAAGTATCTTAGTCAGCATGTTCTGCCTACGTACGAGGGCGTGTTTAAGTGCTGTCTTGAGGAAAGGAGATTTCTTGGTTAAACATCAGGTGGTAAAAGAGAGCCTTCATTTACTGATATTGCAGAAATAGTAAGTCTGAAAGTTGAGCAGATTTATGCTAAAGTTTTGATTCCCATTCTCTCCCACCAAAGAGTAAAAGCCATGATATTAGCGTATCATGGGAAGTATATTAAAATAAAAAATATCACCCGTGAACGTGCTCATGACAAAATAGAAGAATTTAAAAAAATTCATTAAAGCTTTTTGACATTGCGGCATGCAAGTGTAAACCTATTAGCAATTGCAATTGTCCTAAAGACAAGAAAGTACCTTTATCAGAAAGGGCTTTTCTTGAAGATCAAAGGAGTAGCAGACGTTTAGCAATAGGTTCTGTGGATCATTTAGAAACTAAAAAGTTGCAAATGAGAATGGAGAGAAAAATAAAAAGCTCAGCACCATACAAAAAGCTCGATGTTGCAACGAGTACGCCTAATGTCGAACCACTTTCGTCAGAAGAAATGAGTACTAATAATACTCCCGATTCTCAAGAATTTTATAAGCCAAGCACGAGTCAGGCACCACCATCTTAATTAACGCAAACGAGAGTCAATTTAGAAAATACAGCTTTAATTAGTCAACGATATGGTGTATCAGACAGAGCTGCCTCAGCGATTGCGACTGCTGCGTTGCAAGATGTTGGTGTAATTTCAAACTCCGATCAATCGCTGATAATTGACAGACACAAGTTGAGAAGGGAAAAATTAAAAGTCGCTGAAAACATAAAACGTGATAGCCTTGAAAACATAGATAATAGAGAATTTGGGCTTTATTTTGATGGACGACATGATTTGACTTTGCATAGAGAAAAGAAAGGATCTAAATACTACAAAGGTACCATTGTAGAAGATCATTATTCTCTTGTTGAAGAGCCAGGTTCTAAATACATCGGTCATGTAACACCTGATTCGGGTACTGCGAAGAATATATCCGAAAGTATACATTCATTTATTTCAAAGAATTTTCTCGGAACAATGTATAATATGCAGGCTGTTGGATGCGATGGTACAGTTGTAAATACAGGTAGCAAGGGAGGAGTGATTCGCTTGTTGGAGTTAAAGATTGGCAGACCTCTTCAGTGGTTTATTTGTCTTTTACATTTTAATGAGCTTACACTCAGGCATTTGTTTGAAGCTATTGATGGCTGTACATCAGGTCCAAAATCTTACTCTGGTCCTATAGGTAAAATGTTAGACAAGTGTGAGAATTTACCCGTAGCTAAGTTTAAAGCTATTAATTGCTGTTTACCCGACCTTGACATTAAGGTTATAAGTAATGATCAAAAGTATCTACTAAAAATTTGTAATGCCAATAGTGCTGGAGAATGTTCTGAGGATCTTGTTAATTTGAATCCTGGAAAATTAAATCATGTTCGTTGGCTCACTAAAGCCAATCGAATTTTAAGGCTTTACATTTCTACTGAAACCCCTAGTTCAAATCTACAAGAAATAGTTGTATTCATTCTTTCAGTGTATGCTCCGTCTTGGTTTAGAATAAAGCTGAATAGCTCTGTCAAGGATGGCACTAAGCATCTTTTTGAATTTATTAAATCCTCTCGCTATCTTCCCGAAAAGTATATGCGAGTCATTGACAAAGTTATTGCACGCAATGCATACTTTGCACATCCCGAGAATGTTCTACTTAGCATGTTGACTGATGAAAACAAGAAAGTTAGAAAATTTGCTCTACGAAAAATTCTTGACGCAAATAAAAATACTGAAAAAGGCGGAATCAATATACGTCAATTTAAGGTTCCAAGTATAAATTTTGGAGCAAACAACTACATCGACATGATTGATTGGCTTGCATGTGAAATAACTTCACCGCCAGTTCTACATCATTTCGATAAAAATAAGATTAAACAAATGTATGATGATAATAATATCCCTGCGACTTGGACATTCACAGAATTCCCATGTCATACGCAAGCTGTCGAGCGAACCGTTAAACTAGTAACAGAGGCTTCAACAAAAGTAATAGGTATACAAAATCGGGATGGTTATATTCGATCAACCTTAAAGTCGCTGCTATGCCTGCCTTTGAAAGCAAAAAAGATTTTAAGCCAGTTTAAAATGTTTATATAACGGGCTACGATATAATATACTTGAAAATCTGGACTCGTAATTACTAGTTCGTTTTTCGGTTCACCGTGTGAATAATAAAAACTTGAAACCAACTCAATAAAGTATAATTTGCTAGACAAAATACAAACAGTTTAAAATATAAAAAAATATTAAAAAATATAAAAAATATAAAAAAATACAAAAAATATATATATATATAACTCTGCCGTCGACGGTCCTAAGCCCGTGTGCAAAAAGAGGAAGGTTACAAACACACGATCAGAAGCATAAATGCCTAAGGTTAGCAGTACGGGAATTCTAAACATCAAAAGAATAGAAAATACCGCTTTTCTGCGATTTCGCGTTTTTTTTTCGTTAAAATCGAAAACATAAAGGCTCTTGGCAGAACAGAAAACTTTGACTATATGCTTCAACCAAAAAAATTTCCTTACTTTTGTGTACATTCGCAACTTTTCCACACTAGGCATTTCGATTTTTAAAGTTTTTGCATTTTCACTCCACCCTAATATTTATATTAGAGATATCTTTGAGTATACTTCGTCGCTCCGGCAATAAGTCTCCCTTTGCAATACTGCCAGTTTTTGGTTTTCTAGCTAATTTACAAATATGACAAGAGCACATATGTTCAATTCTTGATCCAGTAACTTTTCTTACAGGATCAAGATCAGTAAAGTTGGGAAGACTAATAGTTTGTTGTGGGTTGTCTTTAATACGAGACAGATCTCTTGAGAAAGTTGAGCATACAACGACGGGTAAACGACCGTCAAAAGCATCGCAGTCAAGGCAATTTTTGCATTTCTTGCGTTTTCCCGAAACAGAGGAAACAAATTTGTCGACGATTTTCTTCGTGAGATCTTGCTTTCGGCATTTTTATAATCAACGTTTGAACTTATTTTATAGAAGTACTATTATAAATTTACAGTATTTATGGCAACATTACCGAAAGAATAAATATGAATTTCAAATGAAAAAGAAAAGGCAAAGTCAATATTCGAGTAAAGTACCCCATCTAACATAATAACCGTTAAAAATATGCGTAATAAGAGTATTTAAGATATTTTTTCGAATATTTATAGGTATTCAATAAAATTTACTATATATATCTTCAAAATTAAAAAAGATAAAAATAAAAATTAATAACAAATTTTTTTTTTAAAAACATGCTTTTCTAAAAAATGGTCAAACAGTTGAACTAAAAAGTCAAAAATAATTTTTTTACAAGAATAATTTAACAATCAATTTTACTACATGTTTTAAAACGTTAATTACTTTGGAAACGAACGAATATTAACTACAATTTTAAATAATATTAAACATATTTAATGTTTGACTAAAAAGAAAAGCGTGGGCTCTATACAACAAAGTCCCTGATGAATTTATCAGATGTAATTTCAAATAATATTATATAATTCAGTTTTTTGTAATAATTAAATTTGGTTCAATATTATTATTATTATTATTATTTTTATCATAATTTGAGTAAGACATACATTTTACAATACTTAAATTAATCCATATGTATAACTTGAAGTGTGTAGCTTATTTAAATTCGATAACCTTAATTTAACCCACTATAAGATTTCGTTTTCTACTACATAGTTGTATAGATTCTCATTTCATGTAACGATCCAATGTTGAATATTTTCTTTTATCCTAGATATTCAAGTCGCCGATGACAGAGGTATATGTGGAAGTCATCTGAGATAAATCAAATTTAATTTTTCGGAGATGTCTTTAGCATATGCAATTCATATTCCAGGATGTTATTTTTACATTCTTTTCTTTTGTTTTACCATAAGACAGGCTTAGCCATATACCATCATTATGAATATTAAAAGATTATCAGATAAATTATCTGATAAATTTATCAGGGACTTTGTTGTATAGGGCCCACGCTTTTCTTTTTAGTCAAAAATTAAATATTTTTAACATTATTTAAAAATGTAGTTAATTTGTATTGTTTCCAAAGTAATTAACCATTTAAAACATGTAGTACAAATGATTCTTACATTGTTCTTATAAAAAAATTATTTTTTACTTTTTAGTTAAATTTTTTTACCATATTTTAAAAAAGCATGTATTAAAAAAAAAATTTTTGTACAATATTTTTAAACTTTATCAAAACTATCAAAAGTTTTAAAAATTTGTAAAATTTGCAGAACTCTATAGTTTTTAAAAATTTTCAAAAATATAAAAATTTTTCAAAAATTTCAAAACATTAAAAATTTTCAAAAATATAAAAATTTTTCAAAAATTTCAAAACATTAAAAATTTTCAAAAATATATAAATTTTTCAAAAATTTCAAAACATTAAAAATTTTATTGAGTTGAGCAGTCATTTAGTTTAAACGTTTGAGAAAATTTTCAAAATTTTCTCGAAATATTCAAAATTTTCTCAAAATTTTCAAAATTTTCTCAAACGTTTAAACTAAATGACTGCTCGATTCAATCGTCAGAGGACGAGCAGCCGAATTATAATAACAATAAAAAATAGTAAAATCTGATAATATAGACAGCAACAATAAGGAAACAGTAGAATCAGGCAACATCGACAAAAACGTCACGCACGATATCCAAGAGGTTAACATCAACATAGTAAAAACGGGACGGTTACCACTCGTTATCACCTTAGAAAGCAACGGACTTGCTAACAACAGAACCAACTTTTTCATTGACACAGCATCTGACATTTCAGTCATCAAAAAAAGCATAATTGATAAATAAGTCATTCTAGGTATTAAGAAAATCATTCCAGGAGTATTGTTAACTTTAGGGAAAATTAGTTTGGTAGCGTATGGTCTATCCTGCGATTTACATGTAGTCCCCGAAAGGTTCCCCATCAAAGCAGAGGGCCTGATCGGTTGGGACTTTATTGAATCTCATGAAGCGCGCCTTGATGCCACTAATAAGCATTTATAATTAAGTAATGGCGTATTTATTCGCTTTAAACATGAAGAGAGCTTCCACCTTAAGAGTAGAGCGCGACACATAATTTTTGCTAGTATCAATAACGATAATGAAAAAGTACACTGGGTATCTCTACAGAACTTAGGTGCCAATTTATTATTTGGTAACTTTTTAGGGGCGAATCATAAAGGAGTTACATACGTAGCGTTAAGGTCACGATTTTTCGGTTCCACACAAAACAGTTAACTTCAATGCGTATAGCAAAAACAAAACCATGCAGCTGCTTTAGAGCATATGGATCATATATATATGGATATAAACATAGCTGAAAAGTATGATTGGAACACTCTGATCATAGCTGCTTCGTCTTATTTTCGCTCTATGCCGTTAAGTTAACTGCTTCGTGTGGAAGCAAAATAATCGTGACACTAACACTGTGTATACGCAGAAATCTTAAACATTGTCAACAGACCGGTGACTATACCTGTACCTCGTGTAAATTTAGAGCCTTGCTACACATCGAAACCCCCAAATGACGTAGGTATCGGTGAGAACGTAGGTCACTGATGTCTTTCATAGGGTGAACATTTTAAATCTATTTTCTGAGAACATAGCAGAAGAGCCCATCGATGTAGCGTGCGCAACACGCACATGTCAGAAAATCCTGATCTATTGAAAGATCTCGTAGACAAAATCATGAATCTTGCCGATATCAGTAGTTGTAATGCCGCCGAATTAGAACACGCCCGAGATTTTATTTCAGAGTTTCAGGTGATTTTAGTTTCGAGGGAGAACCCTTGCCGTAAGGGAAAATATTCATGAGGAGGTAGATAAGCTTTGCAAGTAGGGTGTTGTAATACCTTCGAGATCAGATCACTGTAGCAATCTTTGGATTGTACCCAAATATCCTGAACCCGATGGAGATCAAAGATGGCGACTTGTCACTGATTTTACCAATAATAATAAGGAAACAGTAGATAGTGCGTTGCCCATCCGTTTCACCAGCGACATAATCCAACATCTGGAAGGAGCACAGATCATTTCAGTAGTTGACCTCAAATAAAACTTCCACCAAATCTCCATTCTTCCAGATTCAGCCAAGTACACAGCCTTCAACACTCCAGTAGGACCGAACGGTTGTCAACATCTCGAGTACACACGTATGGCCATGGGTTTACAAGAAGCCACGAACACTTTCGCCAGAGCCATGTCATTAGCTATGGCTGGTCTACAATCTCAAGATGTAGCAATTTACTTGGACGATCTGATGATCTTTGGTAACAATCTCCAAGAATATGAGGTCAAATTCAGAAGAGTTATGCAACGCTTAGTCGAAGCTAATTTAACCCAAATGTCCATTGTTAAAACGAGAAGATAAGGTGTTAGGACACATAGCAGGAGGAGAAAAAATCCGCGTGGATGCAGACAAACTTAAGGCAGTTAGAAGGTACCCAGTACCCACACCACGAAGGTCAGGCAGCTTTTAGGCTTCTGGAATTATTACAAGATGTATATTTCCAACGCAGCAGAAATAGCTCTACCTGTAACACGCCTCTTGCGAAAGGGAGTCAAATTCCATTGGAAAGAAGAACACCAACAGACCTTTGATAAAATGATCGAAATTCTATGCTCAGAACCAGTCCTAACAACTTCAGATCTATCTAAACCCTTTATTTTAACAGTCGATGTGTCAGATTACGCCTAGGTGCCATACGCAGCCAGGGTAAGCTAAGTAACGAAAAACCATGTACTTATGCATGACGGCCACTCAAAGGCAGCGAACTTCGCTATCCTACTTACAATAGGGAGCTACTTGCGGTAGTTTATGCCAAAAAACAGTTGTGGCACTATCTGTATGGAAAAAACATCACAGTGATCACAACGAAGAAATCTGATCACAGTTTTAATAGGTTAAAAGCTGCTCTGCGAGGATACGAATTTGAAGTCATATATGAACATGGCAAACTCAATCTTAATGCTGATGCGTTGTTACGTAACCCAGTCATTGAACAAGGTGAAGTAAATCCGGAACGTCCACGTTATTTGTTAATTTGGCCCTCCAGCATCATTGTTTGCGGACCAGGGGACTCACTATCAAAACAGACTATTAGAAGAGTTCCCAGAATATTCAGAATAAATAAGTACACTTACACTGCATATCATCCTCAGCCCAATGGTGGCATTGAGAGAATGCACCACATTTTAACTGAGTATCTCAATAAATATATAGAAAATAGAAAAGATTGGGGAAAATGGGTACCAATCTGTCAACACGCCTACAATGTCACAGAACATGAGGCCTCTGAGTACATTCCACACAAACTAGTATTTGGGCAAAAACCGCAAATTCCATCTACTTTTCCCCCGAGAGACCCGGACTTATCTGTGACTTATGCTAATCATATTGATGAATTAATTGATAGCCTATCTCAAATACAAACCATTGCGGCAATGAATTTGGTTCAAGCTAAGTACAGATATAAATATGATTACGATAGAAAACTAAACACAAAAGATTTCAAAGAAGGCGAATTGGTTTACTTGTTAAAGGAACGTCATATAGGTAAATTCGGGGTTGATTATGAGGGACCTTACGAAATTATTCAAATTTATCAGCAAACCAAAAAGTCTAAATTGAAAAATGGGGAAATAACAGAAATCACAATTCTAGACAAATTAAAAAGACCTGAATATCTGAAAGATCCGCCACCAGCAGGGTATTTTAACACAGATAGGAACCTGTACGATCAATGGCAGAAATTATATCATCCCTGTAAACGATTAATTTTACCATGTCCACACAAAAATTTACTAGATAATTCGAAACAACATATGGATGAAACTATCGACTAAGTCAGCAGGGTAACACAACTTAGGTCGAGCTTGGGTGCCTCCAGTGATATTATTTTGTACATTGGATGAGAATACTGAAGCGAATCGACGAAATTTGATTCAGATCACATCCAATGACATCAAGCAATTAGCAAAACTTATAGTCGAGCAAACAGAATTAGTTGAGAGAAAATTCACTGACATAGACCAACAAATAAAAACATTAAGTACTACTTTATATAACATTTCTCAATCAAATGACTACTATTTTAAATCAGAGGATATAATTAACGCGATACAATGTTTAAATGAAGGCATGATTCAATTCTAATTAGACGTTAAAATTGTAACGAATGCCGTTACATTTGCCTCGGAAGAAGCAATGCACCCGCGATTTGTACCTCCAACTTTACTCATTAAATCTTCCAATATAGTACGGAAACTATAGCCAGCGTTACTTTCCCTAGTAACAAAGAACTTTCACCTTTAAAAATGACTGAAACCTCTGACATAACAATATACTTCACAAATAATCAACTCATATATCACATTGCTATTCCACTCATTGATTTACAGACATTCAAATTATTCAAAGCGTTCGCATTCCCAGTCAGACAAAATCTTTTCAATCTAAATGAAACGTTCGCATACATTTGGCCGGAATACAGTTACTTTGCTATTAGTGAAACTAACGACACTTACATCCCTCTATCACCAAACCGGTTCGTGAAATCAAACAAAATGTTGGTTGTGAAATCAAATTCACAACTAACCAAAATTCAATCAATTTAGTACATTGCACTATAAAAATTATTCAATTACAAGACACTTATTGAGTCAGGTTACATGAGACAAACTCATGGGCCTTCTCGACTACTGATACTGAAACTTTTTTTACACTAAACCCAGGGTGCACTGTACATACAAACAATGCGAGACTCATGGCTTCACTTGAATATCGTCCTTACTCTTCTAAAGTAGCTTTTATGAAAGAAAACCTTAATCTAAGTTCTATATTATCAAATTTTACACACATACAAAACATATCAAATCTTATCCATGAGATAATAAACTCTCATATTTCTCAAAATGAGAGAA
>OX424576.1:106154865-106222365 GCA_949152435.1 Gastracanthus pulcherrimus | reverse complement strand
AGATGGCACTGAAATCTTTTCAAGAGGCACCAAGTGAGCCTCTCTCCAAGCCTCTGGGAAGACATCTCCAGACAGAGAGGAGTTGAAGACCCTCGCTATATGATGACTAACATACGGGAGAGCCTTGACTACGACGCTTTGGGGAATACCGTCCTCACCCCTAGCCTGTGATGAGACGTGAGCAACAGCTAGGACTATGTCCGTAACTGTGACATCTTTCAAAACAAAGCCATCATCACTGGCCGAGTCCAGGATGCTACTCAAATCAACGTCACCTTCGCTCTGGGAGATGGATACCCCCGCAAAGTGCGAGTTCAGCTCGTTCGGTGACAAACCATGCAACCCCTCTCCCCCTGCACTTGGCAGGAGCCCAAAGCCCTTTAGTTCGTTCCAAATTGTCCTTCTTACTTTCTAGAGCTTCAAAAATTTTATTCTGCATGTTAGTCTCCCGCGCGGTTTTCATGCGCTGTTCTGCATCGGCTGCGAGAGATTGGTAGTCCTGTCAGAGATTACCATTTTTTGTGAATCTGAGTCATCTGCGTACAGCGTCACCTTTTTTTATTAAGTGAGCCAGATCAGCGTCAATCCATGGAGGATTTGCTTTATTTTTCGGAGTAAATTGCTTCAAAAGGACAAGCTCATCTATTGCCCCCATGAGATTGGCGCTGAGCTGTCCCAATAGATTATCCATGTCGTTATTGTCCAAGCAATCAAACACCGCCTAGTCACAGTTACATAGGCAAAATAAAAGATTATCATGTTTTAATGACTAAAATCTCTATAACTGAATGAGTCAATGGTAGGGATACTGTTTAATTTAAAATCTATTTCAACATCTATCAATGTATGATTACTAGCAAAGGGCGCCGCCTGATTGCTGGCATTCAGCACCACATCGTTGTCATCTGTCATAATGACATCAATCCATGTGTGAGACCCCTCGAGGTGATTAGTCGCACCATGCTCTATTATTTTTAAATTTAAGTCATCTGCTAATCGCCTAACAAAGTTTGCATCGGCCGATTTCTTTAACAGATTCGCATTCATATCACCGATCAAAATTTTGTGCCTATAGTCCTGTGTGTATGTTGCTAATTCGTCAATTACGTCAGAGTTTTGTAGGAATGGTACATGTGGTGGCCTGTAAATTAAAGCAACGAATACGGGGGGGGGGAGGCGCCCTGTTGCACACTACACATAATATATTCAGGAATATTTGGTGTACCATCCTGCGTGGTACGTGAGCGGCTTAATATAGTGGCCTTAAAAGAATTGTGTACATACAGAACTAACCCACCCCCAAATGTATTCCTATCTAATCTTAAAATAGAATAACCCTTGATCCGAATGCGATCGTCGTCGACGTTGGAAGCAAGTTGCGTCTCAGCAATTCCAAATAGGTGATAGAAGGGACCAGATAGAAGGTGTTGACGGAGTGGTTCGATGCGACAATCTAAACAGGTCACATTGATAAATCCTGCTCTCAGTCCCCTACAGTACACCCCCAGCAGTGTCCGTTGATAGTCAATCATTTGCGACAGCCTCCTTTTGATTTGTTGTCTGAATAACGTCTCTTTTCCATTTATAGTTCTGCTTCCTCTTTTTTGGTTTGTATTTGGTGCAATTTGTGAAGTTTCATACGATGCTAAAATTGCTTGGAGGTCTGCCGCTGTTAAAAATTCGTGGGAGACATCGCCATCTCGCATCTGGACCAGGAAACGGCCCCCTCTAAGCCAAACATATTTAAATTTGAGCCTCATCGCAAAGGCTTTAAGACTTCTAAATTTATTGAATAATTCCCTTGATAAACGTTCGTTTATAAAAATTTTCCCATTTATGATTGTATCACTAGTCTTCTGGTCAAGTGCCGAGATGTCAACGTCTCTAGTGTGAAAACCTGTAATGAATTTTTTTTCTCGAATAATTTTATCTCCTAACACACTGCTGGAGTTCATCTGACCGTAGCAAGCGGGTATTTATTATATCTGATTTCAGTATAGATGGAAGGACACGACACAGTATAGTGTGCCACATCTACATGCTTAATGATATTACCTACACAAATATTATAAATTATTAATTCTTTATTGCCACTTGTATTGTAAATATCTGTTGTCCTCCCACCGACCATTTTCACCCGCGTGCTTCGTGCAGATGACATCGAAGCCATATCTTGAAGTATATTATTGCTTTAATGATTAATATTATCAATATTATATATGTTATTGTTATTATTTACATTATTATTAATTACGGTATTTTTCTTATCATTACAATTTTTAATACTGAGCGGTAAAAGAGTTGTGTTTTCCTTACTGGGGGGCAGGCTAATTCGGTAATTTTCAATTTTATTTATAAATTCTTGATTTTTTTGTTGAATAATTTCCATAGTTTTCTCCATTTTATTTATTGCAGTCTCATGGTTGTTGTTTAAGGTATCGTTTGTTAGAATTTTTCCTATATCCTTTAATATTACGGAGTTGTCGCTTTCAATTTTATTAATGTTTTCAGTTATTATTTTAAATTAAAACACAGAGAGAGAGACAGAAAGAGAGAGAGAGAGAGAGAGAGAGAGAAAAAAAGAGAGAGAGAGAGAGAGAGAGAAAGAGAGAGAGAGAAAGAGAGAGAGAGAGAAAGAGAGAGAGAGAGAGAGAAAGAGAGAGAGAGAGAGAAGCGATCTGCCACCACTGCTCCGCCTCTTCCTCAACTCTAATAATTAGAGGTAAGGGCTACGAATAGTGTGTCATGCATAATTATTTTTATCGGCAACAAATTGCCGACGAGGAAGAGGTACGTGCGCGTTCGAATACCTATCTCGTTCCGACGGCATGTTCAGCAACGGTCGCGTTGAACATGCATGCGAAGTTCGACCTGCGCGCGGATTGTATGTGACCGACGCCTATTGTTAATTATTAATATAGTCATTTTTATTTGTTATCATCCATTTGTTATGTATTATTTTTTTTTACTAACAATACATAATTTATTTTGATCGTTAAACCTTGGTGTTGCTAATTAATCCGACCCGCCTACTGCCCGTATCAAGCAAAGCCGACAAGCGAAGTTACATTACATTCGCATTGCGATTGAATTAGACATCGCGTTTTCGCGCTCCTTTCAGTACGCGAAAACTAGTGCATCGAGTAAATTCCGCACAAAATCGAATCCCTACGAGGATCCGACGTGAACAGGCAGACGAGCACAGCTGAGCCAAGTTAAACCTACAGTGGCTGAGCACCGCTGACTAGCCCAAGATAAGCTAAACGGTAAGTCGCTCGCACGCGTTGCATGTGGCGCACGCCAGCTGGTCTCTTGTTTGATCGCTAATTTGTTATTAACAATTAAGCACCCTGTTTTGCAAATGGTGCCCCACGTTGGGCGCCATGTAATAAAGTAGAGGCTTAGGTAACAGGAAAAACATTAAAAAAATAAAGCTGAGCTCGGGTACCGATCCCGCGACCATCCGAACGGCAGGGGAGCGACTTGATCACTAGGCTAACTCCGCACTGATCTCTTACTATCACACTTGCCTTTATTACCGGTGATAGTGAGGATGTCGTAGTCGTTACAAACTATAGATTTTATATTAAATAAAATTATAAACCTTGTTTTACTTACCATCGCTTATCCCAATATCTACTGATGAAAACTGTGTAATACTTATATATGGGCAAATCCGACAAACATTTTACTTTTATGTTACTCTTAAGTTTAAGGCTTTAAACGTTAAATATTGTCTATCTTTGGGGTGATGTTTTTCAAATTACATACTTGTTTTACATGGCAATGCATTCCCAAATCATTCTGCTCATATCAAAAAATTTAATTAATGAAATACCTCTCAACAATATCAGTTTCCGCTGCGTACTGAGCAGAATTATTTTCATTCTGTGCATGATATAGTCTTCAACGAAATTTTTAATGATTTCAGACTTATATGTATGATTAAATATCGGTTAATAAAAAAGCAAGTGCTGAGCTAGTTTAATAGCGTAACTGTGTTATCTGAAAAATTAACTTTTGATACTCTTTCCTCTGTAACTGTTTGAACGATCAACTTTAATAATCTGTACAGAAATATTTTATTCTACTTACAAGGAGTGTCAAACCTCCGGGTCACGGATTTTGATGAAACTTTGAATGTTGTGTTTTCTGGTATCTAAAAATGAGGCCAAGCACCCGTGTTTTTCCAATGGGTCCTATTTCTCGAGATATAAGTCATTACACCTCAAACGCGTATGATTTTAGTAAAAAGAAACACCACTTACTCTCAATTTAATTGTGCATATTTTTACATGAAAAAAAATCAACCAATCAGTAACCGAAACTAGGCAAAAAGAGCTTTAATTTAATCTTTGTTACATATAAAAATATTTTTCTGAGTAAAAGTTATTAATAATTTAAGATGGTAAATGAAATGGTGAAAAATTGACGAATTTATATCAATTAAATTTCCTGGAATACTGATGTATTTTCGGTTACCATCTTCGATTGTTAATAACTTTTACTCAGATTAATATTTTTATACGTAACAAAACTTTAATTAAAGCTCTTTTTACGTAGTTTTGGTTATTGCTTGGGTACTTTTTTCCATGTAAAAACATGCAGAGTTAAATTGAGAGGAAGTGGTGTATCTTTTTACTAAAATCATACGCGTTTGGGGTATAATGACTTATATCTCGAGAAATAGGGCCCACTGGAAAAAACTTCGGGTGGTAAGCCTACATGGTAGGGCTTCATTTTGTTGCCAGAAAACACCTTCCAAAGATTCATCAAAATCCGTAACCCGGGGGTGTGAGACTCTCATTGTTAGTGTAATAAAATTACATTAAATTTAAGCGTGTGTCACTTATACAACAAATTTTATACGATATCAGATATTCACTTTTAAAACATAACTCGTATAAAAAATAACATTTTTTGTTGGCACAAGTTGGTATAGACTTTTAATATCTTTTAACCACGCGTAATAGGTGCTCATTAATAGTAGAATTATTAAAAAAATTTGTTAAATGGACTCTTTAGAACTCTATTGATACAAAACGTAGGCTAAGCGAAATCACGCAAAGTTTTCAATCTACGCAGTGCATTTAAACAAAAAAATTCTAAAACTAGCTTTTTCTTAAAAAAAATTGTTATTATTCCAAAATTATATAACATATTTTAGTACAAATTTAAAACAGGGTTATTTTGGGTTACTAATGATGAATATAAACTAATATTTCCAAAATACAAAATTGGCGATCAAATATGGGAAACGAAAATATTTTTGTCCGCCATATTGGACTTTCTGGAAGTCTGATTTCGTATTCGCAATCAGCAACTCAAAAAATCCATGTATACTTAGTTACACGTAAATCGGTCTAATATAAAGATGTATGACTGAAGAAGTTAAATTTAAATACCTGAAGAATTTTGGTATTATTCTTTCTTTATACTCATAAGCTTCATCGTAGGTTAAAAATGAGTAACCCAAGATTTTTTCAGTTATCTGTTGTACAAGAAAAAAGAAAATATTTAGTTCAAACATGTGCCACAGGAAAAAAAATATATTTTAAGTTTCTCAAAAGCCAAAAGTTTGATGGATTTGCCCATATTTAGAAAATATTTAAGGTAGAAATTGCGTCGAAATCAGGGAAATACAGAAATATCATATACAGCATTGATTAGATAAAATGTTTTTAATTACGAAAAAAAAAATAATAAGAAATAAAAACAAATGTGCGTGTACCTGAAGTATGAAAAAATACGCACATTTACAACCCACCAAACTTTAATTTTCAAACTTATGATTTTTGTAGATGCTTTTTGGAATTCATAAACAATTTACCAGATCTCCACCGTTTTAGTTTATAAAAAATACTTAATCAGTGGAGAACAATTCGTATTTTTTTATAATACTTTTTTAATACCTGATACGGTGGAGGTCATGTAAATAGTCTAATAAATATAAAAAACATCTAAAAAATCATAAGTTTGAAAATTAAAGTTTGGTGGGTTGCAAACGGACGCATCATGATGATGAGCCTTGCTATGATTATTAAAAATAGTATATTGTGTACCAAGGGCGAGAAATGGGCCTTTTTTGACTTAGTGTGAGTTGACACCGAGTGTGAGTGCAAACATACGAGTTAAAAAGGCCCTCTTGCCCGTGGTACACACTGTATATATATATATTGTAACGCATATATTGATTTTCATAAATCAAATTTAGACCAGATTTATTCTCATTTCTATTGACGGAACGAGCGAGCATAAAGTTCGCCCTTTACGCCCGCAGGTCAAAAAGGTCACTTTAGGGCCGGTTTTGAGGGCAAAAAAACGTGAAAATAGTGAATGTGTAACAAAAATATTTAGCATACCCTAAATAGAGATACGTCCATACATAGACACAAGCACGCACGCACGCACGCACAAACATGCGCGCACGCACATACACACACACACACACACACATACACAGACAAACACATACATAAACACAGACATATACACACCCACACACATTCATACAGACATTTTCTAAAAATAGTGTATTTTGATTACTAATATTTTAAAACATGTTTCTAACATCGATTTAGCAAACCTTGTAAACAGCCTGCTAGTCTCTCGCATGCTATTCCCGATCAACTCTTTGTTTACTCTAACATATGTGAACCATGTATTGTAGGAGATGCGCACACTCCCTTATTGCGTATCGTCATTCTAGAAGCAAACCAATACAAATATGGCAGTACAATTGTTAAACGATATGCCCCAGTAAGTTTTATACCGCTTCTTAATAACCGATTTAAAACTATCGATACCGATATAAGAGATCAGTTCGGAAAGCCTATAGAAGCCTATTATCGCACCTTTCGACAGCATTATGGTCAACAGACGCTGCTGGAAAAATGGATGTTATGCCTGGAGAAGCCAATTATAATACCAGTCTTTTGCAAAGACAGTCATTTATAAGCAAGGGAAAGATTATAGATTTACCGGGAAGACTCCACGCGGATATCTTTTTGTAAGATAGATTTCTTTTGAATGCAATTGATGTAAGAGTTTGCTTAATACGTTCAAAGGATGAATTTTGTTTAATGGAAGCATCAGACAATAATTACAGTGTTCATATATCAGAAGAAAGTTTAATTGTGCGACGCGCTAAAATAGATCCAGGCGTTTATACAGCGAGGTACAAAAACACGTGAGAGAAAACGCGCATGAAAATAAAAGCGCGCCAAAAGTTTCAAGATAGCCAACATACATACTACGAGATCGGCAACGGGGAAGAAGCCGGAAGTCGACCAAATAACGCGCAACGTGCTAGTCACGTGGGACGGCTAGTGCTAATCGAGCACGTACATGAGCGCGTGTGGCGGTAGTGTTGGCAGCGCTTGGGAGCGCGTGCTAATGTATGTATATAGTTGCGTCGTAACTAACGCATGTGCCGGCGGAACGAAAAATAAACGCGAAGGGGAAAGTGAACGAGGAGCATCGCAGAAAGAAAGAGACAGAAGCTCAAGTGTATATAGCAGCGACGTCGCAGACGCAAGCTACAACTGAGCTGAGGCCGTGCACATAAGCGTGGAGAGGGGAGTTGGCGCGAAGTCCAGAATAATGCCTCAAGTGTGAAAGGCGGGGCGGCGGGGAAGTTGTCGGTGTGTAGTGGTGCGACGCCGGGAAATGAGTCTGCCGGCGCTATAGTAAGAGCATATGAGCCTGTAGTCATACGCAGTTATACACGCCTGTATACTATAAGCGTGAATGGAAAAGTGCCGCGAGTATACCCGGGACATAAGCCGTGCACAGTTTTTCTTTTAAAAAGAGAGAGTGAGAGAGAGAGAGAGAGAGTGTGTGTGTGTGTGCGCGCGCGTGTGTGTGTGTGCGTGTGAGGAAGAGAGAGAGAGACAGAATGAGAAAGGAACAAAATCACTCACTTACATGCAGGTGTTCGTGTGTACGTGTGTGTGCATGTAAATGCATGTGCATGTGCGTGCATGTATACATTGGTATACATATGTATGTAAGAAGAGGGAGTGATAAATATAGAGAAGAAGAGAATAAATATAAAGAAGACTGAATGCATTCAAAAGAGTAGGGAGTCTGTTAAATGACGAAGAGCGTCATTAGTATTAAAGTGAATAATTAAATGACACAGAGTGCCATGAGTGAAAAAGTAAGTCATAAAATGAGAAGCAAAATAAAAAGACTTTCAGGGATCCCGCCGAGTGAAAGCTAAATAATTATTTATAGAAGTCTATAAATATTAATTCACTAAGAGAAATACTTACTACAGTGTAAGGATTCGTAATTTGTTATTATTATTCATTTTAAATATTATAACCTTTTACTATAATATTTAATTATTTATCTTTCCCCGAGGTACCTAAATGATAGAAAGTCATAAGGAAATTATAGGATCTGTAAATATGTGTGTTTGTCTAGGTTTATAAATAAAATGATATATATTATTTGTATCAAATATCAAGTTCAGGACTCGCATTTATTTAGCTTCACAGTTCCACACCATCAAAACAACTTACGCTTACTCATATATTCGCCAATAGTAATAAGTAAACTGACGAATATATAAGTTAACTGTCTAAATCATTTTATAAGAACAGGAGGAATAAAAGTCCTGCTTGCTAGGCGGCTGTGCGCTGACTGACCATCCTCCGATCGGTAGCCAGCTCAATCCTTTCGATTGCTCGTCCTCGCGAATTTTTTAGGCAGCTCGGCCTCGCACCGCTAACGTCGCCTAGCAACCAGGCTCCCACTTTTCTGACCCTTTCCATCAATCATATCTTACATGGATGTAGGCACACATCCTTATTCTCCGCGATTCCTCTTTGTGCGGATATTCGCTTCGCAACGATCATCCTAACGCACAAACGCGATTTTCAATTCATTTACTCATCTTTACTTTATTTATTCTTATCATTCATTATTTGCATATATCAAGAAAACATTAGTATATAACAGTATTCTAATAAAAAAATAATTTAAATATACCCATATTCATACCATACCAATATGGACCGTTACAACAGATATCTCTCATCAATGTTTACTCTAGAAAAATAACAAGCATTACAGTATAATCTCTCGTTACAGGACCTGATTCAGCCCTGCAGAAAATACTGGATAGAGTGTGGCTACTGATAGCGGAATAGAGACACTTCGAGGGTAGTTGTTTCCAGAAGAGCCACTGGAAACAAATACTTCTCAGTGCCACCTCTCCTGTTTTTAAAAATTGACAGTACTTCACATCTCAAGAAAAGGAAACTGCTGCGACGGAGTGGCCAGAGTCAGAGCCGACTCTAAGGTACTGTCCTCCGTTGATCAAATCTACGGTTGCACTAAATCCCGTGACCACAGAGACGGTGAACAAATTAATTACACAAAATAACGAGGACATGTTCCCAAGACTGGAGGAAATGCAGGAGAAGTTCCTCCTGAAGCAAGCTCAACAGAACACGGAGTTTGATTACCAACTGATGCAAGGACTATCCGAGTACACTGCCGGATCGTTGGGGAAGAAAGTCCTGCAGGCTCCAGCAGCGGTTCCCAAGCTTACGGAGTCGACCGAAGCAGTAGATCGGGGTGCTCAGTACACACCGGAACCTCCCGTCTCACACAGTAGAGAGAATACTGATAATAAACCCAATACTGAGGAAGGCGACGCAGCTGAGGAGATACAGCTGAGGGAATCTGACGAGACAGAGACGACAAAAGAGTCAGATGAGTCAGAGACAACAAAGGAGTCCCCAGACTCATATAATGGACCCAAAATAGTTCAGGTGGAAATACCTAATCCGCCGTTTGAAATAGGAGGAGCGGTCAAAAGAAGTAGCGAGGCCATATTCCGAGCGGAGAGTCAGCTTCTTCTGGAGAAGTTGCCTGACATGTCCGGTCCTAGGCAGGGCCAAATTCATGAACCGAGTGTGTCGGGTGACACATCCGGAGAACAGGTACAGTGCGACTCTCCGCGGGTACAGAGGTCGCCGCTGGAGGAGGGAGAGATCCCGGAGTCGACCAAATCGATCCAACAACCAAGGGTAGATCCGCAGTCTAGAGTAAGTAAAATAAATTCTAATATAATTTCCAATAAACTAGAAAATAATCAGTTAGAATTAAATTTGGAAAATTATATTAATGCAAAATTAGAGGAATTATTAAAAAACAAAACTGAGAATCAACAATACAAATTGAAAAAATGCAAATTGAAATAAATAATGGAAGTTCAGGAGTGAACAGAAATTATAAATTAAATATGTCTACTAAGTTTGAGATTTTTGAAGAC
The DNA here is from genome assembly GCA_949152435.1 of Gastracanthus pulcherrimus. Lineage (NCBI taxonomy): Eukaryota > Metazoa > Arthropoda > Insecta > Hymenoptera > Pteromalidae > Gastracanthus > Gastracanthus pulcherrimus. The sequence continues at coordinate 106,212,077 of OX424576.1, read as the reverse complement.
TACTTGATGTCTGAATTAAAAATAAAGAAATTAAACTATGTTATTGATCATGAAAAGAGTATTCATCAAAATTCTGAAAAAATTGAAAGAAGATAAAGAAAAAGTTAGAGACCTAATAATAAATCATATTGATATCATTTATTATACAAAAATAGTGGAGGTGATAGAACCTACAGAAATACTAAAAAATTAAGAGAACATAAGAGGTTAGAGTCGAGAACAAACTGTATCTCAGCAAGGAAATATGTTTACAGCTTAAAATTCAATCCTGCTACAGAAACTGCTTCACAGTTTTGGGATAAGTTTGAAGAAAAAGTCAGAACTTTTGATAATAAACCTGGAGGAGAAAAACTAAAAGAGAAAGAAGAAGAGAGACGTTTTCTTACAAGCGGTAGTAGACAAAATTCCAGAGATAAACATTTCGGACTGCATTGCCAGACAAAATGACAGCGAAATGTCATATTCGCAATTAAAGGACTTTATTTTACAGGTTGAGTCCACGTGGCCCAAACGAGACTTGCCCAGAACTGCGCTGTTTGCTCGAGAAGTCAGAGAAACAGCAGGAGGCAGGAGCAGCTAAAGCACTTCTCGTCAAACCGACAGAAGATGCTTCTCATGTGGTGTGCGAGGCCACATAGGCAGCGAATGCCCTAATCCGCGACAGATTTTCTGTTTCTCGTGCAAGGAGGTGGCGCCAGAGGGTCAAATGCCAGAGCGTCGGGCAGACCTCAGAGAAGCTTCGGTAGTCGAGGCAGAGGAGGAAACCGGGGCAGCAGAGGAGGCCGAGATAGAGGCTCGCACGAAGGTGCATACCACAACCGAGCTCGTGGGGGAAGCCAACTGGCAGCTGCCCACTACAGTTCAACAGAAAATTCGGCCTTGGAGACGAGGCCGGATAACTATTCAGGTGAGGATATAATATCTCCGTGTAAAACGAGAAATTCTGTTATCTGAGATGCGATAGAGGAACTGAGTTTACAGGGTCAGAAACAGTAGAAGTATTGAATATCTTGAGTGCTGAATTGCAACTGGCCTGCCCAGATACTCCAGAGCACAACGGAGTAGCAGAAAGGTTTATTAAAACGTTAGAAATAAGAATAAGAGCGATGATGTTTGATTCAGGCCTGCCACAGATTATGTGAGATTTAGCTGTTAAGGCAGCCACATACACATACAATAGGACACCTCACAAATCAGTTGAAATGAGTATTCCTCTGAAAAAGTTAAACTCCACTTATAGAGTAGAGTAGAGTAGACTTTAATCTAAATCAAATGAAAATATTTGGCTCGGTAGCCTTTTTAAAAATTCCGAGAAATACAAGTACTAAGTTCTCAGCTCAAGCTATCAGAGGCTTTGTAGTAGGTTATTTACAAACAGGTTAAGTTATTTATGCACCAGAACAAAATAAATTCTACGAAAGTAGGCACGTTAGATTTGTTGAAGGTATGGATTACAAAGACTTTTATAACAACCAAGCAGAGTTTGCGGGTCAACAGCTGACTACTGAAACACCTATGGAGCAGTGTGGTGAAACAGATGTTAAACACGGTAAATAATTAGATTCAGAGGGAGAAGTAGAGACTCTAAGAATAAAAGAAATAAAGGACCAACAGAGAAAAGAGAAGAACCTAGAACTTAGAACCAATAATTTATTTTATTATGGGAGAAAACCCAGAAAAATTATTAATCGATGAGGTCACCAACGATGTAAAATTTCACGCGCTGTTAGCCAAGATACAAGGGGATCCGCAAACATATAGGGAGGCTGTATTTTCGGCGGATAGAGAAAAATGGCAAGTAGCAATAGAAAGTGAATTAAAAGCTCTCAAAGACAAAAAGGTCTATAGAATAGTAGAAAGACTACAAATTAATAACAAAAATTCAAAACCTAATATAATTAGCTTCAGGTGGATATTCAAAAGGAAAGTAGACAGCTCAGGAAATTAAAGATACAGAGGTAGACTAGTAATTAGAGGATTTCAGGATAGAAGTGAGTATGAATTACGTGAGACGTATGCGCCGGTTTCTAGACTTTCACTAGTCAGAGCCTTTCTAGTGATTGCCAATAAATATGACTAAAAATTAAATCAATTGGACGTTGAAACAGCATTTTTATATGGCGAGTTAAGCGTAGAAATATACATGGAAATTCCAGAGGGAATAATAATTGACTCAGAAACAAGGAAAAACTTCGTGTAGAAGTTAGAAAAATCACTGTACGGATTAAAAATAAGTCCGAAAAAATGGAACGATAAGTTTACACAGAGTATGTATAAATTAGGATTTATTTCACACAATTTTGATCCCTGTCTATTTGTTAAAAGAAATAAAAATGACTGTTTTAGCATTATTATATGATGGCAGGGCGAGATAGCAAAAATCTCGAGAAAATAAAAGAATCTTTAAGAAAAGAGTTCACAATTAAAGATCTAGGAGAACCAAGAGAGTTCCTAGGTATAAAAATAGAGCGAGACACAAATATTAGAACTATAAATCTAAGTCAGGAGAAATTTATAGTCAAAATGTTGGCAAAATTTGGATTTGATAAAACAAAACCAGTCTCAACTCCTATACAAACAAATCAAGTCACGAATAGAGAGACAAAGAACAGAGAGGAAAATGAGTAAACAAAAGAAATAATTCCAAATCGTCAGTGTCGTGAGGCAATAGGGTCACTGTTATATTTAGCAAATGCTACTCGTCCCGATATATCTTATACCACAAATGTGCTCAGTAGGCACCAGGTCAATCCAACAAGTAACGAATAGGAAATGGTAATTAGAGTGTTTAAATACTTGTCTGGGACCAGAAATTATAAACTGACATTTAAAGGAGAGTCTAGTGATTTAATTGCTTATTCTGATGCGAGTCTGTCAGACTGCAAAAACTCGTTAACCACATGTGGATCGGTAGTTAAGTAGATCGGAGATTCAATAGCATGGAGAACACATAAACAGGGTACTGTAGCGCTGTCAACATGTCAGGCAGAATATGTGGCAATGAGTGAAACAAGCCAAGAATTAATGTCCATGCATAATTCAATAAAATTTATTCTGGGAAAGGATCTTCATCCTATGGCATTATTTTGTGACAATTTAGCTGCCAAAGCTTGTGCTGTAACGAGTGAGTCAAATAGATTAAGGCACATGGTAGAAAGAAAAGAACATTATGTAAAAGAATGTGTAGATAGAAACTATGTTAAAAAGAATGGGTCAGTTCTAAAGAATAATTAGCCGATATATTTACAAAAGCTCTTCCTACAGAAATGCACAATAAACTCACCCTAAAATTATTATAATTACAGGAGAAAATGAGATTGAAGAGAGCTGGGACTATATGAGGAAAAGGAGAAAATCAAGATGCTAATCAAAGAGGGAAACTCACCCTATAAGATTAAGTCTAGTCAAGACTGGAGATAATACTAAAGACACTAAAAGTTCCTATTGAAATTTAGAATATAATACGAGATTTATTATCAGATAGATATTAGTTTATTAATAAAAATTGTTTATTAATATATATATATATATATATATATATATATATATATATATATATATTGTAAAAGGTAGCTAGATTGAGAGGGAGTGTCGAAATATAGCAATAAGCTACTTATGCGCCCATCATCGAACTATAGAAGAATATAGTAAGTAAGCGCGGGAGATGCCGCAGTTCTCCGCAGTCCTCCGAGCGCACTGCTGTTACCGGGAGATTAATAAAGACGTTTTTACAATATCCGACTACTCTTACTTAAACATTAATTACTTACCCATTAACTCCAACAATTACATTAATTTCAATATATATATATATATATATATATATATATATATATATATATATATATATATAGATAGATAGATAGATAGATATACGATTTATTTCTCAATTTTGGCAAAAATACTAAAGAGAGAGAGAGTGAGAGAGAGAGAGAGAGAGAGATTGACTGCAGCGATCGCGAATCAAAACCATGCAAGGACGCTTGCTTAATGGTAAAATGTTCAACTCCGGTATCTCTCAGCCTGTCTTTCTACACAAGTAAAATTGAGAAAAGTTCTTACAACTACAGATGAATATATGTATGTATGCGTATGTATGTATATTAGTCCGGAGATTAATTTTTTTTTTTATTTTCACTCGGGTTAAGCAAAAATTGCTTCTAGAGGCCTCAAAAACCATGCGCGCATAGGTTTTAAACACATAGCATCGACTTTTCCCGTGCCTCAAAACACCCGAAGTTTCTTATGAGTTTTACATGTAAAAAACGGGTCAAAACCTTTATCCTTTGGAAAACAAGTGGAAATTGTGGAATTTTAACTTGAGAAGCATATTTTTCCATGTATTTTGAGCCGGTGAATCGAATGGTACTATTAGTTTTTGTCAGGATAGTGAAATAAAAAAGTTATAAACCAACATCGACGAAAAACTCGAAAAATCGCAAAAAATCGTGTTAGAAATTGACTTTAGAATCAGTGAAAAGTAGACAATTTTTATTCAATAACATATAATTTCATGTATTTTGAGCTCCTAAATCAAATGGTGCTATTCGCTTTTGCCGGTTTAATCGAGAAATAAGTTATAAACCAAAATCGTCAAAAAACTTGAAAATCACGGTAAAAAGGCCAAACAACGAGTTTGTTACAATGTTACTGATACTGAGTCAATTTTTGTAACATAAAAAGTATAGTTGTGTAGTTATTTTCTGTTTTAGGTGAGTATCTTCATTTTAAAACAAATAAAATCCATTTTATAACGGTTGATGTTTAAATAATAATAATTTTTCAGAGACCGAGAAAAAAATTGTCACATTTCATTTCCTAGGTAATTGTTTTTAATCCACTAAAGATTATTAAAAGTATTATTTTTGCTGGTTAAACCAATTCAATATATTCATTATTTTTAATAATTTGTTTTTAATCATAATAAAATTAATTCTCATTTTGAAAAATTACTTGATTACAGTCAATCGAAGAAATCTTTAATAATAACAAAATAATTATAACTTTCATCGATACTGGTATCAATACTTTGGTATTGGTAATTTTTGTAGGTATCGCTTATCCCTAGTCAACACGCAAATATATTCGCTATATTCGCTCTGAAGTTGGCTTCGTGGCGTGAAGTGATATTTGGACGCCAACACCATGAAAACTAGAGTAAAGGAGTATGAACGTAATGTTTAAGGAATATTCTATTTTTTAATACGTCTAAGTAGAACTCTAAGCAGCAGGGAGCGCTGAAATCCCCGGTTACCTATAAATATAGATATACTAATTGAATACCGATACAATTATGTTTGAAAATACAAATATCTAGTATTAAACGCAAAAAATATCATATAATTTAACAAAAAAGAAATATGTTGACTTTAATGCATAGTATATTAGCACTGGTTTTTTGCTTAAAAACAGTTTATTATAAATGTTTTGTTGATCATTTTTGTCAAATATTGCTGTAAGTGCATATATATTCAACAGGCATATTTGATATATGTTAATACCTTAATAAGCGCTATAACATATGTGAAAAAATTAACATTATAAATTTTTTACATATTTGTCATTTTTTGCAGTCCACCAGCTTTCGTCTTTGCTTTTTTGTCTGCATAACTACCATTTCACACGTTTTAACAGCACATTTTCGTCCCACACCAAAATAACTTTATTTATAAAATTATTGTTATGTTAGTAATATTAAGCAGTTAAATCGTATTATTCATAACTAGCGAATTAAAAAAAGTAAACAAATCATCATAGCCTAATATCTCAGTCAAACACCACCTACGACAGCGCACTCTACAGTATAAAGTACCAAACGATCTATACAAATTTTAATCTTATAAATCTAGGGATATTTCTATCTCGATCGTACTCCTTTACTCTAGTCTTCATGGACAACGCTGCGTGCTCTTTGACTATTCGAAAACTCCGATAGAAGGCACTAATATAGTATAGACGACTTTAAAGTATTCTCGGATCAGCTGATACAAAATAATGTGACAATACAATATGCTAGTTTTCATATTCAAGATATCTGTCAAACAACAATTTTATTTAGTTTTTCAATAATGGCTTATAATTTACGCGAAAGAGTCAATCACATTGGATATTGCACTAATCAAATAGTTGCAACTAATAATCTACCCACGATAAAACACGTACTAGCTGTTTTATTCTATAACTTACGAAGAGTTTCAAAGTCTTTACATGAAAGTGCAAACTTAACCATTGAAGAGTGTCTTAGTATTTGGAGAAAAGCTCGAATTCCTGCGCAAGAAGATAAACAATGTGTTATTAAACTAGAAGCTGAATATGAAAGATAGAGAAAAATGCAAAAAAAATGCTTCACGCAGATCAGACACTCAAAAAAAATGAACAAGCATATGAAGAAAGCATAAACAAATTATTTGACATTGCCGGCGCTGATGCACTGAACAAGATGGAAGAGTAATCTGATAAACAGTTTTTACTTGATCAGAGAGGTAATTTTGTTTGGTTCTTGAATACTTAATTATGACACTGATGCTTAGAAGGTGGTTTTTTATCTTGCATAACTGTTTCACAGTATTTTATCACACGAAAATCTCAAAATCACGGGCTACCAGTACATACCTTTAATTATAACTCTTTTATAGATAATAAAATATTGTTTCTTTAAGTTACTGAATTTATTTTTTTAGTTCTGCAAATAACTGAAACTCTTAACTCCAGTACCTTAACAACTTGTACAGATACAAGTAAGCCATCGCCAATGGAAGTGGACTTTGAAAATTTCAATATCGAAAAGAAAAAAATTTCGGTTATCATCGAGCAGGACAAGGTAGTCGATGCTTCATCAAACTTGCAAAAGGACGATCCTCTTAAAATGGCGACTTAAGATCCAGTCGAAATATTAAATAGGATTCGCGAATTGAAGATATGTGAAGTCAATTTAATGTCAGTAACTTTCAGAAAACAGTTGTATAGCATTAAATATTTTATTAACAAAGAAAAGGCTGCAGAATTTTGGGATAGGTTTGAAAAGATATTACGAAATTATGAAAATGTACCTAATGCTCAGCCTCTCACTGAGAATGAGAAAAGAGATGCGTTTTATAATGCGATTGTAGGAGGGATCCCTAAGATACAAGATGTAAACTTTTTATACAAAAGTCAACATAACAGAGACATGCATTATGATGAACTCAAACCATATTATACAGGATTAGGCACACCGACCTGCCAATAGCTCAAATCAAGCTGCTGCATTGACGGCAGGTATGCTGCTTCCACTGCGACGATAACGGGCACATCGCGCAGGATTGCCCACATTCTGTCGGCGACAGGAAATATATAGATGCGGTAGATTCGAAAATCATGTGGCGAGAGACTGCCTTCACTCGGGGTCTAGACGTCATGGCCACGGAAGAGCAGGAGATGAGGTATGTAAATAATACGGACAAAGTAAATTATTGGAATAGACAAAGTTTTAAGGAAAATCGTGGCAATAGTAGAGGTAGATATAATAATAATAAAGACTTGCACATATCTCAAGAAAACTTGCCCAAGTTTGTCAGAGTGAAATAAATGTAAATAACTATAATGAAGCACAGGGAAAAGTATATTATGCTCTGGTGGCAAAGATTAATAAAGATCCTGCTTCATATAAAGAAGCGATGATGTCGCATGAAAAGGAAAATTGGAAAGGTGCAATTAGAGCCAAATTGATTGAAATAAATAAAAACAATGCCTGGAAGATTGTTGATAGACCAGAAATGAAAAAAAAAATGAGAAAAAGTCAAACATAATAGATTCGAGATGGATGTTAAAGCATAAGGTGGATGCAAATAAAGCAGTTAAATACAAGGCTAGACTGGTTGTGAGAAGATGCAAAGACAAAAATGATTCTGATTTATTAGAAACATATGCTCCGGTTTCACGTTTAACATTGGTGAGAATAGTGTTAGCCATAGCAAATAAGTATAATCTTGAGATGAGACAATTAGATGTGAAAACTGTATTTTAGAATGGAACAATCAGTGAAGAGATATACATGGAAATACTAGAGTGTATGGATTATAATGAAAACTTTAAAAGAGATAAGGTGTGCAGATTAGAGAAAGCACTGTATGGTCTGAAGATAAGTCCAAAGAGATGGTATGAGAAATTTGCTGAAGAAGCTGAAAACATTGGATTAAAAGCAGATGATACAGAAGCTTGTCTGTTTACATGACATGATAAAAACGAATTCTTGATATTATTATTATTATATGTAGATGATATGCTCGTGACAAGCAATAACAAAAATAGGTTGCTAATATTGAAAGAAAAATTGATGAGTAAAATTGAAATGACAGATCTAGGGGAACCTAAGGAATTTTTAGGTCTTAAAATTAGACGAGATAGAGAAAAGAAAGTTTTGACCGCAAATCAAAATGATTATATAGAAAAAGTATTGAAGAGATTTGGATTCAATGAAATGAATCCACAGAACACACCGATGATTACAAATCAAGTGGCGAATAGAAAGAGAAGAAAGGAGACGACTATGACCAAGTAGAATTGGAAAAGACAGCTACAAAATGCAAATTTATTTGGAAAATTTAACGAAACCAGATATTCTATATGCCGTGAATATTCTATGGAGGATGATTGAAAAATGGCAAAAAGGATATTCAGATACATTCAGAGAACATTAGATTTGGGATACACTTTTTTAGGCATAGTAGACGAGCTTGAAGGATATTCGGATGCCAGCTTTGCAGACTACAAAGGAGCCTTGACGACATCAGGTTATGTGATTAGATTGTTTGGAGACTCGATAGGTTGGAGAACTCATAAACAAACCTATGTCGCTCTGTCTACTTGTCAAGCAGAGTATGTTTCGATGAGTGAAGCTTGTCGAGAATTAGTTTCGATAAAAAATTCACTGGGAATAATATTGACAAGATCGTTTGTACCTATGCAAGCGAGATGCGACAACAAATCAGCTGAAATCAATGTAAAAACCAATGGAGGTAACGAGTTGAGACATATGACCGATAGTAAAGAGCATTACGTGAAAGAATGAGTGAAAAGAGAACTAGTTGAGATAAGCTGGGTTTCATCTAAATAACAGATTGGGGACATATTTACTAAACCACTTGCACATGTACAGCATAGAGCGTTGACCAATATAATTATAAATAGATCAGATTAGATAAAAGAGATTGTATATAATATAGATGAGACAATAATACTATTTAAGGGGGGGGGGGGATAAGATATTTAAATTTTTTTTTTTTCGTATTTTTTTTTTATTTTTGAAACTGAATGCGTTGTATCTCAAGAATATTATGTAAAAATTTCAAGTCGATCGGGGTAAAATTGCAGGTGTTATGAATATTTTCCTACCTGTTGGATTTTCATGCCTGCTCGGTTCAAGCGCGCTATTGTTACCTGGCAGCTGCTACGCTCCTTATATTATACCGAACCGTTCCTCCTACTTTCTTTTATAGAAATTTGAAGACAAGTATAAACATGCTCATACCTGTACCGTATATTTAGTCAGTGTAGAGAATATAATTTAGTTTAGCAGTAAACTTTCTATCGAACAGACGTACACGTGCGCTCCAATTTTTCGCATCATTTTCATGAAGTTTTGTGGAAAATTATTGCTACAATGCCAAAAAAAGTTAAAAGGTGTGATAGAAAATCAAGTGGTTCGAGGTTATATTGATCTAGAAAGATTGTACCGCCGCAAAAACGTAAAAGAGAAGACATTTCAACAAGTAGCGCGTCAGCTAAAAAAATAAGAGTGACCGTTGAATATCAAATTAAGGAGGATCTTGAAAAACACTATAGGATAATAGATTTTCTATTAGTCTTTTCAACAATTTCTACGCTAGTGAAGTGTGTAAAATGTGATGCTTCAGGCAAAACAACAATGAGAGTTTGAACCAACTTATATGGCAAATCTCACCAAAGCACTTGAGCGGAACCTCTGTGATAGTTGAGATTGCGGCTTATGTGGCAGCCTGTGTCTTCAATGAAGGTTCTTTTGCTCTACTATCTTTCATGCAAGACATGGGAATCAGTAGTGGATCAAGCGCTCATGAATGGGCGCGATCAACTGATCACATTCGTATAAACCGAGCAAAGCAGGAAGCTGAAAATCAAACTAGAGATGGCAGGAATGGTCGTAGACAGGAGCAAAAAGATGCTTTAGACATCATACATGACAGCAACATCCACTATGGACCTGGCATCGATGATTCAGTGTGAGGTAAGCCGATAAATCTCGCTTATGAACGTTTTATTCCAAATTATTTAGCGTTCAAAACTTTAAAGCGTTTTTCCCAAAACTCAAGTTTTCAAAGTCGGTGCCCATCATAACTTCAAAACTATTGCACCGATCCTTCCGAACTTTTAAACGCTATTTCTTTACATAATTTATGAGGTAACGCTGGAGCTTTTTTCCAAATTCGTTTATATTTTTCATTTTACAATAACAAATTAGCCGTTTTTTTGGCAAAAATCGCGTTTTTTCATGCGTTTTTTCATGCGTAATTAACATTAACATGAATAATTAATAATCAGATAAGATTAGATAGAAATAGATAGTTATAATTGTAAAACAAGACATAGAGGAGAAATAAACGTTTGACGTGTGCTCTATCCTTCTCTATCTTGTTGCGTTCTCCCTACTACCATGTAAGCTGTGGAAGTCTCCGCTTGCAGCGCCGTGCCTTGCATTCAGTGCGAGCCCGACCTCGAGAGCGATAGCACGCACACTTTCAATAAAGCCTGTAACGTGGCATTTGTTACTCTAATTATTTATAACTTTTGCTCAGCACTTTACCGAATTTATCAATAATAATGGGCGCCAGATAAAGCCCGGCTAGCTCTGCACGAGCCCTCTCCCAGAGGAAGTTCCGTGGAGCGAAAAATCTGGATAATTAATTCTACAAATAATCACACAAATTTCACACTTTAAGTACCTAAGCTTTATTTTAATGGTCACGTAATATATAACGGTCGCCAATTTACAATTTTTCGCACAACTAACCGGTTACTATAATTTACGCCATTGCCTCCGAGCACGTAGCGACAATTTTATATATATATATATATATATATTATGTATAAATAGGTGACGTTCATTACTAATTCTCTCTATAAATGCCGAGGGATGCTCGACAATTACAGCCCACTCACCGTCGCTCAACTGTAGTCGCCTCGCAGTGCTCCTCGTTCCTACTTTTCACCAAAACTACCACTCCTAACTTCCTACTCACCGATTCTGTTCTCGCGGTCTTATAAACGTGAGAGGTGCGCGCGACGTGCGTCTGAAAGCTACGACAGGCGGGCAGTAAATGCCCAAGATCGGAGAGGGCGGAAATCTCTTCCAAATTTGCGGCTCCTCTTTTTGCCTATATTCAGCCCACGCACTTGTTGCTTCCGCCCTTATCTTCTCCGTGATTGGCCTGGATTTTCCTTAAATGCGAAAATCAAGGCTAAGTCTGCGGCTATTTGAGTCGCTAATTGCCATTGGTCCGCTACGCGATTACCGCCCTGTCCGCGAAGCGCGGGCAACATGAATCGCTAAATATACTCTAAAGCGCGGCAACCCGGCGTGTATATCTATATCCGGCGCTTTCGGTTTTGTCGCCGCAGGACCACCCCAGTTGGCAGCGGCGACGTGCGCGCGCCGGCCTACACTACGGTACACCGGCAGCTTCAGGTGGCTCGCGGCGCGGCGGCTGCTAGCTCTCCTATGCTGTCGCCAAACGCGTCGGTATCTCTCTCTCTCTCTCTCTCTCTCTCTCTCTCTCTCTCTCCCGCGGCTACAGCCGAAGTGGTGAGCCTCGAGGAAACTGCCGCTGCTGCTGTGAATCCTCTTTCCTCCCGCGTCAGAGTGCATCGGAAGAGAGGACAGTTCGCGCGCGTGTGTGTGTGCGGGCAGTGATTTCGTCCTCGAGAGGCGAGAGAGAAGAGCAAGCGAGAGAGTGAGGGTCGTGCGTACAGCGTGGGATGGTGTAGGTGCCGGGTGTGTGCTCATCTCTGCGGCGCGATCAGCTGGTGCCGTTGGTGGATGTGTGCGTGTGTGTGCCGGTCTGTGGCTTTCCTCGGTCGCGACTCTCCTTATCCTCATTCACTCGACAAAAATAAAATAACAATTCCCCCCATTAATAACAATAATCATTTAATAGAAAAATGCTCGGCTCTGGTGACGGGTGATTTGGTCCCGATTGACTGCCCGTGTTTTAATACATTGGGACGCGAAATACACGTCACAACTCCCCCCCCCCCCCCCCCCCTAAACGGGACACACCGCCAGGAGTGGACTGTTTATTCCAATAATTAAACGAGACTCTAGTTGGGCCATTGTATCCCACCAACGCGATTCCCGAACAACCCGCGGCACCAGAATTTTACAAGAAACAATATATATATATATATATATATATATATATATATATATATAATTATCTATAACTAATCAGGCTGAAAACAAAATAAAAAAGATTTATTAGTACCTCCACCTTACTACTCCCAATCCGACCACAGAGCAATGGCGCTCATAGATCGCGCGACCATAGGGGGAATTATAAGATCCTACTAAAAGAAATACAATAAATAAATAAATAAGAATAATTTTCACAACTTACTGGGCATGGGTATGGCTCCGTCACTCCATGTTTCGGTCGCTAATTGGGGTTCTCAGGTTATGCCCTTGGTCGTCGATGCTATGGGTCGCTGGTCGTTGTGGTCGCTAGAGTGTCCGGAATCTTCACCTCTACTGGCCACTGCGATGGCTTTTCTCGAGGCGATGTGCCTCCAACGTGGCGCGTAGCAGAGCCTCTCGGTCCTGGGGCGGAAGGTCCAAGAGGCTCTCCGCCAGTCGCTGGATCCTCTCCATAATATCTTCTGGTGGGGCGGAAGTCCTGGATAGGTCGCTCGGTGGGTCTGGTGGTGGGGGGTTGGCATGCAACAGGGGTCTCTCAGATGACCCTGGTGGTAGTGTCGGTACCATGCGACGCGGTGCTGGTGTCGGTCTCTCCCAACCTCTATGAACCCGTTCCGGGTTGACCGCCGTCGCTGAGGGCGGTATCGAAGGTTGCGAGACCCTTCGCGCCGGAGCCGGTTCCCCGGCCGCCGACAACGCCGTATTTTCCCTCGGCGGAGGGTCGCGAGGTTCGTCTCGTGGGTCGATGCCCAGCGGGGCCGATCCCCCCTCGTACTTCCATCGAACCCACTCCCGATAAGGCTCACTACATCTGGGGCAGCTCGTCACTTTGATGCCCCGCCTGCCGCAATTGCGACACCAAGAATACTGGCGGGGCCTCGGACACTTCGACGAGATGTGCCCCTTCTGCCAACAGTTGTTGCAGGCCCCATCTGGAGGGTCGAGCGTTGGGTCCAAGGGAATGGGAATCAGCCCGTGGCTGAACATGATGCCCGTGAGTTTCACCCTACGGATCTCCGCCGGGTCGACTGATGCACACCGCTGACTGCAGAGGGACGCCGGTCCCGGTGGTGGGGACTGCGTGCGCATGGCCACCACCCTCTCTGCTACCAGCGACTCATAATCGTCCAACTGGAGCTGGCGCCGTGGGTTGTACCGATGTCTCCGAGCCGAGATAGGGTGAGGGTACGGGACCTCCCTCAATCCGGCAACCTCGCCACTCACGACCTGTTCTTTATCCAGGTCCCATGCCAAAGGGGCCTCCGACGGGTCTGTTTCCAGGGGAATTGTTGGAGGAGTCGGGTGAATCGGGGGTATGTCGGGTTTAGGACAAGGTTCCACCGATTCCTGACCCTCTGCAACCTCCCGCTGGCCAGCTCGTGCGACATGAGGGTCCTCCTCTGGATTCGGCCTCTCCGTCAGTTCCGCTTCTTGAGCCAGACGGCGAGATACCGCTCCCGTAGCCCGAGCAGTCCTCAGGCGAGCTCTGAGACTCCCTGCTGGAGGAGAAGGGGGTACTTCGACCAACTGCAGCTGGGTTGGCTGGAGTAGTCGGTTCTTCATCCGCTCCCGGATGGCTCTCTCTTCCTCCTGCTCATCCGCCCAGGTGACTCGTTTTGAGTCGCTAGGGGAGATCGACGTCATAATCTCTCTTGGTGGCTCTTGTTCGTCTGCGGGGTCGCTAGTCCTGGTCGCTACCACATTCGCGTACCGTGGCTCCGGGTTATGGACGAGGTCGTGGACCGCCATCCCCTCCATGACTTCCTGATCCCTGCGATTCTCTTCGGGTTGCCAGGTTGGGTCGTGTCCCGGTGGAGCGTCGACTTCAATTCCGACTTCCGCGGAGGCTATTGGTTCTACCGCGGAAGGATAGGTTGGTGGCAATCCCCGTGGAAGCTCCCGGGATTGGGTCGCCAACCGCAGAGCATTGAAAGCTCGGTTGCTTTCTTGTTGCTCCCACTCCTACTTGTAACGTGGCAGTTACGACGACTTATTATTTCGACTTCTCTCGACACTGAACCAAATTTTCTAAGTTAATGGGCGCCAGGTAAAGCGCGGCTAACTCGGCACGAGCCCTTTCCCAGAGGAAGTTCCGTGAAGAGGAAAATCAGGAATTAATAAATTTATAATAAACACTCACAAATTTTCTCTATAAATATACCTAAGCTTTATTTTTAATCGTCGAATAATAATAACGGTCGCCAATTTACAATTATTTCTTATAACTACCGGTCGCTATACAAGATGGCTACTCTAGCCCTCGTGCGCGTCTTCCGCGACGACCGAATCACCACGTTTTCCCGAGCTTACTAATACCCCTTGAATTTTCCCTACGAATTTTCTAATTTTCCCCTTTATCGATATCTTACATTCTCCTCGCGGATAATGACCATAGTTTAGTGTACCACTCGCGCCGCGCACTGATTCCTCGTTGGTGTCACACCACCAATTCGCGTAAACGCCGGAAAGCGTTTTACTATGATTATATATATATTTAATGTAAAATAATATAAATTACCGACTCCGAGGAGTGCCGAGGGTCACTCGACAATTATCAGTCCAACTCACCGTCGCTTAACTGTAGTTGCCACGCTAGAAGTCTCGATGTCGTTGCCTCGTGGTCGCTATCAACTCGCGAACCCCGCGTGGCCCGAGAAATCCCTCTAGTCTGCCTTTAGCGCGCGTCTCGAATCTCCTGCGCGACCAATAAATCCTGCCGATTTTCTCGTAGCGCTCTTCTGGTCTACTATCGCCAACCACCACTACTCTTTACTACTCGCCGATGATGTCCTCGCTGTCTTACAAAAAAAACGTGAGAGGTGCGCGCGACGTGCGTCTGAAAGCTACGACGGGCGGGCAGTCAATGCTCAAAATCGGAGAGGGCGGAAATCTCTTCCAAATTTTGGAATTTTTTCCCAGTGTGGAAATCGGTGTGGGTGTCTTGTACTTCTTCCATCCTGGTTAAGTATCGCTCGTCCCGTATCTCTTCAAATCCTGCTATTTCTCCTGCATCTTCATACATCCTGAACAACGCATCAGGTACTTTCAGCAGAGTGCCCTTTCGATGGATTACGTTGAGATCGCGATAATCTATACAAAATCTATAACTCCCATCTGGCTTCTTGATGATTACCGGGGCGCTACTCCATTCACTTGCCGATCGCTCTATTACTCCACTCCTGAACATCTTCTCTATCTCTTCATGTACTACTTGCAGAAATTTGGGTGACATTCTCCTTGGCCGATGTTTGTTGGCGGCTGCAGAGAGGACATCTATGTGATGTTCAGTCAGCGTGGTCGTTCCTAAATTTTCCGATGGCGGAGGTAATATCTTGGTCACTAGGTCTTCTTCGGACTGAGGGTGTCCCAGAGTATGCTGCACCTGGAATGCTCATCTTCTCCTTTGGTGGAGGCTCTTCAAACCAGTCGTCTAGGTCCTTCTCCTTTTCCCAAATTCTGCCTAGCTTCTCTATATCCTTGAGCGTCTTGATTTCCTTCCCCGCCATGAAATGTCGGTAGTTTTTCCTCAAGCCCTTGTAAGCCTGTTTTACTATTGTTTTCCTGGATGGGGGTCGCTTAAGGGGGGAGTCTGCTTTAGAAGCCGAATAGAAAGCGTTTTTTCAACAATTTTTTTGAAAGGAAAGGAAATGATTGCGGTAAACGAAATTTAGAGAACATAATGTACTATATTTTAGCTTTAAAAAACCATTTTTGTTATTAAAAAATATTAAAATTTCTTCAAGTTATGACCATTTTGCCGGAGCGCCTGGAGTCTGCACTTTCTAATCGGTGCCGGTGATGGAGGTCGTGCGGTACGTCTGAAACAGTCGAGACAGTTTTTTTTTTAATTTTTATAAGTTTCTTTTCTATATTCAAAGTTTGAAAAAAAAATTCACTTTTTTGAAAAAAGTAGTTTAAATAATACTTTTGTCCAACTTTTTTAGTTCAAATAGAAGATAATTTAATACTGAAGCTGGATCACATTGATTTTTTTTCGATCGGACGTATATTCTTCTTGCTATCACCGGCACCGTTTTCTAAAAATCGTAAAAATGAAAACTCGAGAAAACGCGCTTTAAAGTTTTCGGTCCAAAAAAATATAAGTTTTTGGGTACTTACAGTAATTAGAGGTTAATCAGCTATCCCTGAGCCATAGATTAGTCCTTCCTATTCTTCAAAAAACTCCTTTTGGCTGAGGGTTTCCAATCTTCGGGCTGTACGATCCTTCTTGCTAGAAAATGATGCGCGCCGGTTCTCGCGAGTTATACGCTCAGCATCGACGGCGTTAGCAAAATTTTTGCACTGCTGCCCGATGATGATATTGAGGAGCTGCATGGTGAAAAGTACAGCAGAGTAGCCTTCGTTAAAAATGCCTGCAGCCATTTATGCTGCAATTTCGACGATTTTATAGCCGAAATTCAAATGTTTCGGACTTAGGCGCCACACAATCGAATTGAACGATTCGTTGGAATTTTGAGTGTGGACACACAGATATAAATTCAATAATGCGGTAGCAGTGCGCAGAATGAATAATGACATCATAGCTGCTTGTTGTCGTTAACTTCTTCTTACTTCGGCTCGTGTGTAAGTCTCCGTCGGCCGTTGTTGCCGGTACTTGATCCCACGGTCTTTCGTCCATTAATGGTTCCCAGTTCACCGCTGCATCTGGTTCCACTGCCCTTATGCTTACCCGCAGGAATCTGTCTCTGAGTTGTACTGTTGTCCCCGATATGCTCAATCCCATTTGGTCTAGGATTACTATCAATTCATTTGGGTCCATCCTATTTATTCTAGTCGATACCGCCATTCGCTGGAGTATGCGCGGGTCCGTCTTTGCTGCTTGTCTTGTGTTCATTTTGTACTTTTTACTCGTACACAAAGGGGAAAATAAAACGGCTGTTTGGTCGCTAATTACACTCTACCGTTCTGCAATGGTGTGACTCCTACTCTACTACTTTAACAATTCGTTAAGGAGGTTAGAAAAATAGGGTCGAAATTCAGAATAATTACACACAAAAAAAATAATTCGTCTTTCACTCTAATTCGTTATCTCAAATTTCACTAAATCCTCAAAACAACAATTTACTGAATTTGTTTCCTATTTTCCAACTTTCTTTCTATTGCTATTCTACTCAGTGCCCTGCCACAATCTTCCACTTACCATGTGGTATTTCGCTATTTTCGCCGGATATAATACAATCTATAATTCTCCAGAAATCTTCTCCAGAAATAGCCGAAATCGAAAAAAAAAATTTTGTGGAAAATTTTTCAAAAACGTTTCAATACTCGAAAAAAAATTCGCGGAAAATTCCAAATCGAAACAAAAATATCTTTTAAAACACCCCCGAACTGTGAAAGAACCTTTACATCAAAAACACGCAAAAAAAAAAATTCAGAAAATTTTCAAGAAAAATTATAAAACCCTCTCAAATAAAAAAAAAATTTTTGCTCAACAAAAACCTTCAAAAAAAACTTTTGAAAAATTTTCAAATCGCAATTCTCTCAAAAAAAAATTTTTTTTGGAAAATTTCCAAAACTTATTCAAAGAAAAATTTCGGAAAATTCTCAAAATCGAAAAATGTAAAAAAAAATTTCGGGAAATCCTCAAAAATATGCCTAAAAAAACTTTACGAAAATACTCAAAATCAAAAAAAAATTTTTAGAGTTCTATCTATAACCCATTAACCCAAGTGGAAATTTCAGAGTCCTATCTATAACCCATTAACCCAAGTGAAAAATTTCAAAGTCCTCTCACAAACTTTTTAAACATATAAAATGATTTTCAATTTGTTTATAATTAATAATACAACAAACAAAGAATTTTCCACTTTAAATCGCTGAACTGTCGCTTGCTTGAGTAAAAAAAATGTAAAAAAAATTTTCGATTGCATTCCAGTATGTGCTGGATATTTAAAGAAAGTTCTAGAAATATTAAATTGATAAAAAAAATATTTAATGTAAATCCCCCGTAGTGAATTTTTGTGATATCATCATAATGCATTATTTTAATTATTTTCATTATTTTATATTTTTGTAAGTAGCTTAACCTTTATATATATATATATATATATATATATATATATATATATATATATATATATATATATATATGTGTGAGATATTTTACGTCAAGTCAGTAAACCAACATTTTTAATATCAGAACAAACGGTAAAATTGTTGCAAATAATCATCAAAATCTACAAAAAAAATTTGAGATCATTAGGTTAAGAGTGTAAAAAGTTATGTGAACACATAAAAATTGGATTTTTTTTCCTTATCTTGTAACTTTCATGTACTTTTCATTGGAAATTATTTCAATTTAGAGAAAAAATTGTAACAATGCTTTTTTTTCACAAATTTTGTGGAAAATTTGCTACTATTTCCTAAAAAACCTAATATCATTATTTAGGATTAGATAGGAAAGTGTACATCTACATTAACACTTTCGCTTAGTCCTCGGAATCGGTGTTCTCATTTGTTTTAAAATTTCGCGTACATGATCTTTAATACTTTCCGAATATTTTGCATAGTTTTTCATTTCATTTTTATCATTTTTAAACAATCGCACTCTAAGTTTATTGTCATTTTACAAACCGCACTCATTAGAGCCCATGTATAAGAGTCAAACTTTCAAGTCAATTATCTTTAAAATAGTAATGGCTAATGCTTCAAATTTAGCATACTATCGTAAACTTCATAGAAAAAAAAAAAAAAAAAATATATATATATATATATATATATGAAAAATTCTAATACTCTGCAACTTTAAAAAGATAATGTATTTCATCCACAAAATATGTAAAAAAAATTTCAAACCCTTGCCTCAATTGGTTCAGGATTTATGCCATGCTGGAAAACATGATTATTTGCATTATTTTCTTTTTTCTCAAAATATATGTATCTTTTTCTCGAGAAATATAAAAGATAAAGTAGTTTAGTCCGTGCGTTTTGGAAAGAGAATTTGATGCAGTATATGATAGTATTTTTTGCATCATCAAATCTGATGATTTTGATTGGTCCAAATTTCTGCTAAGACATCCATAAAATTTTAAGCTGAGCGTTTTAGATGTATATTTTAAGATAAGTGGTACTATAACTCAGTTTCAAGAACGAAATAAACGAAATTGGCTTATTTTATCAAAGTTAGACTCTTATGGGATTTAACATGTAAATCTGTTTCTGATAAAATAAGACAATTTCTTTTATTTTTTTCTCGTAACTGAGTTATAGTACCATTCTAAATCTTGTCTTATCTTAAAGGGTACATCTAAAGCTATCATTGAAATATTTTTCAACAAAATTGCTTGTGGGGATCAGTTTAAAATTTCATTGGTGTCTTGACAGAAATTTGGACCAATCAAAACCATCAGATTTGGTGATACAAAAAATACTATCATATTCTGCATCAAATTCTCTTTCCAAAACTCAAGGACTAAAGTACTTTGTCTTTTATAGTTTTCGAGATAAAAATACATACATTTTGAAAAAAATTAAAATAATGAAAATAATCATGTTTTTCAGCTTGGAATAAATCCTGAACCAATTGAAGTAAGGGTTTGAAATTCTTTTTACATACTTAGGGTATGAAATACATCATTTTCTTAAAGTTGCAGAGTATTAAAATTTTTCCCTTGCTCACTTGACGTGGAACCACCCATATATACGAGGGTAGTTCAATAAGTCTTTAGAATAAAGTATAAAAACAATTTTTTTTGGGTAAATTTTTTTTTATTTTTCAACATAATCTCCTTGGAGCTCTATACACTTGGTCAATCGCTTTTTAAGTTTTTTTAATCCTTCAGAAAAGTGCGTTTTCGGAAGTTCCTCAAAATAAGCACTTACAGAGGCAATGACGTCTTCGTTGTCCGTAAATCTCTGTCCACCGAGCCATTTTTTCAAGTTTGGAAATAAGAAAAAGTCACTGGGGGCTAAATCTGGTGAATACGGTGGGTGTTCGACCAATTCGAATTTTAGTTCTTCAATTTTAGCCATTGAAACGAAGCATGTGTGAACTCGGGCGTTGTCGTGATGAAAGAGAATTTTTTTTCTCGCCAAATGTGGTCCTTTTTTTTTAATTTCTTCTTTCAGCTGCTCTAATAATGATGCATAATACTCACCAGTAATTGTTTTACCCTTTTCCAAGTAGTCAATAAGTATAATTCCACGTGCATCCCAAAAAACTGTAGCCATAACCTTACCAGCTGACTTTACGGTCTTTGCCTTCTTTGGAGCTGGTTCGCCTGTGGAAATCCACTGTTTGGATTGTTCCTTTGTCTCAGGAGTGTAGTGGTGTATCCATGTTTCATCCACAGTCACAAATCGACGAAAAAATTCCTCAGGATTCCGACTTATGCGCGCCAAAAGAGCCTCAGAGGCAACCACTCTATTGCGTTTATTCTCAGCTGAGAGCAAACGCGGCACCCACCTTGCCGATAGCTTTTTCATGCCTAATTTTTCATGTAGAATTGAAACAACTGCACCTATAGATATCCTTGTGGCCTCAGCTAACTCACGCACTTTTAATCTTCTATCCTTCAACACCATATCGTGGATTTTATTGATGATTTCGGGAGTAGTTGCTTCTACGGGCCTTCCTGAACGTGGTTCGTCACTTATTGATGTACGACCACGCTTAAATTCATTTACCCAGTTATAAACCGTTGCTATGGCAGGGGCAGATGTGCCATGAACTGAGTCCAATTCATTTTTTATCTCATATGGAGTTAAACCCTTTAAATGAAAATGTTTAATTACCGCTCTGAACTCGTTTTTTTTTTCATTTTTCTTAACAAGCAATTTTTTTTTTTTTCAATTGGTTATAAAACCACGTAAACTCAGAAGATGTGGACTGTGACTGCACCATATATCTAGTCGGGAGTGGTGCTGACTGAAAACAGATGATTTGGAGCGATTCGCGCGCCATCTGTTGGTCATTCTAAAGACTTATTGAACTACCCTCGTATATATGTGTATGTGAGTGCGTGTGTGTGCATGTGTGTGTACATATGAGCGTATGCATAACCCAATAGTCTGTTTTAAGAAACAATCCGAGATTCAAATACGGCCTTTTCGTCGTGCCAGCGCGTAACATGCATGCGCCGAAAATTTTGGTTTACTATCTTTCGTTGTCCCTACTGTTACAAACAGACATAATATATTTTTTAATAGATGAATAACCTCGTTCAATAATAATTGTAAAAATATTTATGTTCCAAAATTTCACGAATCTTGAAGATTCAAATATCAATTAGAATATTTTTCGAGTTTCGACTTATGTTAATATATCGTGAATGTATACAAATGAATAGCGTTGCGAGACAGCTTTGTCTGCTATTCAATAAAATGCGATTCAGTATTGTTTTTATACGTAGATACGTAAGCATGTTATAGTTTTCGCGATTCGACAAGATAAAATAAAATTAATATAAAAAGTGTTTGAGTTTCGAATATATCTCCAACCGTGCAAATCTGCCTGTGGCAGATACACCTATTATTTTTGTAACTTAATCGAAAAAGTACTGATTGGATGATAAAATATACATATATCTTTATACAGCCGAGGTGTTTTTTTTTCGTAATATTGCACAGATAAGGAGTTATCAATTTAAAAAAGTCTATCTCGAATTCTAATTACTGTAGAGTACTCAAAAAACGTAGAATATATTTCAGCCAGTTTTTAAGCAATTTAAATTTAAAAAAGTATTTTTTTTAAAAGCAAATGAAAATACAACTCTTAAAATGTCTAAATCTACTGGCATATTTCTGTCCGATTATTAGAACCCCACTTTATTGGAACATGAATGAGAGACCTTTTTTCTGTAAGTTTTGTTGCAATTAATCAAATTTTGAAATAAGTATTCAAAACTCAAAAATTGATGATTTTATGTATTTTTTTAGAATCTGTGCAAAAACTTAACGCAACACCTCTCATTTTGTAGATATTTTCAATAGCTACAAAAAGCATGTAAAACTTTTTCTCTCAGACAAGTATTTTCCAAAATATCAGACAATACTAGATTTTTTAATTTTTCGATTTCTTTTTGGAATAAGCATAAGGACTTCGACTTGGGAATTATCTTTATTTCTTGGAGAAACACCTATTGTATGCCGTTAAATTTTTTTGGCGACCTTGGAATTATTCTCTCGTCATATCTAATTTGACTGGACCCACTATATTATATGATTAAGGGGGTAATACTTATAAACCCGCTGTTTGTATAAATTACACCTTTTTTATCGACTGATCAGATCGGCCACGTGTGTTGTTGTTTGTATATACCAGCTGGTCATATTGTTTAATTACAGATAGGCAAGTATCTAATAAATTTACAGCAATATCAATTTAGATAAGCATATTTAATATTTTATACAAGTTAAATATTTTTTGAGTATGTTAACCTTTATGTGCGTATTTCTGTTTATCAGGCAGTTACAATCCTCAAAATAACTTATTTTAGCAATAATAATAATTACTCGTCCTCAAAATTAGAGAGACGATCGAATAATTATTATGCCTTAAATAGGACAGAGAGACTCACCAATCTTTAACAGTAATTAAAAGTGCCGGGCGCTCATTCGAAAGAGATGCCAGGCATAAATCAAATCACTCACCGTATTCAGTATGTTACTCCAACAAAATAATACGAAAATAAAATAAGCCACGAAAAATGTTATTAATAACCTCCGAAGTTATTAATAACCGACAAAATTTCGTGATTGGTACTAATCGACATTAAACAACTCTCTCTACAAGAGCTAAACTCTTCTCACGATTCTACGGAGTATCAAGATGGCTGCGGCGTCTAATGAAAATACGAATAACTGTACGTCCGTACTATACAAAAGTCCAGCAGCGAGTGAGTGAGGAGCATATCGTCCTGCTCGGTCTCGATGTTGCTTCCTTCGGCTTTTCGGCCTCCTACTCCTGGCAATTACTTCCACTACCTCGGCCTCCATATCTATTTCGCATTGATCGAGTTTTCAGATAACCCACGTAGTACCTACAAGTTAAGTACTACGTGATCTGAGATCAATATCTGGCTCAATAATTTGTCATGTCGACGATCGCGCAATTTAAATTACTCAATGCGCGAGAGTACTGTCACCTAGGCCAGGACCGTCGCTATGTATAGCCGTTTGAATCGCAGCGCTAGCACGCCCAGGGCCGCGGCAATAGGGGAAAGTAATTGGCCCGGTTCCACGCTGTGGGCGGTGGCGACGCGTCTGCTATATTCCCCTGAGTGCTCGGCTATCTCGTGCTGTACAGTCCATGCTCCGCGGCGCGCGATTGCTGCTTTAGTCACGCCCTGTGAACTTGGCATACGTTCTCGTGCGCTCCGACTATTACTGGCTCGCTCTTCTCCTGTCTCGCTCTGACTCTATTCAAGAGTAAGGCCTGCGGCGTACTCTGGTAACACGCTCGACGCCATCCGCTATCTACGGCTTCATAACGTGAATGTGTGAGTGTGCATTGGCGCGGGTGCGCATGTACGCGGTGCGCAGCTGCCTCGGTCTCGCCGGCTGCTGTTGCAATACTGCCGGCTAATGATCAGCTGCCCCTCTCTCTTTCGCGTTCTCTGACTCTGGTTCTGACAGCTGCAAGAAGAAAAGAAACAAGAAAAGAAAAGAAAGTGCTCTGCTGCACTGCTCTGCTGCACTGCTCTGCTGCACTCGTCCTCGTCTCGGTCCGGTTGCTATAAAGAAGTATATGTGGTTGTGTGTCGCCGTGTCGGTTTTCGCTCTCTCTCTCTCCCTTTCGAACCCGGAAACTATAAGAATATACGCGGCCCATTAATTGTTTAATAATAGTAACATTAGGTTGCGGTGCAGTGTTCCATCGGGTTGAGACGCGCTGCTGTTCTTTTCCTAATAAATATTAACATTTAATAATCAAATGCAGTCTGCACTTACTTAACCTAACTCTACCTGTCATTTTTAGTGTATCCATCTATTTCTAACACCTTTTAGTGTTTGTGGGTTTTACTACCACAAAAAAATGTATATGTCACTTTTTACCTGTCACACATGTCAGCTTTGAATCCATTACAACACCGAGGTTCGTCACTGAGTCAACGAAGGGCAGGAATACGCTATTCTCCACCTCAATGTTTGGCAATTGTAATTCAATTAAGGAGTTGATATTGTAAATAGAGCCAAAAATAATAGGCTTCGTTTTATTGACATTAAGGTGTAGACCCGCAGATGACACCTAGGCCGACACAGCCCGTGCTGCAACTGTTAAGCGCACGATGCCCTCATTTTAGTCCGTCAGTTCGACTTGCGTATAAATCTGTAAGTCTTCAGCGTATAGTAAGTGTCTGATGTGTGTGGAGTCAAAAATTTCAGTCAGGTCATTGATATATAGACTGAAAAGAGGGGGTCCCATGACCGAACCCTGTGGAACTCTAAGATTGATTGTGAGCCAATCCGACTGTCCGCTAGTTCTGGTGACAACTTTTTGTTGTCGCCCTGTAATGTAGAATTTGATCCACAGGACTATTTTCCTGGAGGACCCCATTCTAATCAGCTGGCGAAGTAACCTTGTCAGTTGAGGTACCTGAGTGCTGTGGTACTGTCTGAAGCCGGCCTGGAGAGGATTAAGGACATTTTTTGGCGTTATATACTCGGTGAACAGAGTGTGTACAACTCGCGCTCGCATCCAGTACTACAGCTTCATATGGAGGGGACAGTTTGTTGTCCTTCGTAAATGTCGAAGGCGTCGAAAGCGTCGAGTCTGCCCCGGGGAGAGCGATATCGTCTTTAGCTGGCGTGGATGTGTGAGGAAATACAGATAGAGAGAGAAAAAGAGAGAGAGAGAGAGAGATATTGATTGATTGAGAGTCGCAGAGTAAAGGAAACTAAGAGTGAGTGTGATAATGATAAAGCTTCGGAGTGATGGTGACAGGAACTGAGAAAGTCAAAATGTGAAATATTGAATAAGTAAGAGTGAAAAAGAACGCGTGAGAGAGTGAGAATGAGAGTCAGAGAGTTGCAGTGTATGTTACGCGCGCCTGACATGCCTATTTAGACAATAATTCAGTTGGTAAATAGGGAAGAGTGAAACTTAAGCATAGTTTGAAGAATTTCTTGCGTTCTCGCTTTACTACCTAAATTTCTTTTTAATTTTCAAGTAAGCACAACATTTTAGCAGATTATCATCGAAAATTTTCGACCACTCATATTAAAGGTCTTGATCTAACATTTAATATAAAAATATAAGAGTACGAAAGATGTAAATTAAAAATTGTAAACAAAACAAAATTTTAGAGTATTTTTCTACCTGATGAAACCAACTATTCTTAGTAAGTTAGAGCTTAACGGTGCCGGTAGAAAAAAGTTACACGGTTGCCAATTTAGCGAATTAAAAAAAAACTTAAATTCACAGACTTATAATGCGATTGCAGTTCGACCATTTTGAACGAATTAAAAAGAAAATTGAACAATATTCCAAGTCCAATAAAATGAGTTTGATTTCGGTGAAAATTACTGCAATCTGTAAAAATGATAGGGTTCGACTGATAGAAAAATACTTAATAATTTTTTTCGAAAACCACTTTTTCTTGATTAAGTTGAATAATTAAAAAAATAATCCAGATATTGATTTAAAATAAATTTTGACTAGATATTCTCTCTTACATAAGACCTAGTTTTGTAAAATTATAAAAATGTTTCTTAACTAACAAATGAGTTAAATCTTTTATCAAAATTATTTTTTTCTTTAAATATACTCACAAGGAGAGTAGAGAAATGCATGAAAAATCATCGAATTTAAGAATTAAAATTGATCGAATATTCATGCATTTATTATCTTCATCTTCAAATGTTAATAACTTTGTATCAAAATAATATTTTTATACGAAACAAAGCTTAAATTACAACTCTTTCTACATATTTTATCTTTTGAGTTAATTTGATAAGTATAAAAGCTTGCAAAATTGTTGTCAAAAGTAGAGGTACCTTTTTTCATTAAAATAATGCATATTTGAAGCAAAATACCTTATGTCTTGAGTACAGGCGCTCATTGAAAATTATTACGAGTGCTAAGCAACATTTTTAGGTACCAGAAACCACCTCCTGAAGTTTGATAAAAAATCGTTTCCCACCGGGTGTGCAGACTGTCAGTAACTTAAAAAAGGATATATTAACGAGTTGGGGTTGATTTTGTAAGTCTGTTCGACACCAACAACTTTCGCGTGTAATGGGGCCGGAATTAAAAGAAAAATAAATATTTTATTCCTGTTTATTGCATAATAACTTACCTGTCTATCTACAGCAGGCAACAGTTGTGCTAATTTTCGTTGATATAGCGGAGGCAACCCTTGGAATGTGTGTCTATTTAACAGTGCTCTTAGGCTTGTGTTAGTCAATATACTTGCAGGAGACTCTAAATCTACCAAACCAGCTTCTAATTGCGCAGCTATAGATAATCTCTTAGTCGATCGTCTTCGGTTAGACCTAACAGTAAATCCTGGTAAACTAGCTAATACTTCTTTCATTGTGGCAGCTGTTTCTTCAACGACTGTAAATGAGAAATCATATTCGTTAGTAGTTCTTGCAATCGAAATACACTTTTTTTTAAATGTCCGCATAAATCTGTGTATAAGACTGCACGATATTAAAAAAATATTGTATTGGTCTAAAGAAATCTCGATATAGACAGTCTGGACTTACAAGGAGAAACACCCTGTGGGATGATCAAAAATTCATGAATATTTTATGAAATTTAACTCTTAAATTTGATGATTTTTCATGCATTTTTAATAATCATTTTCAAATGTTAGTAACTTTGCATCAGAATAATTTCATCTACTTTGATTATCTTTTGGGTCAATTTTTCTAGCATAAAACTTGTTGAGTTCTTGTCGAAATAAAATATACATTTTTCATTAAAATAGCGCATTTTTTAAGTAAAATACCCCATATCTCGATAACAAGGGTCCATTGGAAGAGATTATGGGTGCTAGGCTTCACTTTTAGGTACCATATACCACCTCTTTAAGTTTGATGAAAACCGTTTCCCACAGGATGTGCGCTCTCCTTATTACTATTGAAAAAGCTTGTCTCATCTACTATGAAGAATATTCAAGCCTTGTCTGAACTTCATACGACCGTCTACAACGAAAATGGCGTTTTCTTTATTTGTTAATACTTTTTAGTTATTTATTGATATTTAACAAAAAATTATATCATTTTGTAGTTCAATCTTTGAAGTATATACCTGATATTTTGCATCTTTGTGCTATTAATATTTACAAAACGGCAAGCATTTAAAGTTTGGTCTGAAAAATAACAGTGAAAAATCGCTTGTCCTATTTCAACTGTTATTGTAACGATATTAATAAGTTTTATTAAATGCACTCAGTACCAATCTATTCGTGAGTAGTTTTGCTTTCACGTACATTTTGTCTGAGTAATAAGGTATGTGTCCGGTGAGCTTGAGACGAAGTTACAAAGACTTCAAAATTCAAGTGTGAGATAGATATATGGTGATAGAAGGTAGGAGCACATCACTCCTTGCAGGAAATATCTTAGCTGGATTAAAGGAAAGACGAGCGTACTTTGTGGTGTTGTTATTGTGTAAAGCAATAAACATGGGGCAACCTTCGTATTTTTTTATTTATTTTGGAAATAACAAGTATATCTATCTATCTATCTCTCTATCTCTCCCTTCCTCTCTCTCTCTCTCTCTCTCTCTCTCTCTCTCTCTCTCTCTCTCTCTCTCTCTTCTCTGAGTGCTGGAAATCAATTAGCTCTTTCTAGTCAGCATAATATCGACACCCCTTACGACAACTAGCACATTACAGTTTTCCCAAAAGCGACTAGTTCTTGTCAGGAATCATCTACGAAATTTAGCGATTCTTAGTATATCAGATAAAAACTATAATTTTCATAGGGAATCTAAAAAAGTGTTAGTATTAATAAGCAAATCTTAAAAGTGCCAGATTTTGCTTTCTTAAAGAGAAAGCTTTGTACACATGAAAATTTGCGGATAAGAGATTTTGATAAATGTCGATGTTTTTGAGGTTCCTGCTTCAGAAAAATATATTTTTTTAAAATGCATGTCTGTCTGCATGTATGTATGTGTGTGTATATGTATGTATGTACGTTTGAAACCAAAAAACGAAATTTGTGTCCACTATAACTCTTGCAAGGAAGCATGTTACGAGCTGAAATTTTCAGACATATTAGGTACATTTAAACTTAGATCTCATAGAAACTTGGAGCTAACTGGATAATATTTAGGACGTTTTTTGATAAAATAATCGTTTTTTTAAATGTTAAAAAAGAAATTTCAAATATTAGAGAAGCTATCGTTCGGTGAAGATAATTATAAAATAATAATTTATAGGTGTACCCGAACCAATTAATTTAGGATGAAACGCCTACATATTTTTTATTTTATTTTTAATTTCTGATAATGATTTAACAGGTTGCGATGATTATGCTTCCTCCTTGCATAATTTCGCTTAATTTAAGATTGGTTAAATTGAGAATGGTAACTATTACTTGTTTGTTCGGTTCTAAATTTTAGGATGTTTAATTTCGAGAATTGGGTAATTATATTGATTATTAAGGTTGCCAAATGAGTTTCCGTTTCATTTGTTTGATTGGTTTCGAGGTTTTTGGATATTCAATTTCGAAAGTTGCGTCACTTTCAATTAAACTTTGCCAAATGAACTTACATCTTATATATTTGTTTCGTTCTGAATTTTTGGGTATACGATTTCGAAATTTGAGTGATTGTTTTAATAAAAATTTTGCCAAATGAGTTTACGTTTTATTTGTTTATTCGTTTTGAAGTTTGGGTTGGATATACGGTTTCGAAATTTAAGTGATTGTTTTAATTAACGCTGTTCCAATGAACTTACGTTTCATTTGTTTATTCATTTTGAATTTTACGTATACAATTTCGAAGTTTGAGTGATTGTTTTAATTAAAACTTTGCCAATGAACTTACATTTCATTTGTTTATTCATCTTGAATTTTTGGGTATAAGATTTAGAAATTTTAGTGATCGTTTTGATAAAAATTTTGTCAAATGATTTTAAATTTCATTTGTTAATTTTGCTTTGAGTTTTTGGATAGAGAGAGAAAAATGATCTTTGGCGGTTTCGACTTGAATGGGCAGGAAATAATTATTTTTGAGAAGAGTTTCTTTCCAAGTAATTAAGCTTTGAAGAATTTATTTTAGATGGATTCTTCTTTTTTATGGCTCGGTAACAATTAAATTCTATTTTTGAAGAGAGCTTTTTGCCAAGTAATTTGATCCACTTGTTTTTTTAAATTTTATAGAATTGATTTTGGATGATTTCTATTTCTTTTTGGATGGCTAAGTAATAATTAAATTCTATTTTTTAAGAGAGCTTTTTTCCAAGTAATTTGATTCACTTGTTTTTTTTGGCTCCGAAGAATTGATTTTTGATGGTTCCTATTTTTTTGGATAGCTAAGTAATAATTAAATTTTATTTTGGAAGAGAGTTTTTTTCCAAGTAATTTGATTCACTTATTTTTTTAAGCTCCGAATAATTGATTTTTGATGGTTTCTATTTTTTTTAAGTTCCTAAATATAATTACAACCTACGGAAGCATGCGAATTAATAACATTTTAAATATTATTTTTATGTTTCTCTTTGTGTGTTATAGAATTTTGCGCATCATAACCTCTGCACGCGTGCGCGACTTATGAATTAAACGTTACGGAAATACCAGTCATAAAGTGAAGGTCCATCACATTTAGTAATATAACTTTTTGCCATTAAAATTGTCACGGATGAGCTTCTGGCTTTCCGTGGCATTTCCTTATCGCAGAGCGGATGCGCGCAAGACACGCAGTCAGCTCTGCCCGACGCTGCTCCAGTGTTCCTACGCGCAAAAGTGCAGTACTTGCACCTTTTGCGCGCGGGACCGTTGGCGAGTCGCGATGCGACCGCGAGCGGGCAGCAGATAGCCGGCGGTACTCACGACGAGAGGTGCTCGGACCTAATAAAGCCACGATTACCCAAAAGCCCTGTCTCCTCAATTCCTGCGCGCCTTTCTCTGGCGGCACAGGAGGACCCCTCCAACCATCCGTCACATTTGGCATCCCTCGTGGGCCTGTGTGGAATCGAGGATTTCTCTCTCCAACGTTTAATTAAAAACACAAAATATATATACGGGCGAGCGCGCGAGCAGGACATCGAAGTGTGATAGTACTCTTCAGCAGACGCCAATACGTCGCGCAAGCAGCCGTCGCAAAGCATAAAAAAAAAAAGAAGAAAAGAAGCCGCCACCCGTAATCGAGAGCGCAGTGGTTTTGCAGAGCACCGGCCGCCGAGCCACGAGAGCAAGCAACGATCAGAGCGGCCCACTGGCGATAAGCCGCAAGCCTACACTAGGCCAACGAAGCCCATCGGGGCCAACAAAGCCCATCGGGGCCAACGAAGCCCATCGGGGCCACCTAAGCCCGCCTGGGCCAACGAGGCCAGTCCAGCAGCCTCCACGCGCAATTCAATCGTCGGCGCGGACCAGCCGCCGACGCGCGCGAGACAGCCGCAGCCCAGGAGCAGCCGCAGCAGCAGAGAGCAGCCGCCTTCGCACGCCATCACCAGTAATACCGACGATGTGCAGCCACATCGTATTCTTCGCTGCAATTCTGTAAGTCGTCTTTTTGTCCTAGCGCGCAGCTTCGGGAATTTTTTTTCCTTTTTTAAATTAATAGTTGATTCGAGCGAACAATTTTAAAATGCCTTCCGACTTATCCGATGTGTTGTCCGACGAGACGGACCCGGACGCGAAATCCGAGAGAAGAGCAGTGATCCGGGCTCAACGCGACTCCGAAATCATCGCGCGCGAAGATCGTTTAATAGAAAAAATTTTAAAACGCCTAGGTAAATTCGACCTTGCAACGCGGAGCCTGCTAATTCAGGGCAAATGGTCGCGCGCGTCGCATACATCGGGAGACCCGGCGAGCAATAAAAAAATATTTCAGCGCGCCGAAAAAGTGCTGGTACATTTAAGCAAGCTCAGCCCCGAGGCACGCAGAGCGCTATGGCGCAGCGAGATCGAGCTTGCATCTCGTGGCTCGGGCAGCTCAAGCCAAGGTGAGCGTGCGCGTACAAAATCGCACGAAAGCGGAGGTGAACGCATCGTCGACGACCGTGATCAAACCGCGAAGGAAGCGGCGACGGTGGATCAGCATCCTCTAGTAGGCGACGCATTGATAGGTTGCAATGCAGCAGGTGCCATCGGAACGAGTGCCGAAAAAGCACCGTCTGAAATCGGTCGCCAACTAGAGGAAAGGCTGGCGCGGCTCCGTGACGCAGCGAGATCTCCGTCGGAAAGCGGCTCCGCCGACTCCAGATCGGCCGACAGCGAGCTCGGCAGCGACGCCGAAAATTCGGTAGTCGGCGATTTAGAGGTCCCAGAGCGTTGGGCCATAAATGATAAATGCAATGACGGGGTAATGAATTTACTCGGAATTAAAAATATAGTTTGGAAAAACGGAGATCCCGAATTAACTCGCGCAAATTCCGCAAAAATAAAATCTAGGAAGAATCGCGATGCGAGCAGCGAACGCGGCAGAATCGAACACAGCAGGACCCGGGCGACAAACGTAAACGTTAGCGAAAACCCGAATAATTTACGCAAAAATCAACGCAGGCAACGCGAGCTTAGTCCAGGAGAGTGGAGCGTGCAGAGCGCACGGAGCGCAAGCGGTGCGCGCAGCGGTAAAAATGCAGAGTGGCCCAGAAAAACAAAGGGCTCGAAAATTTCCAGCGAGCAGGAGCAAGTAAGTGCCGCATTGCTCGCGTCTGTCCAGGCGGCGATCAAGCAAGCGATGGACAGCCGTCAAAATTGCCACACGAACCGACAAAAATATAGTAGCGATGGTTCCGGAAACGGCAGCGAGCCTGAATCACTCGCCGAGAGGCGCGAAATATTCCAGGAAGATCGCGCAAAAATAAGAAATAAGCGGCGTCTAATTTTGCCGTCCCAAATAAATAAAAGCATGTACGTACGCAACGGTTCGGATAGCGAGGACAATCGCGCCTCGGTTCGTACTCGGAAATCGTTTAAAAATCGAGAAGCATCAAGGAGCGCACGGGCCACCGAATCACACCGATTCACGGGAGATGCGTGCGCGAATACGGGGCGCAACGAGGAGCGCATGATAAACCCGCATAGCCGTACATCGCGCTTCGAGAGTGGCGCGATAAGAGCATGCAGCGGCGCAGCGCGCGATTCCAGCAGCGCGCTAAACGTATGCAGGCGCTCAGCGCGACCCGAGCCGCGAGAGCGGCAGCGTGGCGTACGTCCTTACAAGCGAAGCGAGCACACTAGAAGCGATCGGTGTGATTGGCGCGAGAGCGAGCGATACCGCTCCAGTCGCAACCCGTCGGATGACAGCGGGAGCGACCGTAGCAGCCATCGGGATCACGAGCGTAGCAGGCGACGGCGCGAATCCGACCAAAAACCATACGCGTATTATGTCGACTCAGACACCGACGACGAGAGTGATTCAGCGCCTAGCGACCGTAGTAATTATAGGCACCGCCGGCGACAAGGATTCGGCGGGAAAGTCTCATTTACTCAAGCTGTAAATTTATTGCCAACGTTCGACGGCAACCCGGACAAACTAAATCTATTTTGCCAGTCGGTCAGACAGCTGCGCGACTCGTTTGGCCCCGAATTAGAGAAATTATTAATAATAGCATTGGCCAATAAATTAACGGGGAAAGCAGCTGACGGATATCAAGCCAGGCTTACCAGCTATAAGTCGGTGAGGCAGCTTTTGGCTGACCTCACAATGCAGTACGGCAATATAGGAATTGCCGATGAGGTGCAGGCCAAAATAAAGATGTTGCAGCAGGAACACAGGGAGCCAGTCGGCGATTATGGCTTAAGAATGCAGAAACTCTATAATCGCTTGCTGACGATAGTCGAATCCGCGCCGGACCTGTCGAAGCGCGACAAGGGAACCCGAAAGCGTTACGCCGGCGAGGACGCCCTGCAGCAATTTATGTTCGGGCTAAAGGCACCGCTCGACCACCAAGTGCGCATTCAAGGGCCAAGGTCACTGAATGAGGCGATAAGATTCGCGCTAGAGTTCGAAGGAAAACAAAGCGCGCGCCGATCAGCATTAGGCCAGCTGTCAGGAGGCACAGCGCTGCCGCCCCCCCCTTCTCGCGACGATTTGCAGCCAAGTAGCAGGCAGGCAGCCGCCGACCCAGTGCAAGTGCGCCGAGCAATAGCTGATAACACTTGCAGCTGCAATCCAGCGCCAAGGATAAGCGCATCAAATAACTTGCGCACGCAAGCAACTCGTCCGCTTGCTAATCCATATTGCGACTATTGCGAGCAATCAACGCATGACATTAGCGAATGTTGGAAGCTACAAAAAGATGCCAAGAATAAGGTAATAAAAAATCTTTGGCTGGTCAATAATCGAGCCAACGAAAATAGGAATTTTAGCAATTCAAGAAACCGGAATAACTATAGTAGCACCAACAACAATAGAGGCAATTATAGAAACTATGCTAGCAACACTCAGCGTAATGACGTGAAGGTCGACTCTGTTAGTGCCGGCGACAGCAGCGGTAATAAGGAGCCGCCGAGCGCCGAGTCGATACCCAACGATAGCAGCGAGCAAAATAAGCAGCTTAGCAAGCAGCATTTAAACTAGCCGCACGCTCGACGCGATCCTCGAACGCCGAGCGTGAAGAAAATCCAAAACCAAAAAGCAAGTTAGTAAAAGAGTCGATAAAAATCAAATTTTTGTCTGCGGGTCGTCAACCGCCAATAGTAAACATCGATTGCCCCCAATTGAAGCAGAGACAGGGCAAATTCTATGCTGATTCAGGAGCCGACATTTCCGTCGTGAAGATCGGGTATTTAGAACCCAGCAACCCAATAGATAGGCAAACAATTATAGAAATAAAAGGAGTCACTCCGGGAGCCTCTTACACCTTGGGTCAGGCCGAAGTAGCAATACAAGGTCATAAGTGCACAGTGCACGTGGTATCCAACGATTTCCCCATAGAGAATGCGGGAATAATCGGATGGGATATAATAGACCGCTACGAAGGTTGTGTAGATGCAGCCACAAAGAGCCTTAGACTCGGCAGTTCGTCCATACAGTTTGAGACGAATGAGAGACTAACCGTGCCTCCAAAAGTTAAGATGATAATCAGTGCCAGGGTTGCAAACAACGACGTAAAAATAGGTTGGGTTCCAATAATGAATCTGCATAAACATTTACTATTTGGAAATTTTATTGCCGAAGTTAGGAACGGCAGAGTCTATGCAGAATGCATAAATATTGGCAACGAGGAGATCTCGATTGACGCCCCGATAGTTAATTTGAAAGAATGCGAAACGAGCGTAGAAAACCCAAACCCGCTCTACCAAGCCGACGGGGACGGCTCAGCTGATAAGGCAGTTGACTTTTCAGCATGCTTGAGGCGCATGTACGAGGTGGATATCCCAAACCCGCTCTATCAAGCCGACGGGGACGGCTCAGCTGATAAGGCAGTTGATTTTTCAGCATGCTTGAGGCGCATGTACGAGGCGGATAAACAGAGAGAAAAATACAAAGAAATAAGGGACCTAAACGCAAAACTGATGCACAACACTGATTTACGCAAAGAGAGGGTGCAGAAAATCCTAGAGCTGGCAGATTTAGAAGGATGTAATGAAGAAGAGGTAAATTACATCACGGAAATCATTAACGAGTACGCAGGAGTGTTTGGCCTCGAGGGAGAGCCCCTTCCTGCGACACACTTGATACAACATAAAATCGAACTTAAATCGAACAAGGTAATTCATAAATTACATAGGTAATAAATAAATAATAATAAAGGGAAAATATGACTAGGGAGTTAAACAAATTGCGGGAGCAAAATATAGTTGTACCATCAAGGTCAAACTATTCTTCAGCGCTCTGGATCGTGCCAAAAAAGCCAGATGCGCAAGGCAATAAGAAGTATAGACTGGTCACGGATTTCAGAGCCCTGAACGAAGAAACAGAGGGCAGCTGCCACCCTTTACCATTCACAAGCGACATATTAGAACACTTAGCCTCAGCCAATTATATTACAGTAATGGACCTGAAACAGGGCTATCACCAGATCGAGATGCATCCCGATTCAGCTCATCTTACGGCTTTCCACGCCCCTGACGGCGAGCACGGTCAACAGATGCTCGAGTACAGAAGGATGGCGATGGGACTCAAGGAAGCCACCTTGACCTTTGTCAAGGCCATGTCGTTAGCCATGGCAGGCCTGCAAGGAGATGAGGTCGAGATATACCTCGACGATTTAATGATTTTTGGCGAGACGCTAGAACAGCATAACACAAGATTGCGCCGTGTGCTGAAAAGATTACTGGAGGCCAATTTGACAGTTGAGCCGAGGAAGTGCCAGTTTTTAAAGAAAGAAGCACTCGTACTGGGTCATATAGTAGGCGGCGGGCTGATAAAAACAGATCCCAATAAAATAGCCGCTATGGACCAATACCCGGTACCAACTGACGCGAAGAAAGTAAAGCAAGCGCTTGGTCTCTTCAGCTACTATAGGCGCTTTATTAAAAATTTTTCGAAAATAGCCCGACCTATGTTTAAACTGCTACAGAAAGGAGTGGAGTTTGAGTGGGGACCAGAACAGCAAAAGGCGTTCGATACACTTAGGGCCACGATGTGCAGCGAGCCAGTGCTGAGAACACCGGATTTAACGAAACCATTCATAGTAACGACCGATAGTAGCGATTGGGCCCTTGGAGCGATACTCTCGCAGGGCGAGTTGGGCAAGGACCAGGTTTGCGCCTACGCGTCGCGCTGCCTTAAAGGCAGCGAGCTCCGCTATCCCACTTACGATAAAGAATTACTGGCAATAGTTTTTGCCAAAGAACAGTTTCGCTATTATCTGTTTGGTCGAAAATTCACGATCGTAACAGACCACGAACCGTTAAAACACTTCCACACAACCAAGAAGCCCGACTTGCGTTTTAACAGACTCAAGGCGGCTCTCATTGGCTACGACTTCGTAATAGTTTATCGGCCAGGCGAGAAAAACGCCAACGCTGATGCCCTTTCGCGGAACCCAGTCATCAAAGAAGGGGAAGTGAATCCAGAACTTCCGCGCGTAGAACTCTACAAGCTCGCAAACGAGCAGAATGCAGCCGAGCCCGATGAGGAAGCAGATGCACCACCTGGAAGAATTTTTAGAACGCGAGCAATCAAGAAAAAAGGAATCGACCGCGATAAAAAGACTAAGAACTACAAGACTAGCTCGGAAGATTCCGAAGGGCAAGAAGCCCCAAAAAGAAACCGTAAGGAAAAAGACATCTTATATAAAAAAGGCGAAATACTGGCCGTAAGAAATGATCACGACGATTTTTATTTATGTCGCGCAAGGAAAGACATATATTGGGAAGACGAGGACGCCCATATACAGTGGTTCACGCAAGAGAGCAACCGCAAAAACACATTCTCCTTAGATTATCACAGTACAATAAAATTAGCATGTATTATGACTACAACTGAGTTAAAAAGGACGGAGAAAAAGAAATACATACTCAGTAAGAAAGAGCGCGAACGAATCATAGAAATCTTACGAGCATCGATCGAGTTCAGCGCCAGCCAAGAGCAGAAGGCGCCGCCAGCAGTAGCGACTGGCCTGGACGAGCCAATGGCAGCCAATACAGCTTCAAGCTCATCGAGCTCTTCCGAGACAGAAACTGACATGTCAGAGCCTTCTCATAAGTCTATTTCTGCATCGAGAACAACACAAGGCTACGCCACAAGATCGAGTCAAAAAAGTAAGAGTCGCACGGAACCCAATCTATTCGAGCCCAGCGACTCGAGTAGCGACTCCATTACTTCCCAGCCACGGCTCAAAACGCAAACGCTGACGAGCATCGAGCCGCTGGAAACTATCGTAATTCCCAGTAAACCAAAGTCGGGAAGAAACGATAGTCCAGTCGGTCACAGAGCTCAGGTATGCGCAGCATACCCGATCGCCGATCAGTCAGGTAGCTCGCCTTCCACTGAGGAGCAGCTGCGTCACGTCGATCCGAACACTTCGACCAATATTATTAAATCGCCACTAAATGCAGTATTGCCTCGAATAGGCACCAGGCTCAACACTAAACTGACAGTAGATATACAGGAAAAAGAAATAGAAGGAAGAGACGGCTTTCAGATAAACATCTGGGAAGCAAAATCGTCGGTAGGTTCCCCGGAAAACAGTCTCACTGGCCTCGCAGGCGGACAGACCGCGAAACCGAGTACAGGCAAGGCGAATAGTAAAAATCCGGTCGCCGATTCGGGCGCCGACCTAAACAGGTCGCCGCAAATCAACGAAAACCCAGCTCCGGCTAGTCCCGGTAAACCTGCGGACAAGCCTTTATCCGAGGCTCCCCTTCGTCCTATTTCTCCATCAGGATGGTCAGTCACGAGTGGCGATGGCCCGTTCGAGGACTTCGCCGATATCCCGCGGAAGTACGACCGCAGAGTCGATTCCTCGGATGAGAATTCGTCAGTCAGCTCAGGCAATATTCTGACACATGCCTACATTCGCAAAAAGCGATGCGCAGAGCCGTTAGTCAACCTGATCCGCTCAGACGATATTCCTCAATCGCCTCCAGGTAACTGCTTATTTGATTCGTTAATTAAGTTGGCAAATCTAGATATCACAGCCCTCGAGCTCAGAAGCCGACTTCGCGCGTCTCCCCAGCTGACGCACTGCGGCGAGCCAACAGAGACGCTGAGGATACTAGAGTCTGACACAGAGTACGGCACAGTAGATTGCGCCTACCTGTTCGCCCAGGAATACAAAAGAAATATCTGTATCCATTATGACATAAGCAGCGACAAGCGCATATATTGCCATTTAATAGCCAACACGGCTGAGGTATATATGCATCTGAATCTAACCGGCCACCATTTTACGCCATATCTGCGCATCGCAACCTCTTATAAGGCATCCGGGGTTAGCCCATCGGATGACGACGAGCAAAGTCAGCCAAAGTCACCGGAATTGGGCAGGAAAACACGCAGGAAGCGCAAAATGGCGGCTCCCTCAGCGCCAGCTGATCAAAGAGACGTCAACCCCGACGACACGCTCAGAGATAGTCCATGCAACGACGAATGGGAGCAACAGCCGATACTGGCCGAACCCGAAAGAAGCGACCCGGGGCCTGCAAGCGCAGGGGCCGACGATTGGCCCATGGGTGAAGCACCGCCAGGCTCGCCTCCAGAAAGCAGCTCCGACAGCAAGGATTCTGCGGCGGGACAGGGCGACCCTCCCGCTGAAAATCCCGCCGGCGACAGCGATAGGCCCGACGGCGTCGTTAGCCGCGTAACGGCTGCAGCAAGCGACGGTAACCTGAAGCGTTACGTCGTTTCCAACGCACGGCCACCTCGCGAAAAGCCACCATGGGCAGCTCCGGACGGCCAGTTGCCACCTCCGTTCGTTCACTTACAATCTCTGAACGAACATCCATTCCGTTTTCGTGAAAACTTAGTATATTTAATATCAGCGGACAACTTCATAACAACAGAGATACAAGAAGCCTTAATAGAAAGAGGATACCTAAATCCGGACGAACTGACAAGCAGAGAGTTCAAGGTCAGCGAGATAAATATCTCCGAGTTTCAAGGCATCAAACTCATAGGTGTTTATGTAAAGAAGTATATAGACGACCGACCGATGCGTGCTGATATTGGAAAATGCCTACGGACTTTGAAAAACGTAGTAATAGCCAAAGAAATAACGAGCTTGGCTATTACCCGCGACTTAGCAATTTTGTCCCTAGCAGAATGGACAAACTTCATCGATCAATTCGATAGAATTTTTACAAACGCCAAGATAAGCGCAGTCCTATTAAAAAATAACCTGCCCGTACCTAATGTCATGGAAAGGTACAAGCTAATTAAAGAGTACCACGAGGCAGCCATAGGCGGCCATAGAGGTATGAATAAGACGTACAGCAAAATTGCTGGCGACTTTTACTGGCGAAATATGCGCCCAGATGTGCGCCAATTTGTCGCGAGATGCACTGTTTGCCAGAGCAATAAACTAGTTCGAGTAAAAACCCGTCTGCCGATGTTAATTAGTAATACACCGGCAGCCCCTTTCGAGCAGCTCGCCCTTGACTTCTACGGCCCGCTGGAAAAAACCAAGAAGGGTTACAAGTATATTTTGTCAGCGCAAGACGCACTCACAAAATATACAATTTTAACACCAACAAAATACGCAACAGCAAAGGAGGTAGCAAGAGCTTTGACAGAAAAAATAATCTGCATATTTGGACCACCAGCAGCGATCCTTACGGACCAGGGGACCCATTTTCAAAACCGTTTATTGGAAGAATTTGCTAAGATATTCGGAATCGAAAAATTTTGCACTACAGCCTACCACCCCCAATCGAACGGCTCAATAGAAAGGATGCATCATACACTGACGGAATATCTCCGAAAATACATAAGAGACGTAACTGACTGGGATAATTGGACAGCAATATGCCAGCACGCTTACAACTGCACAGAACACGAAAGCACGGGCTATACACCGCATGAGCTTGTGTTCGGTTTTAAACCGAGAACACCATCAAGCTTCACAACGAAAGAGTTAGCGCTGTCCTATAACAGTTATATAGTGGGTATGCTATCCCATCTTACAGTCCTACAGACGACAGCAGCCATGAACTTAGTGCAAGCGAAATATCGCACGAAGTATTATTACGACAGGAATTTAAACATTAAACACTTCCGAGAAGGAGAACAAGTCTACGTCCTTAAAGAACCAAAGAAGGGAAAATTCGCAAAGGAGTATACGGGCCCTTTCGAAATAATAAAAATAAACCGCAAGACGAACAACGTCACGGTACAAAACGCTGACGTGTCTAAAACCGTCCACGTTAACAAACTCGAAAGGCCCGGCGAGTTAGCTAGACAGTCTGATAAACTAGCGTAGAACAGTCGTTTTTTTTATTGTTTTTTTTACGCGGCCCCGGACGAGCCGCGCCCTGGAAGAAAAACAAGATGAAGCGATTAATCGTACAGAATTGTAGGAGAACTAGCCAAGCTGCGCGCGATAGTTAAAGTTCCATGTTCGGCAGCTAACAGAAACTTCTGTTTTTTTTTAGGGCACGCGACGACGCGAATCGAATAAAAATATTAAGGTTGAATAAAAAGGCAATAAAAATCAGGGTCAAACGCGAGCGTGTTCCAATTGAAGTAAACGAGAAAATAAAGCTGCGCGCTTATAGGACGAAAAGCGACCCTAAGCGCAAATGTCCAATTACATATTTTATATTTTAAGGTACATAAGAGCTCAAATAAATGCTAAGATATACAAATTTAAGAATTTGAAAATTTAAAAGTTTGAAAAATTTGAAAAATTTGAAAATTTTGAAAATTTGAAAATTTGAAAATTTGGAAATTTGAAAATTTGAAAAATTTGAAGAATTTTGAAGAGTAGAGAATTTTAAAGTTGATAAATAAAAAGGGAAGAATTTAAATATAAGCAAGGTTTAAGAAATTTGTAAAAGTAGATAATAAGATATAGAAATAAGTATATAATGTAGAGCACCTCTCAAATGATATCTTGTAAAGCAGCAGCGGCTGCTTATCTGTAATACATTTTAAAAAGTGGACGCTATAAAAAGCCGAAGGGACATAAGTTAATTAATATCATTTGAAATAAATTTTACAAGTACAAGTGCTAGCGCGCTTTTGCGCGCTCTCACTTACACACACAAACTTGGCTATTCAGAACATGCACGCTAGAGCAGTACGTCGGTCGTACGTTTTCATTGTTTTTTTCGAGCAACGCGGACGTCGCCCAACGCGGCCCCGCACGTGTCACGGATGAGCTTCTGGCTTTCCGTGGCATTTCCTTATCGCAGAGCGGATGCGCGCAAGACACGCAGTCAGCTCTGCCCGACGCTGCTCCAGTGTTCCTACGCGCAAAAGTGCAGTACTTGCACCTTTTGCGCGCGGGACCGTTGGCGAGTCGCGATGCGACCGCGAGCGGGCAGCAGATAGCCGGCGGTACTCACGACGAGAGGTGCTCGGACCTAATAAAGCCACGATTACCCAAAAGCCCTGTCTCCTCAATTCCTGCGCGCCTTTCTCTGGCGGCACAGGAGGACCCCTCCAACCATCCGTCACAAAATATTTCATAAAATAATAAGAGGGCATTGAAAGGGTTTATGAAGAGCTATTAAAGAAATTATTTACTTATCTCCAACTATGAGAAAACAACGTTACAGAGAGACAAATTAAAAGCATACGCGCTTACAAGGAGAGTCCACGACCTGCGGAAGACGGTTTCCGATTAGACTTTGGGAAGTGGTGCCTGGTACCTAAAAATGATGCCTAGTACCCGTAGATTCATCTCATAGGCCCTTGGGGTCATGATATGACCTTTTGTATTCAAAATTCGCGTTATTTCTGTAAAAAAAATCGTACCTATACTTCGAATTATAACTCTGCAAGTTTCTCTGCTAAAGAAATGATATAAGATAAAAAAGTTGACTACAAGAGCTTTATTCTAAGCTTTGTTTCATATAAAAAT
Source organism: Gastracanthus pulcherrimus (assembly GCA_949152435.1). Classification (NCBI taxonomy): domain Eukaryota; kingdom Metazoa; phylum Arthropoda; class Insecta; order Hymenoptera; family Pteromalidae; genus Gastracanthus; species Gastracanthus pulcherrimus. The sequence continues at coordinate 106,170,095 of OX424576.1, read as the reverse complement.
ATTATTCTGTTGCAAAGTTATGAATAATTAAACATGATGATGCCAAATGCGTGGAAAACTACTCATTTTAAAGAGCTGAAAATCCTCAAATTTTCAAGCATTTTTCGTCATCATTTTGAATTGTTCATAACTTTGCACCAGCATAATATTTTTATATGAAACAAAGCTTAAAATAGAGCTCCTGTAGTCAACTTTTTTATATTATTGCATCATTTCTCTAGCAAAAAAACTTGCAGTTATAATTCGAAGTATAGATACCATTTTTTACTGAAATAACGGGTAGTTTTAATACAATAGGTTATATCTTGACCTCAATGGCCCATGAGACGAAACTACCGATGCTAGGCATCATTTTTATGTACCAGAAATCACTTCCTGAAGCCTTAGCGAAGATCGCTTCCCGCACGTCGTGGACACTCCTAGTTGAAATCATGAAAATTGAAAAAAATTATGCGAATATCAAGTACTCAGTCGTGCAAACATGATAACCCATTAATTTTTCGACAATTAATTTGTTTATTCTATTACTTAAAAAATTATTGATGAAAGTTTTTAATTCTTGATAGATGTGATAAGCGATATATGAACTTCCCAATAATAGCACGACTTATTAAAAAATATGAATTTAAATTTTAATAAACAGATAAATTTTTAGTTATCTGTTTATTTCCGTGATAAATTGCTCTTCGACAACCATTTCACACATGAAGGCTTATTAATTTTACGAATTTCTCATCCCACTTTTCGGTTCCAAGAAACAAATTCTCTCTGACACGCGCATGGTTCTTTTTCTCCAGTAGATTACAATACCAATCGGCTTGATCCATTGCAAAAACACTGATTACTCATAATTTACCACTCGTATTGTAGATTAATTCACTCAAAACACAGCTCACACAGCAAAACTAATCACTCATAACACGGAGATACCAGTAAAAAAGCAAATACTCGCGCCGGGCGTCTGAGGTAAACAAACACGAAAATGCAATCGGAACCACTCAGGAGTCGCGTATCACGTGAGGCTGAGAGTCCGCGATCCGCGAGTTGACCGAACGAGCGCCGCGCGGGTCCGGGTGGCGAGTGCGATGAGCAACGAATAAACGATTTATCATGTTTCTTTTTGGTATTTAAACTTTTCAAATGAGCGTATTATATTTTGAGGTGATAGAAATACAGTAATATAAGATATTATTCTATGATTATTTCGCACAAAATATCGATTCAGTATCTAACGTGTTTTTCAAAATATTTAGTATCAAAATCAGTCATTTCTTTATTTTGGAATATTTCGTAAACGCAAGTAGTATATGCTACCCAATCCCTAGACACAACAAACCCCCAATCCTTCACCTATCCCCTCCAACAGTCTTGTGGAGGAATAGGTAGAAGAGTGTACATGTGGTCGGGATTAAATATTGTCACAGCGATTGGGTAGTGATGGCTCGTCCGCATCTTTACACACGCGTGTTTTTTGTGGAAGTATAGGTTCAAGAGTGTACACGTGGGGGGGGGGGGGGGGGGAGATAGTGTCACAGCAACCAGGGAACGGTGGCTTGCTTATAGGGTCATGCACTTCCCCTTTTCTCTCTCTCTCCCTTTCTCTCTCTCTCTCTCTCTCTCTCTCTCTCTCTCTCTCTCTCTCCTCTCCCTGTCTCTCTCCCTATCTATCTTTCCCTCTCTCTCTCCTCCTCTCTCTCTCTTTCTCTCTCTCTCTACACACGCGTGCATGCACACACACACATATACACATACACACTCACACACACACACAAATATATATACGTGGTGCGATATAAGAGTGCACACACACACATATATACACAAACGAGTGGTATAGCATACACCCACACACACACACGCGCGCACATACGTACATACACATACTCACATACACAAGATGTCTAAGAGAGAGAGAGAGAGAGAGAGAGAGAGAGAGAGAGAGAGAGAGAGAGAGAGAGATAGATAGATAGATAGATATACTTTTTATTCGTCAGAAGACAAAATCTTACAATTTCATGTACATGTAGTTATAATTATAATTAAAAAATATCAGTCGATTTAATATAATTGTTATCTTAACTTTCACTTATTGCATATTTCTTATTAAAATAATAATTCACTTTATCAGTTCGTCAGTTTATAAAATTTAAATGTAATGAACTAGTCACAGTCAAATATCACAGAAAACGCTTCGTCAAAAAAATATATATATATAGGTGTGTGTGTGTGCGCGTGTGTGTGTGTATATGTGTGTGGTATGCGTGTGCGCATGTGTATGTCTCTCTCTCTCTCTATCTCTTCCTTTCTCTCTCTCTCTCGCTCTCTCTCCCTCTCTCGCAAAGATTTAGCAAAGTATGTGTATGTATTCTTTTATATTTATATGTTATCTTTATTGTATTTATTTTTTATTCTATGTATTATTATTTTTTTGACGAAGCGTTTTCTGTGATATTTGACTGTGACTAGTTCATTACATTTAAATTTTATAAACTGACGAACTGATAAAGTGAATTATTATTTTAATAAGAAATATGCAATAAGTGAAAGTTAAGATAACAATTATATTAAATCGACTGATATTTTTTAATTATAATTATAACTACATGTACATGAAATTGTAAGATTTTGTCTTCTGACGAATAAAAAGTATATCTATCTATCTATCTATCTCTCTCTCTCTCTCTCTCTCTCTCTCTCTCTCTCTCTTAGACATCTTGTGTATGTGAGTATGTGTATGTACGTATGTGCGCGTGTGTGTGTGTGTGGGTGTATGCTATACCACTCGTTTGTGTATATATGTGTGTGTGTGCACTCTTATATCGCACCACGTATATATATTTGTGTAATGCACGCTCCCATTCATTCCAGTTATAATTTACAGCGATCATGTCGGTAAGAGAGCAACCTGATATGCACTGGCTCGCGTCAATATCACCACCATTAATATATATATATATATATATATATATATATATATATATATATATATAGCGTTATATCAATGAATTTATTAATTTCAATCATGATCCGTTTTTCCCCACTATGTTTCATATTACCAAGAGTGTCGAATATTACTTCAATCATTATAAAATAACGTTACATAAACAAATCGGTTGATTTCAAGTATGACCTGTTTTGTCCCATCACACCCCGACCCCCCCCCCCCCCCCCGCACAATGACTGTAAAAAAACATTATATGATCCCATTTATCGATTTTTAAAATGGTCCATTTTACCCAGTCCAACCCAATCCAACAACTCAACCCAACCTAACCCAATCCTCATGAGGCTTTGATTGCTCTCACTTAGTAACACTTAAAGAACACACGAATATATCCCAATCACATGTCACACACACGTGCTCATCGATCACGACGAATATTGTGCGAGCCAGGTTGTATTGACGGTATATTTATATTAAATTTTTTAATCCACATAAATTATGCATAAAACTTAAATAACGACGGAGATGTGTTCGCGGCGAGAGTATATTCACGAATATCTGTCAGTCCAACATTGTCTTGAACAAAGGATGATCTCATCGGCAAGAGCACACGTGCATATACCTCATATTAGTCACCATTTACATCCGGTCAAGTCTTTCCCACTAAAATGACTTTGCAAAAAATTGGAAGTGGCATTCTTTATTCATCACGTAATATTCGCGCAGCTGCATCTTCTTCTCTTGTATCGCCGTGAGCAATTCTAAAAAATCACATCTTATTACAATGCACATGTACTGAAAAAGCCACGTTTCTGAAGTTCGTGCATTGAAGCCGTCTCGCGCCGACGATGGCACGTACGAAAAATAAGACCTAGCGTGCGTTTAGTAATTATTTTACCGTGGGAGCCTAATCATTTTACGGTATCAGTGCTGGTGTTTTGGACATGATATAAAACTTTATCAATCATGTATTAAGATTTTGCCCATCACTTTTTTTTGACAATCGATAATATCAATATCCCGAAAATTTATAATTTGATCAGCTCGCTGGATTACATTTTTTTGTAGCTAGATATAAGCCTTTGTTAATCATGTATTCAGATTTTCGCCATCACTTTTTGTTTGACAAACGGTAATCGATATCTTGAAAAGTTATAGTTTGATCAGCTCTTGGGATTACACTTTTGTGTGGTTATATATAAGCCTTTGTTAATCGTGTATTCAGATTTTGGCCATTAATTTTTTTTTGGCAATCATCAATCGATATTTCATAAATTTATAGTTTGATAAATAGAGAAAGAAGATTATTTTATAAACCAATGTGTAAAGGCAGAGTAGACTCTGATCGTTGCGCAAAAGAGACTTGATGACGACTGACGTAAATCGACAGAATGCTCTGACGATGACTGCTCTGCCGACGACTGACGTATACCCACAAGAGCTGATCGACCATGGCGATACAATTGTTTGATCGATCGTCGCGCCACCTATGCAGTGATATCCTTCCATCATTCAATGTCAACACTAAATCCCCTTTACCCGTGAAATCCTTCACTTTCATTTCGCATGCGCGAACGAGCAATGCCGACGACACTAGGGCCATTCGGAGCTTGTCTTTCCAGAGAATTCGGTCGGTTTACGTCAGTCGTCGTCAAGTCTCGTTTGCACAACGATCAGAGTCTACTCTACCTTTACACATTGGTTTATAAAATAATCTTCTTCTTTCTTTCCCTTACTAATATTTGATTGGTTACTAACAGAAGATCACTTAATGGTGGCGAACAGGAAGTCATATTGATTTTTCACTCCGCCATTGTCTACAGTTTATTTTGCATGGCAATAGAGCCATACCACTCCATGAACGCTGTCAGTTTATTCTCGCGTTTCGAAGCGCGCGGATCACTGTGGTCGTGTGTCGCGCCGTAGTACTACAGACATTGACAACTACACCAGCGCCGTTCAGAACTTGACTTTTACAGAACTTTCTGTGGGCACTCGTTGCCGTCTCTTTATCTCGCCCTCTCCTCCTTTCTTACTCGTACGCATGCGCAAACAGGAAGCCATTTTGTTGTTTTTCACTCTGACCGATGCTCTCAACATTTTTCACTCGGTAGGTTTAAACGTGACCGTTTGAGAAATCTTTTTCTCGACATGGTGAAACTGATAGTGAAAAGCGTATAATACAAAACGCTCTGAGAAAATACAGCCTTAAAAAAATCAAGTTTTTAAAAAATTTTAATTTTGCAACCAGGTTCGGTAGTGCGCTTGTAAAGAAGTATACACCGAAAACAGTTTAGTGCATCGGCAGGGCTAGCATGCGGATATCTGCGACGCAGCAGTTTGGAGTATCTGGTGCACTTTTTTGGCGTAGCTTATATCCGCTTGCGGGCAGCAGCGCTCCTCGCTGGGATTTGAGGTTATGTTTGTGTGAGGGGCGGGAGCGCTATGGACGAATGCTGCGCTAAAAAGGGGCACCAGATGCTCTAAATGAAGGAACACGAGCTGCACTTCAAATAGAGCAGCTGATGCCTACTAGTGGGTAGTCGTGGCGCTAACCTCTTTTCAATGTACAGTTCAAGAAATCTACCCAATAACTTGAACACTGGAATGTTAAAAAATAAAAAAAAAGTGTAAATCCGCTCGACAATTATTAGCCAAAGCGATGGGCAAAATCTAAACACACGGTTAACAAAGAGTTATATCTAACTACAAAAAAGTGCAATCCCACCAGCTGACCAATTATAAATTTTCGGGATATTGACTATCGATTGTCAAAAAAAAAAGTGATGGGCAAAAGCTTAATACATGATTGATAAAGGTTTATATAATGTCGAAAACACCAGCACTGATACCGTAAAACGATTAGGCTCCCACGGTAAAATAATTACTAAACGCACGCTAGGTCTTATTTTTCGTACGTGCCATCGTCGGCGCGAGACGGCTTCACTGCACGAACTTCAGAAGCGTAGCCTTATCAGTACATGTGCATTGTAATAAGATATGATTTTGTAGAGTTGCTCACGGCGATACAAGAGAAGATGCAGCTGCGCGAATATTACATGGTGAACAAAGAATGCCACAATTTTTGGCAAAGTCTTTTTAGGAGGAAAGACTTTGACCGGCTGTAAGTGATGACTAATATGAGGTAAACCGATATCCTGTGCAGCTGCAGAAAAGACTGCACTTGTACTCTTACCGATGAGGTCATCCTTTGCTCAAGACAATGTTGGATTGACTGATAGTCGCGAATATACTTTCGCCACGAACACATCTCCGTCGTTTCTTACGAGTTTTATGTATAATTTATGTGGATTAAAAAATTTAATATAAATATACCGTCAATAGAATCTGGTCGCTCGCACAATATTCGTCGTGATAGATGAGCGCGTATGTGTGCCATGTGATTGGGATAGCTTCGCGTGTTCTTTAAGTGTTACTTAGTGAGAGCAATAAAAGCCTCATGAGGGTTAGGTTGAGCTGGGTAGGGTGAAATGGACCGTTTTAAAAATCCATAAATGTGATCATATAATGTTATTTTACAGTCATTGTGGGGGAGGGGGTCGGGGTTTGATGGAGCAAAACAGGTCATAGTTGAAATCAACAGATTTGTTTATGTAACGTTATTTTATAATGATTGATATAATATTGGACACTCTTGGTAATATGAAACATAGTGGGGAAAAAAGGACCATGATTGAAATTAATAAATGCATTGATATAACGCTATCTTACAGTGATTGGGATAATATGGTTCCACTATATGAAATATGGGATGGGACATGGTGGGACAAAATGGACCATAGCTAAAATCCATAGATTTGCGTAAATAATGTTATTTTATAATGTTTAAAATGATATGGGACACTATTGGTAATATGGGACATGGTTGGACAAAATGAACCATGACTTAAATCAATAAATTTGTGTACTTAACGTTATTTTACTATGTTTGGAATACTATGGGACAATCTTGGCAATATGGGATATAGTGGAGGCAAAGTGGACAATCTTGGCAATATGGGATATAGTGGGGGCAAAGTGGACAATGGCTTAAATCAATAAATTTGTATATATATACATATATATATATATATATATATATATATTAGGGTGGAGCGAAAATTTTGCTTAATCGAAAAAATTGCGTAACCCCCCCAGAAAGTTAGTATGAGGTGTCAATATGAATACCCTAAAATTTCATTAAGATTGGTTAAGGTTTCACGGTTGCACCGAGCCGTTAAAGTTAATTATGTTTAATATCTAGCTGAAGCGGGCGGGAAAAGATCGTTACCTGCTAACCCAGCATCCTGCAAAGCGTACTAAAATTACAAATGCTCTACGATGACAAAGGAATGTCTCTGGAGTATAGCAAGTTCGATCAAAAGCTTTCTTTGAGGTTAGAAAAATCGAAAATGTCCTGATTACGGACTTTTTAGGAGTTTATCGGCTTTCACTCATTCCAGCATTGTGCCATACCGATCAGAAAATTTGACTGCACTCTGTGATGAACGTAGAATGAGCTTAGCATATAGCGGACGTGATTCAAAGCTTGCTTTGAGGTTAGAAAAATCGAAAATGTCCTGATTACGGACATTTTAGGAGTTTATCGGCTTTTACTCACTCCAGCATTGTGCCATACCGACCAGAAAAATTGACTGTACTCTACGATGAACGTAAAATGTGCTTAGCATATAGCGGACGTGATTTAAAGCTTGCTTTGAGGCTAGAAAAATCAAAAATGTCCTGATTACGGACTTTTTAGGAGTTCATTGGCTTTCACTTATTCCAGAATTGTGCCATACCGACCAGAAAAATTGACTGCACTCTGTGATGAACGTAGAATGAGCTTAGCATATAGCGGACGTGATTCAAAGCTTGCTTTGAGGTTAGAAAAATCGAAAATGTCCTGATTACGGACATTTTAGGAGTTTATCGGCTTTTACTCACTCCAGCATTGTGCCATACCGACCAGAAAAATTGACTGCACTCTACGATGAACGTCAAATGTGCTTAGCATATAGCGGACGTGATTTAAAGCTTGCTTTGAGGTTAAGAAATCGAAAATTTTCTAATAACAGACTTTTTAGGAGTGTAGCGGGTATCTGGTTACTATTATTTTAACATAATACCATATCAGCAATAATTATTTCGTCTTGGCATTGATAAAGGATTGTCACTGTCCTGTGGCTAACGTAATCCTAAGTTTGGTTTGAGGTTATGAAAGTCGAGTCACAAAGATAGACCTTTTTAATGGATGCCAAATGATTAATAAGCATGCTTTGCGATTATAGTTATATTTTCCCGGCGTAATGTAAATGCTACCCAAAACTTGTTAAAAGATTTAAAAAATCGAAAATATTTTGATTATTATCAAGTTTTTAACTGTTTATTGACTCTCACTCGCTAAAGCATATTAAGTATTTCAAAGTACAGTTTGAATTAATTTATTTCCGAAAAAAAAATATTCTTAATGCTGCAATACGCACATATTTTTAACTAAAATTTTTAAAATATTTGGAAATAATAAATTTTAATTTTAAATATATTTTAAGGTCATTTTCAACAAGGTACAACAAAATACGCGCAAATTCCTCTATTTATATCATTGCAAATTTTCTACTTATCAATCCGTTACAATCATTCTATTCCGTTGCCATGGTAACCATAATAATGTTATTAAAGCAAATATTATCTCTTATGGTTTATTAGCAACTACTGAATATTAAGTGAATAAACGTTTAAATAATATAGAAAAGTGTATCCGCGTTAGGTATAAATACTTTTTATTCAGACATGACTAAATAAATTTATATTTTATTGTATAAAAAGCATTGTTTTATGAAGAACAATATTACGTAAGTACAATAATGATTTATTTGTATTTATAAAAATATCAAGGAATTTGATATCTTGCTAATAAAATCAGAAAATTATGATTATATATTATTTATAAAACAAAGATAGCAAAAGCAATTAATATTTGGTAATAATTTCTACTATACGAGATATTTAATTGTGTAAATAAAATATATATGTTGGTTAATCATCATGAACTCTCATTTTATATTTATTATTGTTCAGATTAATTTGTATGATTAGACTAAAAATAAAATAATATTTTTGCAACAAAATAATACTTTTTGTATAAAAATATACTTTTAGTATAAAATAATATTTTTGCAATAAAATAACGTACGATGAATCTCTACAGAGAATTCTGCAGATAAATCTGCAGTGATCTCTGCAGGAAATTGAGACTGAAGAGCTGGCTGCAGATTCTTTTCATAAGGAAATACTTTTGTAATAAAATAATACTTTTGCAATATAAAATCTGAAAAGTAAGAAAACATTTTTATCATACTAAAAAATAAAAAAAAAATTTAATTTCAAATTTTGTTTATTTTATATTTTTTATGTAAAATAACATAACATTTTATTAATTTCATAAGTTTTTTAGTTATCGCGCAGTTTTTGTATATCTGCTTTAAAAAAATCATTCTTTTTGCAAAAAAGGTCACAACTTTGTAAAAAATAAACGTACAATATCCATGTGATTCGCATTTTTCAAAAAAGCTTTATAGTTTTCAATCTCATTTAGTGTAATATTTTTGTGATGTGGTAATTTTCATCAAACTGGCATTGAATTATAAATAGACGAAAACAATTGAAATATTTTTTTATTTTTATATACAAAACTAAATTTTACAGTTTGTTTATATCGGAAAAGCTAATTTTATATGGTTTGGTGCCTTGAAATTCCCATTGGGTTTTTCGAGTTTATTTCATTTTTCATTTCATACATCTAATTTTAACCGATTATATATCAGATGGTAAAATATCTGTGAGCCATATTGAACGTCAAAAAAGTATAAATCATTTCTTGCATGACGTTCCTACTCTTTGACAGAGTTTCAGGTTGATCAAAACATTTTATGTGTTTTGTTTTTATTAAATACTTCAATAGGATTTGAAACAAAACATTTTACTACTACTTACTACACGGAGAGGAAAGAGTGCTAACGATTAATATCAGAGATAGGTAATGAATACCCTAAAGGTTAGGTAATTTCGGGACTATAAAAAATACATGCACTCAGTACCATCGAAAATAGTATTAAATACAAATTTTATTTTTAAAAAGTATAGAAATTAAGTAATTACTTTACTTTTAGGTTATGATATGGCTATACAGACATTGTGAAATATCTTAGTTATTAAGTATATGTAAAAAGACCTTCACTCATACTTCTTTTATGTCGAATAATAGACGAATGAAGAATATTTGAAGGTTATGTGTCGAAACAGCATTTTTTCAATAAGATAGTATTCATTACCGAACTTGAGGGGTAATGAATAGCAGTTTTTTTTTCTCTCCGTGTACTAGTACTTACAAAAAGAGACCACGGAGTGCAGAAAGCGGATTTGGCTGAAACTTTGGTAATTGATTTTAAGTACCAGATATGAAATGTTTTACCCTTACTTTTGTTACATGGGCCTTTATTATCGAGAAATGATCAAGTTTATCTAAAACGTCAAATAAACAGGGTATTACATTTTGATTATAAAATTTAGAACAATTCATGCTACCTTACTTTTATTAAAAGAAATAAAGAGTAGACAGAAAACCCTTCAATTTGACCAGCTACAAATTTGAAATATATTGTTTTAGTTAAAAGTCACAGGTAGTTCAAAATAAGCAAAAAGAATGCCTGAGAATTCTTATCATTTCTGAATACGCGGCAGCATGTGTCTGTTGCTTTCGCGGCAATTCGGCGGCATCTTCTCTCTGTCGTTCTCTCTCTCTCTCTCTCTCTCTCTCTCTCTCTCTCTCTCTCTCTCGCTCGTTTCTTCTGTGAATAATTACCAAAGTATAAGTAAATATTAATATATTTACAATGGTTCTGGTGGAAAGAAGGGTGAGAGAGATTTTCCTCGAGGCCGACAAACGCCCCATCGCAATCTTGACCATTTCTCGGCAATAAAGGCCCATGGGACATAAGTACGGGTGGTCCATTTCATTTTTAATTACCAGAAATAAATTCTTAAAGTTTCAGACAAATCAATTTCCCGCCCTCCGTGGCCTCCCCTTGTTAGTATCGCGTTTTGTTACAAACTTTGTTAGATTAATCGGATCATAGAATAAGTTCAACTGAATTCAGTAAATTATTTTACCTTTAATAGCAATGAATGTAAAATAGTATGTAGAACTTAATATTGAATAGTAAATTTTAGTCGTTTGTGAATTCCTTGATATTTTTATAACAGCATTTTTAAATGCATATGTAAAGAATGTTAAACATTACTTTATTTTTTTAGAATGAGTAATTTAGAAGATTCTATCTCTGAACTCGATGAATGCCCCATAATTCTTGCAAAAAAACTATCGGACAGTAAACTTCCAACTATCATAGAGATATTACAGCATATTGAATACTTGAGACAAGAAGCACTTTCTTCAACTAAATTTAATTGTCCTCAAAAATCACTAGTAAAAGAGACATCAATTTTTGTAAATTTGATTTGGAAAAGAACAAATATACCTATCATATCAAATGCACGAATTGAATGTTTGATTCATAAATACTACGATAATTTTAAGAGTCTTAAGAAACGTGAAAAATCACATGCAAATTCAAGAAATCTCAAAGATGATATTGCAAAATTTAAACTTACTATAAGTGTGCTTTTTGATTTAGCGCGTTGTAAATGTGATGATTCTTGTATTTGTTCTTGTCCTAAGGAGAATCATGTGCCAGACAATAGACGTAATTTTATAACTGATCAACGATCAAATAGACTGCAATTAATCTCTGATATTGGAATTGATAATTTTTCTAAAGTAGATCTGGAACTTCAGACACCTCAAAAGAGAGGTCGCAAAAAACTTGTTCATGGTGGCAAAAGTACAATAACTGGAATCATTCAGGCTCATGAAAGTACTCTATCCGAAAACAATGAACAAATAGAATCTGAATGTACTGATGTTTGCATAGAAAATAATTTGTCAGCTGCTGTAAGACAAACAAGTTCTCAATCCAGAGTCAAACTTCCGAATGTTGCGCACGTAATTAATAGGCATAGATTATCTGATCGTGCAGCTGCTGAGATAGTATCTGTATCTCTATATGACTTCAGAGAACATTTTCAAATTAATATTCCTGATAATAATCTTGTTATAGATCGAAGTAAGATTAGAAGAGAAAGGAAAAAATGCATAAAGAATGTTGAAAATGATGTATTCAATGACACTAATGTTTGGGGGTTGTATTTCGATGGCAAGAGAGATAAAACATTAGTGAATAATGAAGATAGTAAATCTAAAACTTATCACCGAAGAATTGTAACACAGGAACATATTACTTTAATAAAGGAAGCAGGTTCTCAGTATATTGGTCACGTTTCACCTACTTCCGGTCAAGCAAATGCAATCTGTGAAGTCATTTGCTGTAAATTAAGTAAAATAGATGCTCCTACAGATAAATTATTTGCTTTGGGATGCGATGGAACAGTCGTCAATACAGGATGCAACAACGGTATTATAACTCTGCTCGAAAACCGTCTACAGAAGCCTCTTCATTGGTTCATTTGCTTACTTCATCTTAACGAGCTACCTCTAAGACACGTAATAGAGAAACATTACGGCGTTGCAAAAGGTCCCGAGACGTTCTGTGGAGAATTAAATCAGTCCCTTCGAACATGCGAGAAAATGGCAATAATAAATTTTGAAAAGATTGAAGGAGAAATACCAATAATAAATGAAGATGAATTAAGCTCTGACCAAAAATATTTGTATCAAATTGCTCAAGCAGTAGCGAAAGGTTCGTGTCCAAAAAAATTAGCCAGCCTTAAACCTGGTAACATGTCTCTTTCACGATGGTTAACAACAGCTTCCAGATTTTTAAGATTATGGGTGTCTCAAAAAATGCCAAACGCAAAGTTAAAAACAGTGGTAACATATATTATGAAGGTGTATGTTTCAAGTTGGTTTCGCATTAAAAAATACAAATATTGTGTTGACGGTCCAAAACATTTAGTACACATGCTTCAGAAATCACGATACTTGCCACCTCCGTTAAAAACTTTGTTTGAAAACACTATACAAAATAATGCTTATTTTGCTCACCCAGAAAACATTTTATTGGCAATGATGGCTGACGTTCGTCAGTCAATTAGAAAAGAAGCTTATGACAGAGTTATAGAAATTCGAAAGAAGAGTTCCGATAGGAACTTTCAGGAATCTGTGAGAAAGTTTGAGAAACCAAAAATCAATGTTAATGCAAGTAGCTATGAGTTTTTGATAAATTGGGATAGTAATATAACAGAACCACCACTAACAAAACAACTGACAGCAGATCAACTATTTATTTATGTACAAAATCACCTACCGACAGATGACATTTTTAAGTTTCCTTGCCACACTCAAGCTGTGGAAAGGGGTGTAAAAGAAGTTTCAGAAATGTCCATGCAGGTGTGTGATGAAGAAATTAGAGATGGGTTCATAAAATCAACTTTAAAACGGAGAAAAATCATGCCAAAATTTGATACCAAAGCTCAGTTTCAAATATAAAATTCAATGTGTTATATTTAATTGTAAAATAGTTATGTTATTGAAAATATTAGTAATAAGATAAACAATTTGTAAATAATATACTAGTCAATTAGTCATGTACATTGTGCAAGTATTTATGAATATAGAATCTTCTATATCAAAGTTTCTTTCTACTTTTTTGAAAAAATACAAAACCGCTAATTATGTTGGAAATGACGCTAATAGTAAATCGTACTGACTAAAATTTATGTATTTATTTAAGGGTCTTCGATCGTTTTTACATCGCTCAACAACTCCTATTTTTTGTATTAAAAAGTATAACAAATAAATATGAATTCGTAATAAAGCGCAAAAGCCTTCAGATTACGCGCTGTAGAAACGCGACGGCTTAACGCTCGTGGTTGCAAGTGCAAATACATTCCACAATTTTACAAGAGCAAATAATTAGTGGTACCTTAGTGTACCTGAACCGAGCGCCGGAGTAAGTGTGAGAGAGAGAGAGAGAGAGAGACGTCGGGAGGGTGGGAGGAAGGTTGACAGGGAGAGAGAGAGCTCTAAACCCATATAACCGTAACCTATATAAATCCTAAACCAATCACCTCATTAACCGTATATGCATAAACCCAAAAATTGTAAACTCTTAAATTCTAAAGCCATGAACCTAGATCAATACATTCATAAACCCTTAATCCATGAACCGCAAAAATTAAAAACCCATAAATCCGAAAACCATAATCGAATAATCCATAAACCCTAAATCGATAATCCCGTAATCTATAAATCCTAAACCCATAGACCGTAAACCCATTCACCCTAAACACATAAACTCTGACCTCGTAAATCCTAAGCCCATAAACCCTAAACACATAAACCCTAAGCCCATAAACCGTTAAAACATGAACCATTTATCCATAAACCATCAACCCTACACACATGAACCCTAAACCCTAAGTTCATAAATACATAAACCCTAAACCCATAAACCTGACTCTAAACCCACAAACCATAAATCTATAAACCCATGATCTCATAAAAACCCTCAACTCACAAACCCATGAACCCATTAAATAAGCACTTCAATCCTAAACCCATAATATTATAAACCCTAAACTCATAAATCCTAAACCCATAATCCTAAGCCCATAAAATGTTAAAATCTTATTCCACAAAACGTAAACCCATTAACTCTTAAACTCTTACCCCTAAAACTCCAACTCCATAACACCTAAACATTTGAACCCTAGACCAATTAACTCATGAACCAATAAACCATAAACCAATAAACTTTTAACCTATAAACCGCAAAACCAGAAACTCTGAACTCATAATCCGTAATCTCATAAAGTCACAAACCGTAAACCTATAAACGGTAAACCTATTTATTACCCATAAATCCATAAACCCTAAACACAAAAACCCTAAACCGTAAGCCCATAAACTCTGATCCCATAAAGTCTAAACCCATAATTAGGAAACCCTAAAACCGTTAACCCATAAATCCTAAACAAATAAACCTTAAACCCACAAACCGTAAGCCCGGAAACCCATAAAACATAAACCTATGATCCCGTAAAAACTCTAAAAATCACAAACCCATACACCAGTAAATCCTAAACGCATAAACCTAAAGCCCATAAAATTGTATCCTATATAGCATAAATTAACCGTAAACCCACAACCTTATAAACCTATGAACTTATTAATGGGAAACCTATAACTCTGATGAGCCAATAAATC
>OX424576.1:105947365-106149865 GCA_949152435.1 Gastracanthus pulcherrimus | reverse complement strand
TTGTTGTAAAATGTGGCGGTTGGTGAGCGGAGCTAGCAGGGGGCGCAGCCCCCTTAGTATATATATACTAGGGGGGCTGCGCCCAATAGTTAAAATTTATTGTTTGCTTGACATTATTAATTCTTATAAGGAAATTATATATATATATATATATATATATATACACATCTGTGTGTGTGTGTGTATGCGCGTGTGTATGTCTCTCTATCTCTTCCTTTCTCGTTCTCTCTCTCTCTCTATCTCTTCCTTTCTCGTTCTCTCTCTCTCTCTATCTCTTCCTTTCTCTCTCTCTCTCTCTCTCTCTCTACATCGCGCGTCTGCTGGGTGCACCTGCTCGTGTTTTGGCTCCTGCATTTACACCGCACTCTGCTGCCTCCTGCGCCTGTGAGCCGGTCTGTTGTGGTGCCTGCACAGTGGAACATACTAACCATAGCTGTGATAATAAATCACAGATTCCACTGGTCCATCGGCACGGCTTTCAACATCCAAGCAACAACACCCGGCCAGGTGTTTTTTGAGGTTAAGAGAGGTGAACACGGCAGAGTGGCGGGAGCCAAGCACGAAGCATAATCCAGAGGTACCACTTCATTCTGGACACACAGCACGCAGCGCCATACTATCAAGGCGCCATCTGCCGACTCGAACTGCAACTACGTGACCACCGAGGCGACACCTGCTGCATCCTAGACACACTATCAGTACCTTCTACGACTCATCTTTGTCGCCACTAACACCATGGTCGACAACTGCGCCATCTGCGGGGAGGTTCCTAGGAGCAGCAACTCGCTACGTAAGTGCTGCATATGCGATATTACTTACCATCCGGCGTGCAAGCCTCTTGCAGTGCTTACTCGCGTACAAAGGAATGCACTGCAGCTACAAACTAAAGCGGTAGCGTGCCAGACATGTATCGACTCGAAGAGGTCGATGTTCGAGTCGGCAGTCGCGCGCGCGACGAACGCCAGCAACAATATGAGTGGGAAAGAGAAGGAGCTAGCCGCGCCCACTCCGGCCAATAAAAGGCCTGCAACAGCTGCTCGCACCAATCAGGCGAGCAAGGCCGCGCCCACCAACTCCTCACTCTCTCCGTTGCAGGGGCTAGGCCCCGCCCCCACCAGCAGCCTACTCCGGTTGGCCTCACAGTCTCCTGTGACGTCACTAGGCCCGCCCATTTCCAGTACAGGAGCAGAGCACAGTAGGGAATCCCCGAGTGACGTCATGGCCAAGAATGCGGACCGAGCTAATAATACTTCACAGTCCTCCTTCTCCAAAAATAACAGCAGTATTAATGATATAAATGCGTCCGTCATCCGTATGCTAGATAGTACCGCGTTAAAAAAGGGAACAACGGTCTCCTGCCTAGTGGAGTACGCGAATTCTACTTCAAGAAACATTGATAATGCACTTGCTAGACATTGCACCTCTATTGAAGGCAGATTGGAGGCAATTGTAAATAGGCTAAATACGTTACCAGCAGTACATACTTTGGCACTTTCAATTGACTCTAAGCTGCAAAAAATTGAGGAAAAACTGTCGAAACAACACTCCCAGCTGGAGGAGATGAAAAAGGAGAAGCAAGTGCTTTATCAAGAAATAGATAACCTAAAAATTAAAAATAAAAAATTACATGATAATAACGTAGAAACGAACACTTTATTGACCAATACAGAGGTAATTTATAGCATGTTAATTGAAAAAATCGATAATCTAGAGCAGACAAATCTCCAGTCACAGACTAAAATTGATAATCTTGTATTAAACACTTTTGAAAACGATTTCCTAAATTTAACAAATAAAATCAATAGAGTTGAACGTGACAACAAGGAAATAATAACAAAAATAGAAAAAATAATAACAAAAGAAGATTTTACCTCTGTATATACTACTACTATTGAGAAAATTGAAAGAAATGTTGAGAACATCCAAAAAGATAACCAACTCATACTAAATAAAATAGAATTCCAAAAAATCGCAGTACTCCCCAGTAAACAAAACAATACCGTTTCTCTTATAAGTACAAAAAAATGTAATACTGTTAATAATGCGTCTGCTACGAATAGTACCTTACTCGACAATTATAGTGATATAAGCGAAACAATTGACAATTGTGAAAGCAATAATGACGGGTTTATCCAAATTGTAAATAGTAGAAATAAAATGTCTAGGCGTTTGAATAAGTATAATAACGACAATGCTGACGCTGCAGCATCACCTGCACGAAGCACGCGGGTGCAAACGATTGATGGGGGGACAATGCACAGTAAAAACATTAAAAGCGGTAATACGGAGCTCATTATTTCAAACATTTTCGACGGTGATGTATCTAAGCGTGTTGACGTCGCACACGCGATACTGTGCCGTGTCCTTCCATCAACACGAAAAATTGATATAATAGGCACACGCCTGCTTCGGTCAGAAGAATCAACAGCTGCGGCATTAGCAGATACAAACAGCGAACGTAGAAGGTCACCATGGGTTGTTACCCTTTCCAGCAGTGCGTTAGGCGAGAAAATAATGCGAGCCAAAAAGCTTATCACTGGCTTTCATGCTAGAGATGTCGACATTGCAGCTCTTGACCAGGACACAAAGGATGGGATTATAAATGGGAAAATTTTTATAAATGAATTGTTAACAAAAGAATGTTTTATTAAATATAGAAGTCTCAAGGCCCTTGCGATGAGACTTAATTTTAAATATGTTTGGCATAGAGGGGGCCGTTTCCTGGTGAAGAGGCGCGATGGCGATGTCTCTCATGAATTTTCATCTGCGGCTGATTTACAGACAATAGTGGCATCATATGCCATTAATCAACCATCTCAAACTGTAAATACTGTAAAAAAAACTGTTGATAATGAAATCGTAATTGATAATAATGTAATTCCGTCAACTGCTGCAAAAAATTGACTATCCGCAGGCACTGCTGGGGGGGTTCACTGTAAGGGACGGAGGGCAGGTTTTGTCAATGTTACCTCACTGAAGGGGCACATTGGCATGATTAAACAACACCTTTCAGCTCGTCCTACCTACCATCTCTTTGGGGTTGCTGAGTCGCACCTTGACCCTGATGTTGGGAGTGATCTCATTCAGATCGATGACTACTCACTACTTAGACTTGATCGCAACAAACTAGGGGGCGGGCTAGTCCTGTACATTCATAACACTTTCAAGGCCAATTTACTATGCATCTCTCCAACAACACAGGAGGGCAGGCCATTTATACCTGAATATTTAATGTGCAGTGTTCAGCAGGGCAGCCTTCCCCCCGTCTTTGTTGCTTTAATATACAGACCACCACACGTACCGTTTTTACAGGGCTCTGACTTAATAGACAAACTGACGATATATACTCAAGACTTTAGTCACAACATTATTATGGGAGATCTGAATGCGAACCTACTCGGAACGTCAGCCGATGCGAAATTTGTTAGACGGTTGGCTGATGATCTTAACCTTCAAATAATTGATCAAGGTGCGACTCATCATCTCACGGATTCTCACACGTGGATTGATGTGATCTTGACAGATAATAATGACGTTGTACTGAGCAGGGACAATCGGCCGGCGCCTTTTCCCAGTCATCATAACATCATAGAGGTCGAGATTGGGGTCGAAACTGCTGCATCCCCTGTGGTTGAATCATTCAGCTACAGGGATTTTAAGTCGATCCAGCAAGACGACCTCCTGTCTCACCTAGCTGACTGTGATTGGTCGCGGATCGATGGTCCCGCGGCGGGTGTTGACAGTCAATTAGAGTGCCTTAGTGTCAACCTCATGGCTGTGATAGATAAAATTGCACCGTAAAAAGAATTCATGCCGAAAAAGAAAACAAATCCACCATGGGTTGATGCTGAACTAATACATCTTTACAAAAAACGTGACTCCGTACGAAGACGCTATTCGCGGACCAATGACGACAGACTGTGGCGGGAGTATCAGGGCCTTGCAGCTGAAGCTGAATTACGAACGAAGGAAACAAGGGAAAGATTTTTACAAAATAAAATTTCTGAAGCGATTAATAATAAGAAAGATATCTGGAAAGAGCTCAAGGCTCTGGGCCTTCTGCCAAAGACAAGAGAGGAGCTTCATGGTTTCTCACCGGAAGAGCTCAATGCCCACTTTGCAGGGGTGTCGATCTCCCAAAATGAGGGTGATGAAGAACTTGACAACGTCCTGACCACTGCCAGTGATGACGGTTTTGTTTTCCGAGAAGTCAGCTTCTCGGACGTGGTTCTGGCTGTTGCCCACTTCTCATCACAAGCCAGAGGGGAAGACGACATTCCCCAAAGTATAGTGGCTAAGGCTCT
Source organism: Gastracanthus pulcherrimus (assembly GCA_949152435.1). NCBI lineage: Eukaryota > Metazoa > Arthropoda > Insecta > Hymenoptera > Pteromalidae > Gastracanthus > Gastracanthus pulcherrimus. The sequence continues at coordinate 106,145,561 of OX424576.1, read as the reverse complement.
TCCGTTTGTGGGAGATCATATTGTTAAGATCTTTAACTCCTCTCTGTCCAGTGGCATTTTTCCGGGAGCTTGGAAGGGAGCTCAGTTGGTGCCTTTGAAGAAGAAGCCTGTCCCATCTACGGTGTCAGATTTCCGACCAATTGCCCTACTGAGTTTCCTTTCTAAGGTCCTTGAAAAAATCGTACACGACCAAATAACTGACTTCTTACGAGAAAATAATACTTTGGACCCGATGCAGACTGGTTTTCGACAGAATCACAGTACACAGACAGCACTACTGAAACTGACGGAGAACATAAGATCAGGCATTAACAACAACAAAAAACTATTGACTATTTTGTTAATGTTTGATTTTAGCAAAGCATTCGACACCATCTCACACACTAAACTGCTGCGTAAGCTGATGCGCATGGGATTCTCCAGGAGTGTTCTCCTGTGGCTTAAGTCATATATCATGGGGAGACGACAGAAAGTCGTCACAATCACAAACGGGGATTCAGGTTGGCTAACCACCAATCTTGGCGTTCCACAGGGCTCAGTCCTGGGACCCCTGCTTTTCAGCCTGTACATAAACGACTTACAAGACGCACTCGACTTAGATGGTGTCGAACACATACTTTACGCTGACGACTTGCAAACCTACACACAAGTGACCCTGAAGGGTCTTCGTGATGGTATCGGTCGCATGTCGGCTGTAGCACAAGCAGTGTCGAACTGGGCAACGTCAGCTGGCCTGCGCCTCAATTTCGGCAAGACAAAGGCGATCATTTTTGGATCTGATCACAACATCAAACAGGTTCAGAACCTTGACTTGCAAGGCATTGAGATACAGACCGGCGTACACGTTCCCTTTGTCGATACAGTCACCAACCTCGGCGTGGTGATGGACGGAGGGTTGACATGGAAGCCGCAACTGAATGCGGTCAGTAGAAAGGTAAATAGGGCTCTGTATAGCTTAAAACTTTTCCGTTCAAGCACCACAGAGATACTGAGGAAGCAGCTGGCATGTGCACTGGTACTACCTCACTTAGATTATTGCTCAGTGGTTCTTCTTGATGTGTCAGGGGAGCTCCAGACACGACTACAACGTCTACAGAATGCATGTGTGAGATACATATGTGGTGTTAGGCGGGATGAGCATATCACCGCCTACAGGAAAAAACTGGACTGGTTAGATTTGAAGGTGAGGAGGGAGTATTTTATGGGGCTGCTGCTTTACAAAGCGGTTGTCATGCGGCAGCCACCGTATCTTACTGCCCTCTTTGAAAAAAACCAGGCCAGGACTTCAAGTAGGGGTGGTATGAAAGAGCTCTCGGTTCCGGGGTAGCGCACCGACAAGGGCCTTTTCTCATTCAGAGTTCAAGGTGCGCACCTCTGGAATTCGCTCCCGAGCAGTGTGAGGTGCCTGCCATCTTTTTGTAAATTTAAAACGGCGTTTAGCAGGCACCTCAAGCAATTACATGGTGAAGAGTATGTTCAAAAATAAAAAACGAGTCGAGTATTTATTTAGGCTTTTTATTTATTTGAATTATTTATTTATTTAATTTATTTATTTATTTAAACTTATTTATTTATTTAATTAATTTATTTATTTATTTAATTTAATTATTTATCTTGTTTATTTATTTATTCGACGTATTTATTTATTAATTTATTTATTTATTTATTAAATATGTTTAGTGTTAGTTAGGTGTGAATGTATTTATTAGCGTGATTGTTAAAGTGTTATGAATGAGTGTGTTTTAAATTTAGACGTGATAGTATACGCAAAGATTTAGCAAAGTATGTGTATGTATTCTTTTATATTTATATGTTATCTCTATTGTATGTATTTTTTATTCTATGTATTATTATTTTTTAACGAAGCGTTTTCTGTGATATTTGACTGTGACTAGTTCATTACATTTAAATTTTATAAACTAACGAACTGATAAAGTGAATTATTATTTTAATAAGAAATATGCAATAAGTGAAAGTTAAGATAACAATTATATTAAATCGACTGATATTTTTAATTATAATTATAACTACATGTACATGAAATTGTAAGATTTTGTCTTCTGATGAATAAAAAGTATATCTATCTATCTATCTATCTATCTATCTATCTATCTATCTATCTATCTCTCTCTCTCTCTCTCTCTCTCTCTTAGACATCTTGTGTATGTGAGTATGTGTATGTGCGTAGGTGTGTGTGTCTCGGTGTACGCTGTACTACTCGTTTGTATGTATATGTATGTGTGTGAATGAGTGTGTGTATGTGTGTATGTGTGTGTATGCGTGTATGTGCACGCACGCGTGTGTAGAGAGAAAGAGAGAGAGGAGAGAGAGAGACAGAGGGAGAGATAGGGAGAGCGAGAGAGAAAAGGGGGAGAGCATGACGCTATAAGCAAGCCACCGCTCCCGATTGATGTAACACTATCTACAACCCCCCCCCCCCCCCCCCACCACATGTACACTCTTGTACCTCTACTTTCACAAAAAAACACGCGCGTGTAAAGATGCGCACGAGCCTCGGCTACCCAAACTCTGTGACAATATCTAACCCCCACCACATGTACACTCTTCTACCTATTCCTCCACAAGACTGTTGGAGGGGATAGGTGAAGGGGTGGGGGTTTGTTGTGTCTCGGGATTGGGTAGCATATCCTACTAACGCAAAGTAATTAAAATTAATTTGTTTTCATATAACCGGACAATATAACGTTATATGTAATTAGAGACGAAGCTCTAATATGAAGTTATTCCTCGTAGTTTTTTAAGGATGATGAGGTAGATTTTGTTGATTTTCCAGAGGTTAGAGGTATGTGGAATAAAAGTCACATTTATGTTTCGGTGGCTATGCCACCATCTTAAAAAAAAAAAAAATTCTGGAAAAAGATTTTTTTATCGTAAATATTAACATTGTGAAATATATTAATAATATTCGAAGTTAGTATAACAATTTACTTAGCAAATACAATAACATTTTGAAAACGCAGGTATTAAATTAGAATATATATGAACAATAATCTACTTAAAATAATAAACTCAAGGTGAGTTCAGATAAAATAAAAAAGGATTGGGATGAGTGAGTGAAAGGTTGAGTAAATAAAAAACACAATTAATTTCGCGATAAAAAAAAACACTTGCTTCGGCGTAAAAAACCGCACGGCTTAGCGGAAAAAGCCGAAGCAATCGTAAAGATTTATTGAGAAAATGAAGCTACAAACAATTACAACAGACGCGGGAAATAAGGATTTAATCTACCGCCTTACCCTCGACTCTTAATCTTAACGCCGCAGAGAGCTCTCTTACCTGGGCACGCAACCCGCGCAAGATGCGCTCGCCCTGGACGGGTCACGTCCAACACGTGGACACCGTCCCCACAGTTTTCCCTAACACGGCCACGAGGCACACACAAGATACACACACACACACACACACACGCGCGAATTCTCACGCACGCTCGCACGAATTCGGTTACAATTTCACGATCGCAGGAAGGCTGAATATATTCGCTCTGAAAAGAACGGAAATATATCTCAGCCAATCGAACACGAAATCACGGCAATCAGGACGCAAAAAGGCTGAAAATTAAACTATATATTGAGCAGGGCTGCTAAGCGCGCGAACAGCTTGGAGGTCCTGTCAAAAGTGAACAATTGCGAGAGCGCGCGCGAATCGAGACAGGACCGCGCGCGCTGACGGTCACGCAACGTCGCAATTGACCGCACGAAATGGCGCGAAATTCAAATCTACAGAAATGTACCTATATGACTAAGACCTGTAAAAATGGCGTAAACAATGTATAAAAACAGTGTAGAGTCAATAGTACGAATGAAATATAACCTAAACGGCGAGTCAATGATGAGAGGCACAGTCAAAACAAAGCTTACTCCTCCGCATGTGGAGCGGGGAGGAAGGGGCTCGCGAGTGCGAGAGCTGTTGTTGCGCTCGTGGTTTGTTTTTGTTTTAAACAAGTGACAGCTGAGCAGTTTCCTTATATAGGAAACTGTCTCCAGCGTGTGACTCATCGAAAGCGAGGATTTTCGCTCGTTCCGACGGGCAACGTTGTAGAATAGAATAGAAGCTTCCTTGACATCTTACTCATTAAAGATAATAATAGAGTAGTCACAAATTGGTACTGGAAAACAACTTTTTCCGGACGCTGTTTAAATTATAATTCGCAACACCCGATCGCACAGAAAATAGCTATGGTCTATAATCTCGTTGACAGAGCTATACAATTATCAAACGAAAAGTTCCAGACTGATAAAATAAAAAAGACATTCACCATATTGAGAGACAATAATTATCCTGACCTATTTTCATAACAAAATACACGAACAAAAGACTGGCATTAATACATTAACAACAAATCACTTCCGATCTCAAAAAAAGCAATATCATCACGATTCCGAAAATAAATAGAGACATGAGCAACAACATTATAAAAGGCAAAGACAAACGTGATAAGCATATAGAAAATAACGTAGTATATCAGTTGAATTGTAAACATTGGCTTGCGACATATGTCGGCCAAACCAAAAGAACTGTACACACACCCATCGAAGAACATAGGAAATCGAAAGACAACGTTATAGCTATACATAGAAATGAATTAAAAGATGACTTCGATTTTGAAAAATTTGAAATTCTCGACAAAGAACCGATAGAAAATAAACGCCTAATATCTGAAATGTTGTATATTCACTTCCAACAAAAAGCAATAAATAAAAAAGATGGTACACAAAACCTCAATAACATATACACACACTTATTACATAACATGAAAATCTGACAAATCAAAATAAACAATCATAATGCTATAACGTTGCCCGTCGGAACGAGCAAAAATCCTCGCTTTCGATGCGTCACATGCTGGAGACAGTTTCCTATACAAGGAGACCGCTCAGCTGTCACTTGTTTCAAACACAAACAAACCACGAGCGCAACAACACCTCTCGCACTCGCGATCCCCTTCCTCCCTGCTTCACATGCGGAGGAGGAAGCTTTGTTTTGGCTGTGCCTCTAATCATTGACTCGCCGTTTAGGTTATATTTTATTCGTACTATTGACTCTACACTGTTTTTATACATATTCTAATTTAATACCTGCGTTTTTAAAATGTTATTGTATTTGCTGAGTAAATTGTTATACTAACTTCGAATATTATTAATATATTTCACAATGTTAATACTTCCAACTAAAAAATCTCTTTCCAGTTTTTTTTTCTGAAGAGGGTGGCATAGCCACCGAAACGTAAATGTGACTTTTATTTCACATACCTCTAACCTCGGGAAGATCAACAAAATCTACCTCACCATCGTTTAAATATAACTTTATATTTCTAGACCTATACCATAAGATAATTAAAAAAGTAGAGAATTATATCTCTTGACAGTACAAGATTCTCAGAATGATAAATGGTCCGGGCTATTCTGGCTCTGACTACCTGACTCTCCCCTAAACATATACAAAATTGGCATTTGTTAAAAAAGAAAGTTTCGTGGAAGTTTCCTGGAATCCGCGTGCGTGACGTTTACATTTAAAGGAAGTTACCGTAAATTAACGGAGGGACGCAGGAACAGCTTTTGAGAAGCGAATTTTTTTACACTACAGTACTCATACGAACCTGTATTTTAGAACCGGAAATAATTTGATATGGTTCGTTTTTCATTTGTTATACAAGGGATAAAAATTTGTTTTTCAACATAAACATCTCGAAAAATATATGTCAAAAATCAGCAAAAATTTAAATGAATATTAGGTTTATATAGAAATATTCCTGAAAATTTTCAAGTCATAAGATGCTTTTGTTCTTGAGAATGAAGATACAATGTAAAAAATGAATTTTTTGGCCAACGATAATTTGCTTAATACTTGATAATCCTCTAATCCTTAAGGTAGCTTCTGCATAAATATGTACCTTAAGTTTAAAAATGTATATAATATTTTTTTCTCATATTATAATATAAGAAATTGTATAATATAAAAAGACACTTCAAGTAATTAAAAAAAAGTTTTTAACATAATTTCCATGTTGAAAAATTGATTCTCGCCAACTAGAGAAATATTCAACAAAACACTGCAGATTTTTTTATTTCTTATTCGATATTAATTTTGAAGGTCTCAGTTTGTTCTTTAAATGATTTCAGGGGGACTTAAGCCCGAATTCATTCGAGATTTATAATTATACTTACACTTACAATTACAAGGAGAGTGCACGAAGTCCAGGTCACGGATTTTGATGGAACTTTGGGGATCGTTTTCTGGTACCTAAAAATGAAGCCCAAAGCCTGTAGTTTTCTCAACTGGGCCTTTGTACGTCAGATACAGCGTATTTCATTAACATTGATAGTGTATCTATATATATATATATATATATATATATATATATATATATATATATATATATATATATATATATATATATATATATATATATATATATATAGATACACTATCAACGTTAATGAAATACGCTGTATCTGACGTACAAAGGCCCAGTTGAGAAAACTACAGGCTTTGGGCTTCATTTTTAGGTACCAGAAAACGATCCCCAAAGTTCCATCAAAATCCGTGACCTGGACTTCGTGCACTCTCCTTGTAATTGTAAGTATATATATATATATTAGGGTAACCCTTAGTTCCCAAATTGCCGCTAGGTCGGCTCCCACCCCCCCAGATGTATTGGTTATGACCGAAAACTAGGAAATACACCGAGAAAGCCCCCCAAAAAAGGGTCTAGACCCTGCCACTTTTCAAAAACCGGTTTTTCCGCATTTATACGCGTTTTTGCTATGTAAAATTTTTTTCCGGGCTCCTAAATATATTAAATGTGCATAAATATCATGTAACATGTTTGTAAAATATATAAAGTATGTTCAGTAATTTTCTAGAGCCGGGAAAATAAAATTTGAGCCAAATATAGCGTCCAAAACCTAAAAAAATACCGATAAAAGCAGATTTTTGTTCACCTTTATGCGTTTTTAATCATAATCGGCTTTACATTGAGTTATCAGACAAGTATATTCTGAAAATAGAGTTCAAAACCGACAATTTCGTTTTTTGGACGATTTTCTATCCCCTCTAGAACCGAAGATATGGCCGTTTGAAATTGGCCAAAAAATCAAAGTATCAAATCTGTGAATGGGTGCATGAAGACTTTTATGGATCACAACTTCGTTAGCTCTTATTTAGGTATCTGAGGTCCAGTCGACTTTTGCAAAAAACAAATTGAAGGTTTTGATTTTAGCTTCTGTGCACCCTTTAGAGTCCGACTATGCCTGGGGCATCTCCAAAAATAAGCATGAATAAAACTTTGACAATTTAAGACATACACAATGAAAATGTTTTTTTTTCGTGAAAGTAACCCTACTAGACAATTTAAAAACGTATTAAAATACACATTTCTCATTTATTTACGTATGTAGACCCAGCAGAAGGTGATGATCTTCGATTGCTCCTGGACGGAAGCAAGCGCCCCCTCCCCAGGTGTCGCATAACCTTTAAGGTTTATTTAATGAATTTTAATCAATTTCGATCAAAAACCCCGCTTATATGCGACCCTTTGTAGCTAGCTTCCAGCGACCCTGTAACGTTCGAAGATCATGACTTTCCGCTGGGTATACGGTGAAATTCTACCCATGATATTCCTTAATTACAAAAGAATCCGTAAGATAGCGCAAGTGTCTCGCGCAAAAGGATAATTATTATACGTTGCGTATTAACTATGAAGTTTGCAATTAATGCTTTATGTGATCTAACGGTTTTCAGTAAATAATTCTTGTAGGTAAACACCTCTCTAAACAAAAATGCCATGAGCACTAACGTAAGTTTTTTTAAACACAATTTTTTTAATGAGACGTATATAACAACTAATATAAGTGAAATCGAGTTTTAAATTGCAATAAATACATAATATTGAGTAATTTATTTTATTTTATTTCATTTTTGTCTTCACGGTGCTATGTGCATCGTGCGACGATCATCGTGCAACGGCAGTCTGCCTATTCCATCGCGTTCCGATTCATTCTTATGGTATAAGTGAACTGAAAAGAAGACTTGGCAACCGCGCATCTGCACTATTCAGTCGGTCCATCGCTTTAAAATACTTGTACAGTAATATAGTGGAAATGCGCGGTTGCCAAGTCTTTTTTTCAGTTCACTTATACCATAAGAAAAAATCGGAACGCGATGGAATAGGCGGACTGCCGTTGCACGATGCTCGTCGCACGATGCACATCGTGAAGACAGACCCTTACATAGAAGGCCAGATCCCAGAGTTTCGGGAAGCCAAAAACGCGAGAAGCAAGAACGATAGTTCTACTCCTCATAAGGCAGGTGGCGCGTGGAACGCACCTTAAATAAGTTGTTCAAAGCGCCACCTGCTTTATGGGGAGCAGAACTAACGTGCTTGCTCCGAGTTCAGGCTTATGGCTCTGGTTGGCCTTTTATCTGAGGAGGCACTATTTATATATTCTCTGTTTAACCTACGAACTACGAAGGTTTTTGTACAAAACCACAATATTTTGGGTACATACATAGGCTGGTGCTGATAATCCTTAAGAAAAGAAAACACAATATTTTCTCTTTAAATGTTTATACTTATGGGTACTTCTTTTATTCTTATTTACTTTTTGATCTTACAATAAATACAAGCAAAGCTAGCATAACAGATTCTACGACGAATAATCATACAACAGACTATTTTCTTCCTACATTAGAGGTTAGTACGTATTTTATTAAAGTTTGCGGCTGCTGTAAAATAGAAATATATTAAAAAATATTTAACCGTGTAAAATTTACCAAAGTGTGATACTTAAAGAAAGAATATTTAGAAGATATTAAGAAGATCATTTTGTTGGCTTAAAGTAACATTGAATTATTATTATCTCAAAAATTAAATTTTCTGAAAGTTATAAATATCTACACTTTTTAATAAAATTTAATTACTTTAGTGAATATTATGTTGTAGTAATACTTATTTAGTCAGAATAATTAATAATTTTTTATAAAAACTCAGTTTATATAAACTTTAATATATATATATATATATATATATATATATATATATATATAAACTTTATATAAAATTTAATGGTATTTTTTCAAGGTTTTTTAAATAACAATTAATAATATTTGCAAATAATTTGATAATATTCCTTTTTTTAATAAGTGTATGTAATATGCCCTGTTCCATGACTGTAAAGTGAATGAAAAATTGAGCATTTTTTACAAAAGTAGTGAAATCCCCAAAATATTACTGTCAAGTAATTGTATTTCATCTTTTGGGTACACGCAAGTGGATATATTATTTCAGAAAATAAAACTTTCTACTCGAATCTTAGTTGATACAACAGTTTCTATATATTTAACAATAATAAACACACTATGCACCAGTCAGACCATTAAAATTGACTTGCCAATAACATTATATCAAAATTTCAAAATTTTCCTTTTGTCGGTCCCAGGTAAAAAATGATCTCAGCTAAGTCTAATTATGAAAGAATGAGTATAATTCTAAATTGTTCATCAACTTTTGGCATTTCCAAAAACATATTATATCATATACTTTTAATGCATAATTCAGAAGCTATTTGACAACTTGAAAAACACATTAAGTTTTGAACCGCATTTTCCAATATTTTTTAGTTTGAATTTTTTCAATAAATTCTGGACTATGCATTAAAAGTATATGATATAATATGTTTTTGGAAATGACAAAAGTTGATGAGCAATTCAGAATTAGACTCATCCTTGCATAATTAGAATTAGCTGAGATCATATTTCACCTGGGACCGACAAAAGGGAAATTTTGATATTTTGATATAAAGTAATTCGCAAGTCAATTGTAATGGTCTGACTGGTGCATAATGAGTTTATTATTGTTAAATATATGGAATCTGTTGTATCAACTAAGATTCAAGTGAAAAGTTATATTTTCTAAAATAATATATCCACATGCGTGTACCCAAAAGATGAAATACAATTACTTGACTGTTATATTTTGGGGATTTCACTACTTTTGTAAAGAACCTTTACTCGCCAACATTTTACCTTTTAGAAAGGTATTTTATGGAAGTTTTATAATTGATTTAAACATGCGCTTGCTATTATCATTATACATTTTATCATATAACATGGTCATTGTTCTAGTCATATAGTTGATATCCGTTAACCAACAAAATAAGACCATGAAATAAGAAAAATAATTCTCAATTACCTTGAAATAATATATTTATACAATCTTTCAAACCACATTGCAGCAAAATTTGCAACGTCCCATCCACCGTACATACATAAAAAAGGGCCTATACATGCACTGATTAAAAAATGTACAGAGTGAAACAAAGGGGGAGGGCAATTCCAAACTCGGATAATGGTTTGACAGTCCAACTCCATCTCATGAAAAATCACTTTACCCTTGCTTGAAATAGTCCACTTTCCCCCGCTAGTTCGACAATATACTAATAATTTTGTGTTGTTACCTATTTAGACGTACACAAAGAAATATTCACTGCTGAGGAGGATGCTGAAATACTTGATAGAACTGAATCTCTGGAACTTGGCGAACCAGAATCAGATGAATCCCAACCTAGTTCATCAATCAATAAGGTCACGTAATAACAGGTGCAGAACTCCTCCCCTCCCCCACCTCGCTTAATGTGATTGCGCTGGGACCAAGTAAATTTAATAACAAAAAGAGTTATAATAATAAACAACGGAACAGATATGTAGTATAAAGTAATACATATAAAATGAATGTTAACATTTTAATATTTTTTTATAAATTGTTCAAGGGGATTATTCTATTTTTGATAACTTGCAAGTACAGCTTGACTGGATTTTGATGACTCTATAATTGATTGTACTACTTATCAACTTTTTAAATGAAAATATCAGTTTCATCACTCCTTGTGGTAAACGTATTTCTAGCAAAAGTAAAAAAAATATTAAAAAATACTTACGAATATTGATAAATACTGATAAATAATGACAAATAATGACAAATAATATGGGATATTAGCTGTTGGAATTCGGAAATTTTTATTAGTTATTATTCATTATTATTTGTCATTATTTGTCATTATTTGTCATTATTTTTTAATATTTATCATTATTTATCTATATTATCAAATATCGATTAATATCGACTATAACATATGTGGAGCAGAATGTTTATGCGCCTAATAATGTTATATAAATTGCGCTAAATATGCATTAAACATCATAAAGTGTCTAAATTATCATCTTAATATTCAAAAATATAGCATACTTTCACATAAAAACTCTAAAAATTCTTTTTTATTTGAAAAGAAAGCTTTGTATTCAATCCTTCATTATTAATTATGGTGATATTTGAATATTAAAATAATAATTTAAAAAATGTAACATTAATTGCGCATATATATGCTGTACCACATATGTTACATTAGATTCACATATATACAAAAGTAATGAATGGCTAAGTGGTCAGATCGTAAGTCTACCAATCTGAAGGTCTTGGGTTCAAGCCCAGGGCTCAACGATTTTTTTTAAATACACAAAAATAAAAAAAATGAGTTTGTTAGAAAAAAATTATAAATATAATTACAAATTGTTACGGTTTTTATTCTTCTAAAAAGTGGCGAGACCCGGGCTTGAACCTCGAATCTCCGACTTGCAAGTCTGACACTCTACCGCTTGAGCCACGGCCGCCACCGACGATGCACATTTCCAATCACTCTCTTATAGTAATTAGACACCCGTGACGTGTCCACACGTAACAAAAAAATTAAAAATAATGTCACTTATTACTATTAATTTCCGAAAAAAAAATTTCAAATATAAATGAATAATTTTTTTATGAATATATAAATATATTCATGAAGAAAAATGGCTCGAGCGTCTACTATATAAATATATCTTTATAGGCTCTAGCAGCACCATGTAGACGAAAAAAATTTTTTATTTTATATCATGAAAAACAACGTTTCGGGTGTCTCATACACCCTTCTTCAGGTACAAAAAAAAATAAAAACCAAGTTTACTTATAACTAGGTACTTATCGATAGAAGGCTCGCTTTCCCATGTGCCACACCGTTGGCTTTGCTTTTTATCTAACAAACTATATTACTGTAGATAGTGAATGCTCCCAAATAAGTGCAAAAATAGTAGTGTTTAAAAAGTGTGTGTTATATTGAGATTAATATATATAAGTGTTAGTGTATATAAATAATATTATAAATAAGTGCCTTGCAAAATTGTGCCCCAACAACATGACACCGAGAATCCGTCTAGAGAAATCTGAATTCTATCTAGAAGGGTTTTTTAACAGTGTGGCACATGGGAAAGCGAGCCTTCTATCGATAAGTACCTAGTTATAAGTAAACTTGGTTTTTATTTTTTTTTGTACCTGAAGAAGGGTGTTTGAGACACCCGAAACGTTGATTTTCATGATATAAAATAAAAAAATTTTTTCGTCTACATGGTGCTGCTAGAGCCTATAAAGATATAAATGAATAATGTTGAATAATATTTGATAAATTATAACAAAAAAAAAATTATTTAAAGAATATTGAAAAAAATCAAATTATGATAAATAATGACAAATAAATATGTCCCAATCTAGACTACCAGTAACTACCACTACTTGCTATCATTTTTTATTATTTGCTATTATCTATCGTTATTTATTTTTATTTTATTTTATTATTCATTATCGCTTGCTGTTTATTAATATCTTTCATTATTTGTTGTTATTTTTTATTATTTCCTGCAATTTAAAAATACTTCCACCAGGGATTGAAAATATGATTTATCCATTTTTTCAGGGGAACATCAGAAATCAACCCAAGAACCATTGAGTATAGGATCTCAATCACAGTCAAGTGAAGTAACAGATTCTTCACCTCATCTGCCTAGTTCTGGGTCTGTATATTCTGTACCGCATGGACGATCATATGTAAACCAATCTGTTAGAGGGTCCATAGATGTGATGACACCAGAAGTAGTAGCAGCTTTTGATAAAAGCAAGATTTCTTACAGAAATTCAGTCTTTATAATAGGCACAGTTGCAAATGTATTAGGTGTCGATATAGAAACTTTAATACTCAACAAATCATCCTTCAACAGATCGCGGGCTGAAATTCGAAAAAAGAAAGCTGAGAAAGTAAAAGAATTGCTGATGGATAAATCTATACTACATTTGATCGTGCACTGGGACAGGAAACTTATTCCAGACACGATAACATGTAAACAAATTGATCGTTTACCCATTCTGATGTGCAGTGGAAACATTGAGAAAATTATTAATGTGCCTGGATTAGAAGACCAAAAAGGATCAACGATAGGTAACGCTGTTTATCAAGCATTGGATGACTGGGGGCTGACACATTTAACGCAAGGTGTGTACTGCGATACAACCCCGGCGAATTTTGGGCGCAGATCTGGTGCAGCAGTAATTTTAGAGCAATTGATTGACAGAGATTTGTTATATTTCGCGTGCCGTCATCATATGTTCGAAATTTTATTAGTTGCAGCTTTTGGAGTAAAAGTGCCTAGTATGAATGGACCAAATGTACCAATTCTCCAAAAATTTAAAAAGGAATGGTCTACCATTAAATCGGCAAACTGTGAAAACGGACTGGGTAAATTAGAACCATTACTACAAAATATAATCCCTCACATAGTCAGTTTCATAAAAGAGTACATACAAAAGCAACAACCTAGAAATGACTACAAAGAGTTGTTGGAGTTAAGCTTATTATTTTTGGGCGTTGCGGATGATATACAGATTCGTAAGCCTGGAGCATGCCATCACGCTCGTTGGATGGCAAAAGCCATTTACTCTCTAAAAATATTTTTACTGAGAAAGGCATTCAAATTAAAAAAGCACGAAGAAAACAACTTTTACAGCATATGTAAATTTGTTGTTTTTGTGTATATCGAACCATGGTTTACATCACCTTTGGCAGTTGCAGCACCCAATAATGATCTGAGATTATTAAAAAATTTAATTGAGTATGAGTCAATCGATGCTAATATTTCAAAAGCTGCTTTAAATAAACTTGAAAATCATCTATGGTATTTATCTTCTGAAATATGTGCTCTTTCATTTTTCGATGAAAGAGTACCAGTTAGCGTAAAACAAAAAATGGTTGAAGCATTGCAAACTAAGCACATTGAAAATGACATTGATACTCCAAAAAAATTTAATGTTTCTGCAATTGGCATGAAGGGATTGCTGAACAAAGAACTTGATTATTTTATTAATAGCCAAAGTTCTTATTTCTTTGAGAGGTTTGGGTTAAACATATCATTTTTAGTTCAAGACTGCAGTACGTGGAGTACGAATAAATCTTTTATTGAAAGCCGAAAGAAAGTTGTAAATATTAGAGTAGTCAATGATTGCGCTTGGTTTACCAAATTTATAAAAATTAATTTTAACGAAAAGTATTTGCCTTAATTATTAGAACATGTCAAGAGTAGTCAATAGAGAGTAAAAAATAAAATTTCGTTTATTTTGTCAATAGAATCATGCACGATGCAGTCCTGCTAATAACTATGGAATTGACAATATTGATTAATTGTGACGTGTAAATTTGAGATTTTAAGATTTTACACTATTGAAATTAAATATATAACTTGTACTATATAAGTACTTATAGTACAAAATTTATGGAAAAATTGCTCTAGAATATGAAAAACTTTTTTATGTCTTAAATTGTCAAAGTGTTAATCATGCTTATTTCTGGAGATGCACCAGGCATAGTCGGGCTCTAAAGGGTGCACAGAAGCTAAAATCAAAACCTTCAATTTGTTTTTTTGCAAAAGTCGACTGGACCTCAGATACCTAAATAAGAGCTAACGAAGTTGTGATCCATAAAAGTCTTCATGCACCCATTCACAGATTTGATACTTTGATTTTTTGGCCAATTTCAAACGGCCATATCTTCGGTTCTAGAGGGGATAGAAAATCGTCCAAAAAATGAAATTGTCGGTTTTGAACTCTACTTTCAGAATATACTAGTCTGATAACTCAATGTAAAGCCGATTATGATTAAAAACGCATAAAGGTGAACAAAAATCTGCTTTTATCGGTATTTTTTAGGTTTTGGACGCTATATTTGGCTCAAATTTTATTTTCCCGGCTCTAGAAAATTACTGAACATACTTTATACATTTTACTTAATTTATATATTTTTTAATACTTAATTTAATATATTTAGGAGCCCGGAAAAAATTTTTACATAGCAAAAACGCGTATAAATGCGGAAAAACCGTGTTTTGAAAAGTGGCAGGATCTAGACCCTTTTTTGGGGGGCTTTCTCGGTGTATTTCCTAGTTTTCGGTCATAACCAATACATCTGGGGGGTGGGAGCCGACCTAGCGGCAATTTGGGAATTAAGGGACACCCTAATATATATATATATATATATATATATATATATATATTAGGGTGTCCCTAATATATACATACATATATATATATATATATATATATATATATATACTTATTTTTCGCATTGTCTATATTAGCAAGACTAATGTTTTAAGGTCTATCTCATATTCGAGAGCCCATTTGACAAAGCTACGGGCATCGGGCTTCATTTTGAGGTAACAAAAACCGATCCCTAAAGTTTCATCAAAATCCGTAACCCGGACTTCGTGATTTCGCTTGGTTAAACTCGCACTTATGAAAAACAGTGTACGTTAATACATAACTTTACAAATATGAGGTTAATTTATAGCTTGAGTATAAGTGTAAGTATACGTATAAGCAAAGTGCAAGTCTAGACTATGAATGCGGACCCTACCCATATGAAAATTGAAAAAACTCGATAAAACTGCAAAGTTACAGCTAATTGTTTATATGTTCGTGGATGTGTTGTATAAACAATCTGACAAAACTTTGCAGGTTTATCGACTTTCTCTAATTTTTATATCGGTAAGTCCCCTTGAAATGATTCAAGGAACAAAATGAGACTTTCAAAATTAAAATTGAATAAAAAATAAAAAGTCTGCAGTGTTTTGTTAAATATTTCTCTAGTTGTCGATAATCACTTTTGTAATATAAAAATATTTCTAAAAAATTAAAAAAAAAACAGATCTAATAGATATTTAATTGAATCTTTATTAGTTATTTATCGTACAAACAATGTTATACAAATGTAAATAAACTAATTTATAGCATTACTTATTTGGTTGCGGAGGTTCGAGCGGCATGGTCTGATAAAAATAATATTTTGGTAAATACGTAGCTGATTAATGTCTAATCTTTAATATAATCTTACTATTTTGTACTCCAGGCAGTACTGCAAACATACTTATAAAAAAATAATATTTTTTTGACTTATTATTAACAAGATAAAATCAATTTTTGTAAAGATAGAGAGACTATTTTGAAACTTTTTTTACGATATAAAGAAATATTTTTTAAGCTCACTGTAAAAATTTCAAATAATGTAGGAAGATTTTCGTTCACACACACACGCACGCATGCACGCATGCACGCACGCACGCACGCACGCACACACACACACACACATATATATTTCTTTTAATAATAATAATTAATTACCTCTCCGTAGTGTGCCTACGGGCCGATAATTCTGTATTAGTAATTTACTACCTTCTGTAAAGGGTATATATACATATATATAAAACACAGAATGTGAAGTAATTATTAGTAAAATATATGGTCTTGAAGGCACGTATCTAAATTAAACTGAGCTGTCTTAAATTATAGAGCTCTCAATCTGCCTCACTTTCGGTCGCGAAATTCACGTGCTCGACGGCACGGGTTTGATGTCGAGACTGACTCGAATGATTGAATGTAAATTTATCACTGTTACAAAGCGCGAGAGTGAGAAATGCGCTGGCGCAAATTTCTATTGCCACAATGTAGGCACGTTTTGAGAAACATAAAGTTTGTCGACGGAACGAGTCTAGTCGTTGATTGCGATGCCTAGAGGCAATACCTATAATAATAAATTCTTACGGAATTAAGTTAAGAACAAGAAAAATATTTAAGCCCAAACAATAATCCAATATAAACTAGAATTTAATGGAAATAAGGCAAGAACGGATGTAGAAATCGCGGCGCGGAAGGAACGGTGGATGGTGCGCGTGCCGCAAGCTCAGGTTCATATGTCGTCCTCTCGATAGCCAGGAAATCAATCAGCCCCCAAACTCCTCCGGCTTAACTCAACACCTCGGATTCGCAACACGGAGACCGTTCATTGGTCAGGGGCTTCGCTGCGTCGATGTCGTAGAAGAAGCGAATCAATTTCGTTAATGAAATAAGGAGCTTTAGAACTGCAACTACAACTTCTAGTGTGTTTTTCTTATTTATAAAAGACACAAAAGATTTCAAATGAATTAAGTTTAAGGAAAGAATTTGAGTAGCGGGCAGTCAATCGCGACCAAATCACCCGTCACCAGAGCCGAGCATTTTATATTAAATAATTATTGTTATTAATGGGGAGAATTGTTATTTTATTTTGTTGAGGGAATGAGGATAAGGAGAGTCGCGACCGAGGAAAGCCGCAGAGCGGCACACAGACGTACACATCCACACAACGGCCCCAGCTGATCGCGCCGCATCAAAAACTGCTCGGAGCGAGCACCGACGTCGAGCCTATACACACACACGCACGGCCCCAACATCACTGCACTCTGTACGCGCGACCCTCTCTCTCTCTCGCTTGCTTTTTCTCCGTCGCCTCTCGAGAATGATGAACCACTGCCCGCGCACACACACACGCGCGCGCGACCGCCCTATCTCCCGATGCACGCAGACGCCAGAGGAGAGAGGATTCACAGCAGCAGCGGCGGCTTCCTCTAGGCACACCATCTGGGCTGTAGCCACGAGAGAGAGAGAGAGAGAGAGAGAGAGAGAGAGAGAAAGAGAGAGAGAGAGAGAGAGAAAGAGAGAGAGAGAGAGAGAGAAAGAGAGACCGACGCGGCTGTCGACAGTATGGGTAGAGCTAGCAGCCGCTGCGCCGCGAGCCGCATGAAGCTGCCGGCCTATCGTAGCGTAGGCTGACGCGCGCACATTATGCAAATAATCAATCAAACCTTGATAAGAATCAGCTCGAAAATTGTTTTTGGTTTTCTTTACAGAAATTAATTCTGTCTCTTTCGACTTTAACATAATGATCTTACTACCCATTGTTAAAATTATCTACGTCCCAAAATAAAAGGATTAAATTCATCGTCACGAATTGACATACGATGTTTAATGTAAGCTGATCTAGTAATTCGACGATTATTATTAAATCGATGTAAATCTTTATTCCACCCTTGAGTCACGTAAGGATAAAATAGTGGATAAATCCATGGTTCTACATTTAGATCTATGGTACTAACATATTGTAAAAGTTAACTATTTTTATTACGAATCGTAACATAAGATTCTGGAATATCTCCATCACTAATGGTAGAAAATACTGCAGCAATTTCGTTTACACGCTGAAAAGTACAACGTCGTTGATCCATACCTGGTTTTAACGTAAATAGCAGTTGTAATTCAGGTACAGA
This sequence comes from Gastracanthus pulcherrimus, assembly GCA_949152435.1. Taxonomy (NCBI): domain Eukaryota; kingdom Metazoa; phylum Arthropoda; class Insecta; order Hymenoptera; family Pteromalidae; genus Gastracanthus; species Gastracanthus pulcherrimus. Next base: position 106,127,051 of record OX424576.1, on the reverse strand, counting down.
TCCAAGGCAATTAGTTGTTGCTAATAATTGCTGTTTATTTTTTATTTCCTCATTCATCATTTGATATGATTGAGCGAAAATATTATGATTTCTCATCGTTTGCTCCAAAATCTTGATAACATCGACATCAAGTTCTCTACATTGATTTATTCGAAAATCAACTGCTTCTGATGGGTCTACTATAAAAAACTGTCCAAACGTAGGACTTTCAGTAGGTTCAGGATATTACGCTCTATTTATTTGATAATAAATTTGACCTTGAATTTTAAAACAATAAAGTCCATTCCGTTGAGATTGGAAATTTACAAGATTAGCGTTAAGGCCAGGTTACTCCAAAAAACGTGATTTTTTTCAATAAATTTTATTCATAGTACAAAACATGTTGAGTCATCAATTTTTTTTACATATGAAAACACATATATTAAATTACTTGAAAAAAAATTTTTTTTTTGTCAAAATGGCGGTTTTGAAAATGGTTGCTGAAACTCGTCTGATTAGTAGATGGATGACATCATTTCTTGGAAACGAATTATCTGAAAGCAAAAAACAAAACGGTTTCATGTTCTGTATCGAATTGGCTATGACCTCAAGCAGAATGAAACATTTTCAATGAAAAAAAAAACAAAATGGCGGACTTTTGAATTTTTTTACCCTTTTTTTCACTTTTAATTGTTTATAACTTTTTTAAATAATAATGAATATTTATGGTTCTGCTTGAGGATATAGCCATACATCTAAACAGTAAAATGCCGTTTGGTTCATGTCGATAAGTGCAATAGTTTTGAAATGAGAGTGTCATCCATGCGAATAAACGTGGTGCGGAGAAAAATCAGTTTAAAGTTTTTATTCGTGCTACCGAAGGCGTTCGAGCGGCCGGATTTACCGCTTGGCGCGCACCGTTCCCCACTCTTTTATACCTGCTTCTCGGTCTTGCTGACCTTCGGGAATAATTCTATACTATTTCTATGAGTATACAGTAGCAATTTATGAAAATAAAAAAATTTCGATTTTTTCAAAATTGTTTGGAGTAAGCTGGCCTGAAACGAAGCAAATGAAAAAGAATTATTATAACTTCGAATTCTGTCATAAAAAGTTTTCGATTTGTTATGATCCCCTGTGAAAAGAGATTTTAATTCTATAGGAAACTCTGGCATGGATTGTAAAACGACAGCTCCACGACTACAACAATCATTAAAAGAGTTTGTTAGACCTTTGTTATAAACTTTTTCGCCATTAAAATGTTTAGCTTTACAATGTTTACATAAGACATCCATTTTGCCTTCATAACATTCTTCAGTAGATTCGATATTATGTACTTGTAATAAGTTCACTCTATTGTAGTCCATTTCAGCAGCTCGTTTTTTAATCTATTATTTCTGAGTTGTTATCGTCGTCTAATTTTAAAGACATCTTCTTCTAGTGTCCGATAATTTTTTTGTCGATACATTGTATAATAAATATTTTATTAACAATATAATAAATGAAAGTATTTCATAAAGAATGAAGCTTGATCAAATGAAAAAAATTTTACTCGAAAAATGAAACGTATAGAATTAAAATTAAACAAATATTGTATAACATTTTTCAGACTCTATTATAAATAACAGGACTTATATTGCCCATATACGAGGCAAAATTAACGGTGCTGTGAGGTGGTGCAATGTGCGTTTTTTGTCCACGTTTATGCAAGTAAATTCAATAACAAACAGTAATATAACATAATAATGTATTCAATAAAGATAAAAAGTGTTTCAATTTGTATAATAAAAACAAATAACTATATGAAAGTATAAGAAATGAGGTTAAGGTAAATAAATATACAAATTTTAATTATAATATTAAAATCATCAATTTTTATTATATAACTGTAGTAAATCAGTATTACATTAGTTTATTTATAATTATTGTTTAACTTTAAAATAAGGTTAAGGTTAGGTTAAGTTTTGGTTTTTGGTTTAAGTTTTTGGTTAGGTTTATCGTTTTAAGGTTTGGTAAATTATAACTTGATTGATCCTATTAGTTATTTGTAATCCAAGCAAATTCGTCACTGAAACCTAAAACAAAATAAGGAATTATAAATAATTAGTATGAGTAATGTATTATTGATAATTTTGCTAACAAAAATTATGTTAGTCATTGATCACTTCAGTCGGAGTAATTCCACCAAAAAATCATATCTGAAAAACTAAAAAACCTTGACACTCCAAATTTTGTGCCATAGTTTATTAGGCTCAAAGAAAAAGGAAAAAAATATTTCCAAGGCCTTAGATAATCTTATTTCATTTTATCAAAAAAAGTCTTATATACAAAATAACATATATGTATACCTATATATATATATATATATATATATATATATATATATATGTCAAATGGTTCAATCAGCTCTAAACTTAAAAGAGAGTGATTAATCAATTGAAACATTTACTTTTTCACTTTGTTTTTATTGTTTGTTGAGGTGAAACTAACTTACATACAAAATTTGAAGTCTTTAAATCTTATACTTTATCAAAAAGTCATTTTATGGTAATTCTAGTTTCACCGACACTTGGATTTTGAAATTACATGTATACTTTTTCACTCGCTAGAGTAATAAAGGGTCTTGGGAAGTTCCAAGCAAGTTTTTATTATATGTTGAAGTGGAACTAACTTACATACAAAATTTGAAGTCTTAAACTCTGTTGGTTCAAGAGTATTGTTGATGGGTTAATAAAACTCAGGACTCATGGGATGTATGTGATATATATACTTATTTATAAAGGTGTCATATATACAGAAAAGCACGGTGCCATGATGATAAGCGAGAGAGAGAGCATACCCCCTGTAGTAGGAAGATAGCTGATTTAAGTATAGAGAAGGAAAAACAGGTTCAGGAGTGTAACCTAAGAAAGCAAATGACAGTTGGCACTACTTAAGCTTATAGAATAGTTCATGTTATGGAAACAATTCTTAACACTCCCCCTGTTTACATAATATAAAATAGAAGTATTTACAAAAAAAGGTTATACACTATTAAATTTACTACAAATTACATTTCTATGCTGCTCGTAAAGCTTTCTTGTTAGTGGTTTGGTGAGGATATCCGCCAGTTGATCATTTGTGTTGATGTACTCCAGGTTGAACTCTTTTTCTTGAAACTTTTCTTGCACATAGTGAAACTTGATGTCAATATGCTTAGTCCTTTTCTGAAAGACAGGATTCTTTATGAGTTTTATTGCACTCTGGTTATCAACATAAAGGGTTGTATTTTCTTGATTATAATTGCACAACTCCTTTATTAGTTTTTTTACCCACATGATTTCTTTCACAGTATGGCATACAGCCATATACTCAGCATCAGTTGTTGAAAGAGCAACGACTGACTGTTTTTGCGAGTTCCAGGTGATTATGCTAGATCCCCATTTCAGTAAGTATCCTGTGGTGGATTTTCTTGATTCGATCTCGCCTGCATAATCTGAATCACTGTACGCGTGGAGATGAGTATCTTGTGTACTTTCAAATTTTAACCCGTAATTTAATGTACCTCTTAAATATTTTATTATCCTTTTCACAGCGTTCCAATGAATTTTTGTTGGCTTCTCCATGTAACGACTAGCACGGTTGACAGCAAATGCTATATCTGGCCTTGTGCCTGTGGAAAGATACATAAGACTGCCAATAGCCTCTCTATAAGGTGCTTGCGTGATTTCGACTTGATCCACGGGATGCATTTCTGTACACATCTCATGATGAGGATCAGCTGATATCGTCACAGGATTTGCATTATTTCATCTAAACCTATCTACTACCTTTTGAGCGTACGTCGACTGGTGAAGGTAAATTGATCCATCGTGCATTCTTTCTATTTGAAGTCCAAGAAACATGCTGGCTTCATCACTGGTAATTTCAAATTCTTTTTTTAGTTCAGTTAATAAATCATTTACCATCTCCAGGCTTTCTGCTGCAACAAGACCATCGTCGGAGTAAATGCCAAGGATTAGTCTTTTATTTTCTTCGTTGCAAACAAAAATGCATGGATCTGCACTAGTGGCTTTGAGGTTATGCTTCTCCAAAAAATTAGTAAATCGTTGATTCCAACATCTGGAAGATTGCTTTAATCCGTACAGGCTACGCAATAACTTGCACACCTTTGACATTCCATCACAGAAACCTTCTGGTTGCTTCATATAGATAATATCTTCAATTGCTCCATTCAGAAATGCTGTCTTTATGTCGAACTGCTTTAGGATTAGTTTTTCTCTGGTAGCTATTGTACATATGACTCTGATAGAGTCGAATCTTATGACTGGACTGAAAGTTTCTTTGTAGTCGATATCCTTTTTCTGTCGATATCCTTTGGCGACAAGTCTAGCATTATACCTCTGGATATTTACCTTTCCATTAGCATCTTTCTTTTGCTTAAAAATCCAGCGATTGTCTATTGCAGACCGTCCCTTGGGTAAGTCTACCAGCTGCCACACATTATTTTTATATAATGATGCCATTTCATCTTGCATGGCCTGTTTCCAACTACTTGACTCGTTACTATTGACAGCTTCTTTAAATGTTATAGGCTCATGACCTTCAGCAATGAACGTATTCTTAATATCTACAAATCCATCAAATCGCTTTGGTCTTTGTAGTGTGGATCTATCCCGTAGTGCTCTTCCATATGTGGGTGCGTTCTCTACAGGTAGCCGAATTTCTCTATTTACAGGTACTTCATCAACTATATTTTCTTCAAGCTGTGGATTTTCTTCTAGTAAGTTTTTATTATTTATAGGTTCATCAAGGTATCTCTTATTATTTTCTTTTTCTTCATTTTCCAAGTTTTCATTACAGTCATCTTCTTCTTCATGATCAAAAGGTAAGATTGTTAGAATTTCCGATTCATTATTAATTTTGTTTTCTTTTACAGGTTCGCTTGTTCCAGTGAAAATGACGTCTCGGTGAATTTCAACTTTGTTCATTTCAGGGAACCATATTCTGTATCCTTTAACATTTTGTTCATAACCAATGAAATATCCCAATTTTCCTTTTATATCTAACTTTTGCCTTTTTGTTTTAGGAACATGCACGTACACTTTTTCACCAAAAACGTGTAAATTATTTATGTTTGGCTTCTTATTATACCAGAGTTTATATGGAGATACATCTTCGACAGTGCTCGTACCTGTCAGATTTAGTACATATACTGCTGTACTAATTGCTTTGGCCCATAAGTTTACTTGAAAACCTTTTGCATGAAGAATAGTCCTGGCTGCTTCTACCACTGTTCTATTCTCCCTTTCTGCCGAACCATTCTGCTCTGGAGTATAGGCAACTGTCTTCTGATGTCCTATTCCATATTTTTTAAACAAATTTGTAACTCCTTGGTTTACAAATTCCAAGCCATTATCCGTCCTTATTACTCTAATTCCTTGTGGACAATGTTTTTCTGTTTCTTTAATATAACCTTCAAGGCAGGCATTCACATCAGATTTTGCGGCTAGAAAAAATACAGTACGATAATGTGAAAAATCATCTTTTAAAAGCAGAAAGTATCTATTTCCTTTTAATGATTTAACCTGTATCGGACCACATACGTCTGCATGTATTATTTCACCAATCCGCTGTTTTTGATTCACTTTTAGGAAATGGTAAGCGATGTGCCTTTCCTATTGCACAAGTATCACAGAATGGTGCATTTTTATCTTTCACTTTAACATCAAAGTTATTTAATACTCTCTTTACTCTTCGAAAGTTCTGATGAACAAGTTTTTCATGCCATACAGCTAGCGTTTCAGATGATGCTATCATGGCTTGACCTTTGACTTGTGTCATGTTACTTTCATCCGGAGGTTGAATTTTAAACTTCATAATGAAGAGGTTTTCTGAACGCTCTCCCATTGCGAAAACACGCTTATTCTTGGCGAACTTACAGACACTTTTGTCGGAATTTAATTTTAATCCTTTATCCATTGCTATGTTGGATGAAAAAAGATTATATTTTAAATCAGGAACGTATAGGACATTGGATATATGGTTGTCATACCATCCATGTCCGTCAAAAGGCCTTGAGGTAGCTTCCATCACCAATTCGTACCCATACATCATGTTATAATGGTTTAAATGTAACGTACCAATCTTTCCGATGTGTCATGTGGTCACTCGCACCTGAATCCAAATACCAGGTGTCCACATAGTGGTCTATATTTTGCATTGAGGCAAGTGCTTGATTCACGAATCCTTCTCCTCTCGTTACGCCCTTGGAATTCCACTTATTTTGATAACTCTTGCTTCGACACTCATTAGCCCAATGTCCTGGCTTTTGACACTTGTGACATGTACCTGGCTTGCTGGAACCTTTAAAATTTTTATTTGTGTTGTAACTCTTACCATTGTTTCTTTTGTTGTACGCGTTGGAAGTGAATGCACTTTCATCACTTTCCAAACGCTTGGTCTGACGCATTTCTTCATTTATTAGTCTTGAAGTTAAGTTAGTTTTGGTTCTTTCAGTTTCTGGCGTAGACTCCCACGCACTAACAAAATAATCATAACTGGCTGGCAGAGTCAACAATATTTTTGTTATAATCATCTTCTCGTCTACTGTTTCACCCATAAGTTGAAGCCGATGGGCTATTTCCTCTAGCTTCGCAATATGAGTGGCAATATCATCTGAGGTACTTTTTGTTACTGAAAACCATTTCTGCTGGAGAATGTGTATTGTCGCAGCTGACTTCTGTTCATATACACTGATGAGTCTTTCCCACATATCTTTAGATGTCTCACAGTTTATTATGTGTATCAATGGCTGGTCTACGATCGTTGTCACAATTACCTTTTGCGCTATCCCATCAGATTTATGCCAGGCTTTAACTTTGTTTTCATATTCATTTTTCTGATCTGCAGTTGCTTGTGCTCCAAGCGGTACTGGAAGTACACTTGTACCTTGAACTACGTCCCAAACTCCACTTGCTTTTATGATAACTCGAACTTGAAATTTCCATAAACTCCAATTTTCAATATTTTGGAGTTTGGTTACTCGCACAAGTTCGTTTTCCATAATGATGACTTGGAGATCGTGATTTTCACTTTCGCACAACGTGGTTGGAACACGCCTCACCAATCAATCACCTTTTAAAGCAATTTTATAAAGACGTTATCATAAATACAATATCACAAACGTTCCTGGGCTCATAACCTATTGTTGATGGGTTAATAAAACTCAGGACTCATGGGATGTATGTGATATATATACTTATTTATAAAGGTGTCCTATATACAGAAAGGCACGGTGCCATGATGATAAGCGAGAGAGAGAGCATACCCCCTGTAGTAAGATAATAGTAGGAAGATAGCTGATTTAAGTATAGAGAAGGAAAAACAGGTTCAGGAGTGTAACTTAAGAAAGCAAATGACAGTTGGCACTACTTAAGCTTATAGAATAGTTCATGTTATGGAAACAATTCTTAACAAAGAGAAATGCTACTTTAAAGAAAATTTTAAGTTTCCGTTATCTCAATTTCAGCAATTATTTTTTGGGTTAAACAAAACTATTCAGTTAATATGGCTTATTTAAGTTGATTAAAGTGAAAAATTAAATGTTTCAATTGATTAATCACTCTCTTTTAAGTTTAGAGCTGATTGAACCATTTGACATATATAGGTATATATATATAGGTATACATATATGCTATTTTGTGTATAAGACTTTTTTTATAAAATTGAAATAAGATTATCTAAGGCCTTGAAAATATTTTTCTCCTTTTTCTTATTTTTTCTGAAAACGAAACAAAAAGTGATTAATTGAATTTGATATACATACTCAACTTCTTTACTGATAGTGTGATAAAAAAACAACTAATATAGTATGAATGTCTGTACGTGAATGAAAACAAAAGTCTTTTTAGTTTAAAAAAGCTGTTAACATGTCGAAAATCAGTTTCTAGATGACACATAATACAATATTTTCAATTTCACAATAATGTATTGTATATCTTTCAGAATGTGACACTGATCTGCAACATATAACCAGCTTTTATAAATTCATGCCTTTTTTTGCAGACATGGGTACTCGGTTATACCTAAAATAAACACTGTTCATTGATATTATATGTACGACAAAGTATATATACCTTTGACTTTATAGATGCAAACGTTGTACGGAAATATACCGTGTATCCCAGGAACACGATTCTTCTATTGCGTAACAGCTTGGTTTCAGTCGCACTAAATAAAATATTAGTATTTTCAATAGGTACGACGTCACGATGATTAAAATACATAGATACATTCCTTTAAGGTTATGTATTTCATTAAGGCTGCACACACAATCACGCGACGCGCATCTCTACATGACCATGTAAACAATCTGCTTGGTCAATGAGTAATCTGATTGGCCAGTCGAACGAGCCAGTCAAACGACCAATCACAAAACGAATAGATTGAATACAATGTCTTTTATAGGTTAGGAAATCTTGTAAATCTTCTTGTGTACAATAATTTTTACTGTAAACTGGATGTTCCGTTGACAATATAAAGAAGTTAAGTAAACAGGCTTCACATTTTTCTATATCTAAATTAACTTCAACTCTTATTAACAGTGATTCTACTAGATTTTTTATTTCATAAGTACTTTTATCTTTCTTTCTTACCATTATAACTAACTTTAAAGCTGATAATTTTTCTAAATCTAAAACATCGTACAAACTAAGTGGGATAATATTTGGCTTCTTGGTAGGTACAAACATTTGACGAAAATCCTTTTCTTTCAAGAATTTTTCTTGTGCAAATTGATGAATAGTTGCTTTTCCCCATGCTTGCTCTACGCTTATTTTAGACAAGCTTTCTTTATTATTGATATACTCGATAAGGGCTGCCACGTGCTTACACTTACCACTTTTGTTATAAACGCAATTACAGGAGCCACTGATTACATTTCTGACAACATTAATCTATAAAAGTTTTTGATATTCTTATGTATTATTTAATACTGCAGTGTAAAGACTAATTTAAAAAATATATGTCAAACTTACATTTAATTTTGTGGTCTACGGTAAAGATGTGATAGATGCTTGTCTTATAACTCAAGCCTGTATATGAGTACTAAGTCCATTTTTTCTGTGTTCCTCTACATTATGTACATGGTTTGCAGCGACAAGTTTATTTCCTTTTGGTACAGTTTCAGGTTGAAAAAGTATGTTGTGAATGATTTTTAAACCCTGTCTTTATTACTATATCCATAATCTTCTTTAAAATGCTGAATTATCCATAAACAAAATCTAAATTTCCTTTTCTCACTAAAAATCACTTATCGCAATACCTTTATTTACTAAAAAAGAAATAAAGTTAATAAAGTATATTGACAAAGGTAAATATTTTTAATTAAATCAATTTTAATATTTCAAATACCTACTTTTTAATATTTACACTTGCATAAGCTGTTTTTTAGTTGTTTTATTGTTTAAACTGTTAAGCACATACACCTGTCATATTTACTTTTCTATAACCTCAAACGGCACAATACAAGTAATGAGCAAAGATATAATTAGCAATATTTTATAAGAAGAAAATATTGCTAATTATATCTTTGCTCATTACTTGTATTGTGCCGTTTGAGGTTATAGAAAAGTAAATATGACAGGTGTATGTGCTTAACAGTTTAAACAATAAAACAACTAAAAAACAGCTTATGCAAGTGTGAATATTAAAAAGTAGGTATTTAATTAATTCAACTAGTATCTCGTATAAATTTACTGTTAAAACCCCAACATTATCTCTGACATTGAACCAATAGAGGGCGATACGTGACTTGAACAGAGCGAATAGTAATTCTTTTTTTTTCACATGATTTCATTATGGCATTTGTAATCTAATATTTTCTGGGAGTATGTTTACCATTAGATTTTACATTATATTTTGCCTTTTCTAAACAGTCTTGGATATCACTTATTATTGAGTTTATAGCTTCATTTGGATCTTGCATTGATTTGTATGTACTCCAATTTTTTAATCTTGCTATGTTAGAAGGTTTTGTGTAATTATAATAAGTTTTAATTTCTCTTTCTTTTCTATATTCAGGTTTATTTATGCCTATGAATAGAGGATAATTATCTGGCATAGGCATTAATAGTCTATAAGTATTTGTAGTAATAGTTTCTGATTTTATAAATATATTGTCAATATATGATCTGTTCCCACTATTGTTATTAACATTGGGTCTTGTTATATTTAAAAAACTAGAGTAATATCCTTTCCCTAATAGATTATTTAAGAATTCTTTACTCATATTGTATTTTAAAATATTAACATTAAAATCACCTATTATTAAGTGATTTTTACTATTTTGCTTATGTTCTAAATATTTTTTTAGATTCAGATTAAATTCTGTACAGGGCTGATCATGAAATCTATATATAGCTGATATTTCAAGCTTACTTTTATTGTTTAAATTAATAATTGTATTAAGAATTATTAATCAATCAATTTCTATTATCACAGTGGAATGAATAACCTCTTTCCTTATATATACAACGACACCGTCTGACTTATTTATATCACTATCATTATAGTATATATCATATCCTAGTAATTTGTAATAATCACAATGCTGAAGGTTCCAAGATTCAGCACAAACTATAACATAGGGCTTGATCTTCAGACTCTTAACAAGAAATTGTAGTGTTTCTAAATTTTCATTTAAGTTTTTAATATTAACATATAAGATAGTATTTGATTTAATGTCCCTTTCAGTATTAAGTGTATGTAGATCCTGATAGAAAATTTCTTGTTGAATAACTTCATTTTGGACCTCTTCAAGTAGATTAATGTATTCTTCCATTATGATATTCCGGGTTGTGGCATCACCTGTGTCGCATGTTGGTAAAGTAGGTTTCACAGAATAATCGGTTGAGTCGATATATTTTTTCATTTTACTTTTCAGAATTTTACATGAGTACCTATCTGATGCCATATGATTTATGTTGTAATTTAGTCTTGTATTTATTATTACTAAAAACACAATTTAGGCATTAAATGATATTATTTTTACATTCATTAGTTTTGTGCTGTTCTGAGGAATTAAGACAAGCTTCTTTGTTTGTACACTTTCGTTCATTATGTCCAAGTCTACTGCATTTATCACATGGTTTATTATTTATTAAATCGTATACTCTGCAATTATGGTGCCCTAAGAGAGTACTTAGATTATCCTTGTTTTTGTACATGTTGTTTTATATATCAACATTGTCCATATTTGTGTAATTATTAATACCTACAATTTTAATTTTAGGATTGTTTAATTCCTCTGCTTTGATGTTACATACATTCTCTAGTTCATTTATTAATAGATTTTCAGTTGCACTTACACTATCACAGTTCATACAACTAATAACTATTTCATGCTTGTTTTTAACGAATATATTCTTAGTTTGTATACTCTTATCGTTAGTTAGGCACTTAGTTACATTGCCTTCAATGTTCGTTTTATTACCATTCTTGGGATTCGTTTTTATGGTGGCTTAGCGCAGTTTATCACTTCAGCAAATTTTTGCTTCTTAACATTCATTTCTCTTTGCTTATCTAGTAGTTCCCTCAGCAGTTAATTTTATTCTTGTAACTCTTTGTTAATTTGTTGCAAAAGAGAATTTTCTGTTATCATTAATTCATACTCAGCTACATTTCCAAAGCTTGTTGCATTCAGTATTTCTAGAATTTTGTTTGATACTTCGTTTAATATTTCCTGTCTTATATCCTCAGATTTCTTCAATTTTATTTGTGCAATTAACAATTTTGCAGAATCACTTAAGGTATCCACATCAATTTTTTAGGTTAGTTTTAGGCCTCTATGTTCAGGGCAAATAATAAGTCTTTCACTCACATACTTATACTTTTTTGTTTGCTCAAAACAACTTTGTTGGTAAGAACCTCCCGCAATCTTGACCTATCAACGTCTTATAAGATAAAGCTACATTTTTCATTATTTTTCATCAATTGCTGTTTTCTCATTATTTAAGTTTTCAATCTTCAAAATGTTGTTGGTGGATACTAAAATAATCAATCTTGATGAAACTTTTAGGATACGTCCCTTGAAGCATTCTCAGCATTAGTTAGCTGAAATATTTTGTAAATATCCATGACAAAGCTCATGTTAAATGATTCTATTAACAAATTTGCACTGTTTTTAACAATTTTTAAATAACAAATATTTATTATTTTTAAAATACACATAGTTTAGTAAAAATTAGTAGTTTCAGCAAACTTATTTTTCTTTTACTGTCAAAAACACTATCAGATTTTTTAATTCATAAATGTCATTGTGGTGTGCACCAACAACTTTTACAGTACAGTTTAATTTTCCTTAAAATAAACCTATATTCTCAATAACTTCAATATTATTAGATAAATTATTTTAAAAATGTGTGTATCAATTGATAATATCATTATAAACATGCCATGTAAATATTATTTTGTTAGCCTTAAAGCTATAGAAGTTTTATTTTTCACCAGAGAGCCCCTTTAAGGTGACACCGGATATCTCTGTCTTTGTTTAATTCATTTTTCTTCATAATTTTAAGAGAGATCATTTGTTTTTTTAAATAATAGTTGTCCCTGCCAAAGAAGATAGACCTTAATAGAAGCGCAAAGCCTTATGAGAGACTGAGGCACCACAAGGGTTAGTAAACACCCCGACCACATACAACGCGACAGTTGATTTCCAAATGGTTCCAAGTGTTATGTAGGTAACAGGATATCTCTCGGCCGATAACATACCGGTAATATCGATAAAAGTATGTATTTAAAAACTGTACATTGGAAACATGTCAGTTATCGTTTGCAATACTCGAAAAATATGTAGAAAACCTAAAAACATATAATAAAACAAATTATACTTATAATTCCAAACCTTATCTACAAGCGATGGTCCTATGGATAACGTATCTGATTTCTGAATTTTTGATGCGGGTTCAAATCTATCCCAATGTTTTTTTTTTATTTATTAATTTAGATAAAAAGATTATTGAATAATTCTATATAATTTATACATGTCGTGAAATTATAAACAAGTATTTTAAAATTTTTTTATATAGTAATTTCTAAATAAAATGAAAATAATGTCCAACGCACCTTAAATAGTACCTCTAGGGTGGTCTAGAAAACTATTCAAAATAGTAATAATTTAATATTTTTATTTAAATTTAAAAAAGTATAATTTATTTTCTAACTATAACAAAAAAAAAAGAAAAATGGGATGGATTTGAACCTGTATAAAAAAATCAGGAGTCAGATACATTATCCACGGAACCATCGCTGTCAACGAGTGTTGAATAATAGATCTAATGTATAAATTGCTCCCCCATTAGTAGATAAGATTTGTAGTTTAAGTATAATTTGTTTTGCTATGTGTTTTTAGGTTCTCTACGTATTTCTCAAGTATTGCAAACGATAACTGACATGTTTTCAATGTACTGTTTTTAAATACATACTTTTATCAATATTGCTGGTATGTTATCGGCCGAGCGTTATCCTGTTAACTACATGACGTTGAAAATATTTGGAAATTGACTGTCGCGCTGCGCGTGGTCGGGGTGCTTACTAGCCCTTGGGGTGCCTCACTTTGTTTCCCAGCTTTGCGCTTCTATATAGGTCTATCTTCTTTGTCCCTGCTTTGTTTTATAATAATCTAAATATATGTCCAAGCTGGGTTCATATGATTGTTTTGTTTTCGAGAAAACTTTGACACACTATGAGGGCCAACTACATGGAGATTAACCTTTACATACTAGGTTTGTCAAAGTTTTCTTGACAGCAAAACAATCATATGAAACCAACTTGGACATATATTTAGATTACTATAAAACGAAGCAAAGACAACTATTATTTTTCTGAACAAAGGCCATTGTCGTCCGCAGGTCCGCTACAATACTCCGATCACACTTGTCTTTCCATTGAGATACTTCCAAAAACAAGGCACAAGTTAATTTCAACAGATACTTGAAAGCTTGAACAAAAATTATCACTGGGATGAAAATTGGGGAAAACTAGGGCCTGGGGAAAACTTGGGCCTTATATTGTTTGAGAGTGAGAAAACATACAAGTCTTATGGAAAAGCTCTAGGGCACTGTCTCCAAACTCCCATCAGAGTGGTAAAGATGCAGCAAATATGAGGAGACAATAAAGAGAGAAAGAGAGCACTACAACTTCTGTCGAAATCTGGGTACGGAATCCAACTTGTTCTGCTGTTTTAACCAAACACATACTACCGAACTCATTTTGGCTAAAACTAACAAATAGTTCAGCAATTATGACCAAAAATTTCTCTCAGTGTGGGGCATCAAAAGTCAGGTACTAGGACATGTATTTTAAGTGGTCCGTTTATTAGAATGAATTACTAAACTTTTTCTCATGTATCTGTCAAAATAACATGTCATACTTTATGAAGAAGATTTACTTATTTGACATTGTTTTTACAACACAGAGACGAAGGGAAATTCAAAAGGGAATAATGACAACACATACATATACATACACATTGTAAATTGAAGCAAAATAGTATGTAAATATGTATATAACGATTAGTTAATAAAGCTTATTATTATATAAAAAAATGTTGATTACCAATATGGCTTTGTGGTTCACTAATTCCAGACAAGGGAAGATCAGCTTGTAATCCTGATGGTATAGCATGAATAATTCTAGGTAATGAACGAGAATTGCCAGCTGCAATTGTAGTATTTTTCCTACGTCGCTTTACTTGTTGTCTGAGAGCATGTTTAACAACTTTTTTATTATGTAACATACTAGAATAGTTCAAACAATTAGATTCATCATCGTTACTTCCACAATTTTTTATGTTAAACCTTGTTTCCATAATGCAAGATGTATGTTTGTCTTCATGTCACAAAAAGAATAAATGATTTATATTGGTAAATTCTAATTATCATTAATAATGTTAATACTTTATTCATAAGTAAGTCATCAAACTTCTTAAGATAGCAAACTGTAAATATTAATGTAGATATTTCATTTATAAAATTTATCACTTACGAGTGAGTGCTAAATAATTTATATCTTTTTAGATTGTTGTAATTTTGAAGCAAATTAAATTTTATATAATAAATGCAACACCTCTTCCATCGTTTTGTTCTCGGTTATCAACGCTATAACCATTTATTTTTTATTATAAATAATTACACAAATTATGATTTATATACGAAGTTAAAATGTTTAATATTTCATTCAAATTAAGAAAGAAAATCTACTAAAATTCCTTTGCATCACACTTAATGACATTATTTTTTAACCCTACAATAGGTAAACAAATATGCACGGTTTGGGTGTGTTCCGATAAGGTCTCTAGACCCAGCCGGGTTGCAACGGTTTCGTTGATAGGTTATGTTTAACTGTATGGTTGGTATCAAGGAGTATGAAGGGTAGTGTCACGATCTTGTATTCGCTGTGAGCACGACAGATATTGTACACAAAAATAGCGCCATCTTAGGTCGGGTGACGTGATCTGGGTAGTACAAAATACACAGGCTCTAATTATGGACATTCAATGAAAATAATTTTTTATAGGTTTCTGACAAATTGTATGATCTTAAATTTTTTTCTTGAATCGACATATTTATTTATTATTAAAAAACATTATAAGAATATTCTCAGATTCATTAATAATTAAAAAAATATTATTTTCATTGAATGCTCATAAGAACCTGTGTTTTTTGTACTACCCAGACCACGTTACTCGACCGTAACGCACTATTCTTGAAAATAAGATAACATATTATACCACATGCTTACAGCGAATACAGGTCTGGGCAGTGGGCACTCCTATCAGGCCCGAATTCATAGGGTTTTTGCAAGAAAAAAGGAACAAGTTACAAGAAGGAACAACACGGCACACAAGAAGTGTTATTGTTATGTTCCGTCAAAATGACTGAAAAGAACCTAGGGTTCTCTCGTCCAGCGAACGGGAAGACGTTCTTACGGAAGCCGGGTGACGACATCGGCGCACATACACTGTGTGTGTGCGTATCGATGCTCTGAAGCGTCCAAAACTCCGAAAGGCTGATACGCATAAGTATAATGACTCGCGCACTTCTACCGGAACCGGATACTCCCATCTTTCTTTTCAATGAAAATCCTGCAGGTGTCAACATCAATGTGGTAAGAAAACCTTTTTAAAACAAAAAATTATATTAAAAATATATTATTAGTATTAAATATACTACTAAGTTGTTTTTTTTAAGTTATTCTAAGTTTATATAGTGGGGCCTGCGGCGGCTCAGTCGGTAGAGTGTCGGATTCCCACGCCAGTGACCCGGGTTCGAATCCTAGTCTCTGCCGATTGATACAAGCACCTCTGTAAAAATTACATGTGCTTTGTTTACAAACACACCGCAGACCCCCGTCGTCGATTAGCACCACATGGGAGCACAAACATGGCGACGTTAAAAAAAAAAAGAAAAAAAAAAAAAAGTTTATATAGCAAACAAGTTGTTTTCAAGTTTTTAATTAGGAGTCATGAATAATTTTTGGTTAGGTTAGATACATCATTGCCTTTTTGTACTTAAATATAAAATAAATTAACATGCAAATTATATTATTAATCATAGATTATATAGATTACATATTAATTCATTATTAATTAATTATATATTCAGATAAAATGTCTGAGAAGAAGCGTTTCATCAATGTTACCTGGGAAGGTAGAACGTTAAAACTTCAAACCAATGATGAAGGCAATTTGTCATTGCCACTGTCAAGGACCTATTTTCCTAATGCCAAAGGGTTGACGTATACCAGAATTTATCAAGAATACGCCTCAACGATTATATCTGAAGAGTGCATTCTGGACGATAAAGTTGATGACTACAACGTTGTTGGATTTTCCAATCCAAGTACTTCCAGCCAGGTGAATAACGATGAACCAGGAGCCAAAGCATCAAGAATAAGGAAAATTATGGAAGCCTTGAAAACAAAAAAAGAAAAAGGGAAGGAAAATAAATCCTACTCAGCCAACCAAGGAAGCGAGAAAGCTCCACCACCTAAAAAAGCCAAGGTAAAATGATTAAATTTTAAGTACATTCGTTACTTCATATATTATAATTATTTAAAATTTAATATATAATACTTACATTACAGTTTGTGCCGGTAAAAGACAGAAAATTGACAATTGGATGGATGCACAGAGAAACAGATACAGATAGATTTAACCTCATAAAATCTTCCATGGGAGGAACAAAATATTTGATTCTGAATGACACTAGGGAATGTACTGCCAGTAATATTTTAGATTTGGCGATAGCTGCTTATATGAAAGATAATGTCTTTACAGAAGGATTGTTTAAAGACTGTAACCTAGACCTAGGATTGTACAATGGCACACCACTTGTACACTTTTTAGATGAGGATGGCAACGCATGCAGTATTTGGAAGTATTACAAGAGTCAGGGTAAACCATTTTACCGACTAAGGTTGTATCTATTGTCAACCTTAAAAAAAGAAACCAATTCTGGACATCTGCAAGAAAAAAAGGAAACAGACAAGAAACTGGCGAAGAGACAGAAGATGAAAGAGTTTCTTTAGTTTTTAATCCAGAAGAACAAATGCAATCACCATATGAGTCGGATGAGATGTTAACATCACTATATGACTCAGATGAAATGGATGAGGATAGTGAGACTGATGGAGAAAAATTGAAGAATTCAGTAGAAGTTTTATACCAAAGAATGACAGTTTCCAAGTACAGTAAACTGCCATATGTCATCGAACTGAATAGAAAAGACTGCTATCGTAACCTTAAAGTAGAGATGAGAGGTACCTACATCAATAAAGAAGGATTTGATCCTTTGCATTTTGGATTCTTCATAAGCCGCAGAACAATGGATGGTTATTAAAAATATCAGTGAACGATGATTGCACGAAGTCATACGAGTTTTCTGCAGTAGATTTAGAATTTCAAGTTAAGCATGCAATCCTACATCATTACCACGTACTCAATGGATTTTGTGAACAAAAATATGGCCTTGGTGTAATTCCATATTGTGATGATGACTGCCAGCCCATTTTTCGCTGGAAAAAAGATGGAAAAACCATGAGAGAAGGTAAATTTTTGTATTGGTACGATGATGCACAATTAACCACCAACGATGGAGCTGGATGGTCTTGCGCAGTAATCTGTAATCATGCAAATGTAATTAACAAATAGTTGTTAAAAATTGTTGCCATTAAAAACACGAGTTATTTCGTCTGTATATTAGATTTAAAATAAGAAAAAATAACTTTATAATAAAATACTAATTTGATCTAAGTATTTTTATGCTTGAAAACCTACCATCAACTAACTAGAAAGAAATTAGTGCAGTAGCAAGTAATTTCTAGGAGAATTTAAAAAAAATGGAAAAACTTGTTGAACAGTGGTGCAACCTGATTATTTATTTATAGCGATCGTTCTATTTACATCCTCTTTATAATGTCACTCAATGAGCAAGTTGGAAGCGTACTAACTCCCCAAGTTTTTTTTTCGTATCTTTTTTTCTTCTTCTAGAGTTGTGACGTATAATCAATAGAAAGCTGTTGTCTTTCGGCTTCAACCTATAATCATCAAATCTGCCAAGAGAAGTGAAACAATGACATATTTACAAGCTTTTTGGTTAACGTTAGGTACTTTTTAACAATACAAATATTAAGACGATTAAGATATCGATGAAAAGTGCTCTATAGTGATACTTTGAGTATCGATTGAAAATAAATGATCTTTATAAATAGAAAATATTGAAAGACATTTTTGTGGGAAAGTTCTATTTTTAAATGTCTGGATTAGGTCTCATTATAAATTTTGGATTGAGTTTTTTAGTCACAGCATAAAATATAACGGATATATTCGTATTTTGTTATGTAAAGAAATAATCGTTTATAAAAATATTACGAGTATTTGAAGTTAATATTTACAAAGTCAAGATATAGACATGGTAACGATGAACTGAATAATTCATAATAAATATTATTTTGTGTACTAGTGGTAGAAAAAATAATTAAGCGGCATGCAATTAAGTTTTCTTGAATTGAAAGCTTGGAATTAACTAACGTAAGTGTAGATGTGTAGAACGTTTATATCTCAAAAATATATTTTTAACTCATATATGTCCAATTACAGAAAAAGCTACACACAAACAGCTCCCATTTGTTTAAGATGCGATATTGTTATTCATTGATACTGTCTTTTGTCATATATAGTGTTATTTACACCATAGCATTTGTAAAATAAAAATTTTTCAATTACAAATTTATAACAAAGAAGATACTGTTAATACCATTCTTAATTTTGTAAAAATTTAATAATTATGGAGATGTTAAAGTTAAAGAAACTAAATAAATGATTTACATAAATTCGGCCTTAAGGAAATACATATCATAATTTTAAACTTAAAAGGAACGGTTTAAATAATCAACAATGAAAAGATATAGAATTATTATTTTATCATACAATTAAGCTATGTTGCAAGGCTTTTTTCTCATTGAGAATAAATCTTTGTAATAATTCGTCAAGTGCATCAACGCTATCTCTGGCGGCTTGTCGACTCATCGTCTGTTTGACCTCTTCTCGCACACCTTTGTCAACTCCTCGAGTAGAGATTCTGCGATCTGCAATAAGTAGAAAATTTAGATATTTGAATAATAATTGTTATCTTATATCGTGTTATGATCTTACTTTGCAAAATTCCTGTATTGACAGCTATGTCAAGAAGAACACCGCCTCCAGTAATCTTTGACGAAGAAGCATGTACTAGCCAATTAAAGTTGAGCACACAGGGATTTTTCTTGAGGTAGCCTAAGAAGAAGATCGTGATGCATGCCTTTGTTCATTGCAAGATCGTTTGAGAATGGATTCAGCCACGTTTCTAATCGCATTTGTTGTATTACTTTAGCAGTTTCCCGCTGTAAATATTCAATGCTGTGTATAAGATCATACAATTTAACTGCTAGAGCTAATCCATTTCCACTGTATTTACCATCACTGGTAATGACCATTCTAACTGGTTCTTCTCTTTTGCGTTTTTTAACTTTTGGTACACCAGCTGCTAAAAATAATGTTATCAGTAAAGATTCTTATTTACAATGATATATAATTTTTAAAGTGTTACATACAAGGTATAGGATCAACAAAAGCTTCCACAAGGCAATACGTAGTTTCATAGCTATTTATCAGAGCAGCATGTTCGTTTAATATCCTTATCAAAACAACCACAGAACAAATGAGCAATTGTCGTACTACAAGTTCTTCACCTAAGCTTGCTGTGTGTGAATTGGCATACTGCTGCAATATATCACAGTAAATTTCTCGACTCCATGGTAATGTAAACAAGTTGCTCAATTCCCATCCAAGCTTTTTCAGTTGACGTATTTGTTAGAAACGTACGATCCTTAAGCTAATCTGTATTTCTTCTTCAGAGATTCTGGCATTTCAGGTGGTGGATGACGTGGAATACGCAGCCATAGCTTAACAGCATCATAAATAAACCAATCATGATAATCCTAGGTGCCAGACCCTTCCATATACCACCAAAACCTAATTTCTTCAATACATCAACGGCGCTCGCTCCTTTTTTTTATTTAGTTTGGATACAACCTAATTAAAAAGAAAAAAAGGATCAGGATTAATAAACAATAAAATCAAGTATTATGAGGACCTCAAGGGGAAAAGTGTAAGGTCAATGTCAGCTTGATTTTTACCGAGTCAGCAGGATGTGATACAATAGTGCAGAAGACACCAGCAATATAACCATCAGCAAATGTAACAAGTAATTGCTCTCCTTTGGTACATTCTTGACGTAGTTTTAGTACAACATGACTGTAGAGAAGTTCATCAAGCAAACTTCATCATTGTGTATGGAATTTGTCGGAGCCATAAGGGTACCAGCCCCTTGTAGAATCCACAAATGCCCTCTTTAGCATGGATTTTAGGGAAGGTATTAGCAAAGCCAGGTGTGGTTTGGATTTTTACCTGAAAATACAAGAAAATGCAAATTTGAAAAGACAAAAGAAATACTAAAAATAAGCAATTTTTCCAATAAAGGAGCTTGAACTGACCTTGGCAGCTTCGAATGGTGCTAAATCAATATTAGCAAAGATTTCAGCAGAGGCAGAGGAAACCAAGAACAAGCTTGTTCTGTACTCGTAAGATACTTCCTCTTCAACCATGTTTGAATATTGTACTTTAAAGTCTTCATAGAGTCCGAACTTGAACATTCCTTGAACGGAATAGTCAAAGAATGTTGGAGAGGCCCAACCTCTCGCCAGACCTTTTGAACCATCTTCAGCCAGGGTTACCTGTGTGCAGTAAGAGAAAAGTTGAATTTTTTCAAGTTATACAGACAATCATAGCTGATGATGGGTCACAATGAACTCACACGAAATCCATTGCCTTTTTGCCAGCAAGTACTGTCTTCTGCTTGGCATAAAATACCCGTGTTCCACGATAATTCAGTGAATAAAACAAGTTGTGCTGCTGTCAACGTTATACCAGCATTATCAGCTGTTACCAATACATTTTCATTTTATTGAAATGCATCTACAAAATGTTTTTGTTTTGTATTTATCATATTTTTATGATGAGCAAAAATTAGAATTTTTTGTTGATTTACAATCAAATTAGTGACGTAATTACAAACTGCTTTCTCTTTAGCTTTACTTGACTCACTATAATACTGTGAATACTCTTTAGCTTTACTTGGTTCACTATAAGTGCATCATGGTTTTGTGCACCGGTTTAACATTTTTGAAAATATCAGTTTTACTCATGAAAGATTTCAAGCCATTTGTAGATCCTGCACTTGGAGAATTAATAGGCACTTAATAAACATAAGGTCCTAAACCCTCATACGATGGTATGCCTACTTGACGCAGATTTGGCTGTCTACACCAGTTATAAACAAAAATAAGATGCAGATTTGATTGGAAGATCCACTCGGAAGCCCTAATATCAAAAAAGAAAATATTCATGAATGAGAATGTTTAAATTTTCTTTAAGAGTATTGTTTGAATAAAATATGGTGCTGTGACAAATGTGTATTGTGAAATGTATGTACAGACGAAGAATTAAATGTATACAAAGAGTAGGAAGACATTGTAAGACTCTTAAATTGTTTGTATTTACCTGAATTATTTACCTCTCGCAGAGTACGGACCTTGTCTTGTTTGATAGCTAAGAGATGTAACAGAGCAATGACAGCACCTTCCAATTCAGTACCACATCCAGTATTGACAGTTCCTGGAGAGAATGCTTTCCAGGCAATGGTTTCACAGATGTTAGTAGCAATGAATAGCGAGATACCACTTCCTATACCATATCCCTTCTGGAGCAGCTTGTCCAGCAGCAAAATAATCAGTCCAGCAACAAACAGCTGAATGATAATCAACAGACAAACTCCAGCTCCAATTTCAGCAGGGTCGCCATACATTCTCGTCATAACATAAACAATGGCTTGTCCAGTGATATGAGCATACCAAATACTAAAAGAGATAATGCATCAAGTAATATTAAGTATAAATCATATAAATCAAATAAATAATATTTTCCAATACTTACATTTCTGAGCTCCATTAAACAGAACCATATCTTTAGCTGTATCGCCAACTTCAATAATCTTGGCACCAGCCAGAAGCTGCCTAATAAGACCAGATGTGACAATAGGAGAGATTGGAAGCCAAAATGACACGAATCCAGTAGAAGAGATCTGCGCTGTCTGAGGACATGATTCCAAATAATGGAATCTGGAGTAAATAAAGTAAAGTGATTGCTATGATATCCTTCTAACTTCGAAGATTAATTTTCTACCTCTTCATAATTCTTTTTAAGCTCTTTTAGCTCTATGAAGAGATTTAAAGCCTCTTCTATGGTAGTTGGTACGGCTGAATCAGGTTTTAAAAGTTGTACTAAGTCTACAGTATAAGAGTCAAAAAGTTTTGGTTCTGTACTAAACTCTTCCAAACATATTGCAATATGATTTTGATCAGCTTCTTTTTTATAGTCTGTAGCACCGTAATTTTCTGGATTGTAAAATAAATAATTCGGTTTGCCTGATGTAGTCTCCTGACATCTCTGTCTTCGTATTCTATGACTGTTCCATTCTTTACGGATAATTTCTAAATCATACTTAAGTAAGGGCCCAAAACAATATCTTAGAAATTCAATTTCAATTATTTCAGAATCATTCAACAGGTGAGTATCTCTTAAATCTTTGAAAAAATTAATCCAAAAATGAACACCTTCCCGTCTCATTTGAGACCAATAAGCTTCTATTCTTTGATTGGACGTACTTCTTCCTTTGATGAAACTACGTACTCCAGACAGAGAATCTTCATGATCATATCGTAAAGACTGTTGAAGAGATTCAACTACACAATTTTCAGTACCTTTATCTGATCTTACTAAAGTTGGAAGCAAATCAAATTTTTGCAAAGTTTTAAGATAGTAATAAGAAATGATATCTGGATTGTTATTTGAACTGGCAACTTCTAACCATAACATTTTTCTTGAGAACCCATCAATCCCACCATGGATTGCGAACCCAAAAGGTTTTAATTTATCGTATCCATCAATATGCCATATAAAGTTTGGTCCAGGCACATTATATTTGCGTCTCCTTAATCTATGTCTTAGCCGTTCAGCAAGACCATCAGGATCTACTATCCGTAAAATATCTAACACAGTATCTCGTTTCACAATTAGGCGATGGAATAACTTTAACCTTCGCCACAAAGTCTTGTAACCTAAATCTGATCCACTACTGTCTAATTCACTTATTATAGCACTACAAACTTCTTCTAGGTCACTTCCAACGATACCTTTTCTTCTTAATCCAAGATTCCTCAAGATTCTCTGTAGGTGACGGACTGTTATGTTTATATTGTGATTTCTCAGCAAACCAACAATTTCTTTGTATGTATATCCTCTTTGAAAATAATGGTTAATACATTCTTCTCTGGATTCCATAGAGCTAACTCGAATATTTTAAATGTTCAATTCAACTATATTACGAAGATACCTTTAAATAAAATTAAGTTGCAGAATCATTTACAGAAATCACAAATTGAGGTTAGAAAATGACACACAGTACTCAAACAGCAATAAAAAAAATTTCCAACTCTCAATCGTTCATTTAAATATATAGATATATAACAAATGAAATAATTATTTTATTAATTATAAATAATTATTGTATATCTTTGTTAATGAAACCTTTCAAATTCTTCGCACATCACAGTTTACAGTCGCACTAGCACGTTGGCCGTTACATGAGTTTAAAGCTTTTCGTTTTCGGAGCATCGATACGCACATACACAGTGTATGTGCGCCGATGTCGTCACCCGGCTTCCGTACGTTCTCTATGTTGATTGAACGAAATGCGTGCGATTTAAAGTAAGGAACCGACACTTTTCTCTCTGCGTGTTTACTGGGCTTGAGACCGACGTACTCGGCAACTCGTTACGGCCGCATTAAAAAGTGTTACGTTATAAAACATGCATGTTAAAAAAGAAATTATATATAAATATATATGGGTGATTGTAAAAAAACGGTACTTTTAGTGTCGCCAATACACTGAGTAGAAAGGAAATATTATTACGGTCTGGTAAATGTTTTATGCGGTACTCTGATACAATAACATGAGTATATCTATATATACTATGCGAAAATATGTTTGTTACACTAAAATAAAACTACATCCATTTTTCTAACAGAAAGTAATTACCGAGGTCGTGACCGAACTGGTAAAATTCCCATAAGAAATACATATAAAGACTTATTTGTCATCTGTAGCTGTTTCCAAGAAAAGCTTGTCTCATTTTACAATAAGTAACAACTTAAACCCAAAATTAACAATAAAAAGGAGATTTTTAATTTGGTCCAAAAATTAGAGGAAAAACTACCGTTTTCTTGACAATCACCTATATATATTATATTATCGTAAATAATAAATTATTATGATTAATATACGATTAATAATCTATTATGAAATAAGATAATTAAGAACTGTTACGTCTAGATCATAGCCTAACATACACCTTCTCGTCGTCAAGCTATATGTATCTTACCATACTGAATCCTACTTATCGACCTACGCTATATAACGTGTATCCTACCTTGTCTACCTCATACTCTACGATGCCATACTCATCCACCCCAATATTTCTCGAATTACCTTCCGCGACTCTATACCTTTGTCGCCCCCTCCTCGAGTACGCATAATCAATTCCTAGTTTAGGCTAAGCATGCGACCCCGCGTGGTTATAAAAGGCATAGCTCCCCATGGCTCCTGGCCACCTATCAATCTATTATTAATTCAACAAATACGACAAACCCACCCAAAACAGATTCTAAATTTCTACTACAAAATAATGACCACACCCAAAAAATTGACGTTACAAAAACATCTCCACTTTTTGCTACTCCAAATATACACAGCACACCGTATCATACAAACCAAACAAATAATTATCGTAGACAACCGTACAACACTTTACAAACTTTTCAAAACAACACTCTAACTCCGGTTCGCAATTTATCAATTACAGACGCAGTCGAAATGATTCAAAAATTTAACGGCTATAATATACCACTTAGAACTTTTTTGGACGGATGTAGAGAAGCGCGAAGTATGATACCACCGTGTAACGAGCATGATTTAGCAAGATTGATAAAAATGCGCTTGTCCGGACAAGCATTAAAAAGTGTACAACAAAGAATTTTTCTTAATATAGAGGATATTATAATGTATTTTGATCGCACATACGGGTCCGCAAAACGTTTTCACGAATTACTGGGCGAATTAGCAGTAATGAAGCAAAGATACGACGAAAACGTCATTTCGTTTTCGAATAGATTAAAATCTGCCGCACAAGAAGCATACGAAGCCGCGTTGCGTGAAAAGAGGCACAGACCAGATATTAAATCAGAATTAGAAAATGATAGTGTAGCATATTTCATTCGCGGTTTGCAATGGGTCATAAAAGGGCGAATGAGCAAACACGAAACTCTAGATGCCGCGATCGACCAAGCAATCGACATAGAGCGCGATTATGCATGCCAAAACACGGATGAACAAATTAAAATACCACAGCCTCCTACACAACCAAAAATTAACGAAAAAAAATCGGCACATAGTTATTTAGTCGATAGCAAATGGGTAGAAGCGTGTCAGATATGTCACAAATCGGGCCACACAGCGCCTAATTGCCGGTACCGTACCAATGGCGCCGACTCTCCGAAGACGCCAGCCACTCCCCAATAAAGCACCTGGGCCACGCCCGATCGTGAAAAATCAATACCTTCTAACTCGCAGGGGCGGCCGCAACGTGTCACGCAATGGTGGAAAACACCCGAAAATAAAAATCAATACTCCAACTATGTCCCCGCGACCAATTTACATCAGACAAACCAAGCCCAAATTGATATCACTAAAGCATATAATTATTCCAAAAAGGCCGGTCATTGGAAGAGCGAATGTAGAAAACTTGCATATAATAACAAAATGCGATAAATGCATCGGGGAAACGAAAACGGGTTCCCGGAGAACGACGCAACCAGGGAAATCCCACAACCCCAGCGTCAAAATTATACGAGGAACAATCAACAATACAATTAATAAAAAAGATTGTTCTACTAAGCATTAATAATTGTTCACCAACTATTATGCTAAAAACAAATTGCTGCCCGCAACCGTTGTCACTAATGCTAGACACCAGCGCTGGGCCAGCACTTTTAAAAATTTCAAAAAAACCGCGTAATGTTCGAGTCGATCCTAACGAAATTTTAGAACTAACCGGTATAACAAAAAGTAGCATAAATACTTAAGGCAAAATTCCAATGCAATTTCATGATTTAACATTTTATTTTCACTTAGTACCAGATGATTTTCCTATTGAGGAAGACGGTCTGCTCGGCAGTGAAATATTTATTAATTATGATGCAGACACAAATTACCGTCAATTAAAAATAAAAAAGTACATAAGTTTTTAACCGCTACTTTTACCAAAAACGCAGAACAGCGCGTGCAATCAAAACCCGAACATTTGCCAAATTCAAGCTTAGAACATCGAAATTCGCAAAATCAAATATTATGTACGCAAAACACTTCCAATACAAAATCCGAAATCCGATATCCGAAAAACGAAAATTTTGCTTCTAAAACCGAGATTCGAAGTCCCGAAAATCGAGATCCAAAATTCAAAAATAGTAAATTAAACGCACAAAATCGAAATTATAATAATTCGAAATTAGAAAACCAATCGAACTCCGAAATTCGAGAACCGAAATCGTGGCAGAAGCAGGAACAGGCCATTCCTAGCGAACTACCGCAAAAATCTACCAAAATCCGCACTCCGAAATTAGAAAATAAAAGAGCAAAAAATAATATTTTTAGCTCTTGTTTCAGAAAAACAAAAACAGCGCTGTTAGAAACCAATGAAAAATCGCTTCAAAAAGCTGATACAACATCACTATTAGAAGCAAACAAAAAACCGAATTCAGAAATTAATGACAACGTATTTTTGGAAGAAAATAAACTTGCGTATGATGAAATTAAAAATTGTGATAAAAGTGAGCTTGAAAACGAACTTTTAGAAAAATTGAATTACTTATTGAAAGTTATTGAAGAAAGTCAACAAATAAACAAATTCTTACCAGAACAATTCGAGAATATTCAAATCATTTGTAAGCATATACTAGTGATACTAAATATGCTAAAATATGAGAAAGTTAATGAAATCCACAAATTAGTTATGCAGCTGAAAAAACTAGTTATGCATACAGTGCACGCAAGGCCTAAAAATAACAGCTGCGATTACTCATTTTTGCTTTTAAGCAATACAATTAACGCAGCCAAAAGTCACATAAAAGGAAAGAAAATCATAAAAAATGCAAATGAAATTAAGAAAAGTAAGATAATGACCATTTCCGATAAGAATGCGAAGGGTAACGACAGCAGAGCACACAAGGTAAAAGCACTCTTGCGCCTCGACCATCTGACCGGCAAACAGAGAGCTTCGGTAGAGCGGTTAATAGACCAATATGCAGATAGATTTTATCTAACTGGAGATAAGTTGCCGGCAACAACTGTGCTTGAGCACGAAATCCCCCTTAATAGTAATGTACCCATTCGTATCAAACAATTCCGCCACCCTCCTGTATTAAAGGAGGAAATAAATAAGCAAGTTCAAGAATTATTAGACAACGATATAATCGAGCCCTCGATCAGCTCTTACTCAGCACCAGTATTTTGCGTTGATAAAAAGCCCGATTCAAAAGGCAATAAACGTTATACAATGGTGGTAGATTTCAGAAAGTTCAATGCAATTATACCTGATTACAATCATCCGGTACCCAATATAACCGATATTTTAGACAAATTGGGGCGCGCAAAATATTTTTCGGTTTCGATTTAGCTTCCGGTTACCATAAAATTTTATAAAAAAGAAGATAGACACAAAACAGCCTTTCATTGTAATTTAGGCGCTTTTCATTTCCGCAGGAGCCCGTTTGGACTAAAAACAAGTGCATCAGTTTTCCTCGCTCTTATCACGGCGCTAATCGCAGGCATGAAAGGTGTAGTAGCATTTTTTGATGATATTTGTATTTTTTCTGAAACGATCGAAGAACATTGGGAAATAGTAGCTGAGCTATTAAAAAGATTAATAAAAACTAACCTGACATTGCAACCTGACAAATGAAAATTTTTAAAGGAAGAAATTAATTATCTTGGGCATATCATAAGCAGTAATGGCTTAAAGCCCGATCCAAAAAAAATAGAAGCAGTAAAAAAATGTCCAGTGCCCAAAATAGCAAAAAATATTAAACAATTCCTGGGACTCGCCAATTACTATAGACGTGTTATACCTGGTTTTGCAAAAATAGCCAGACCCCTGAATCTTCTACTAAAGAAAAATCAACCATTTATCTGGGAAAAAAATTCTCAGGAAGCTTTCGAAAATTTGAGAGATCGATTATGTGAACCGCGAATCTTAATACATCCTAATTTTGATAAAGAATTTACTGTTACGACCGATGCCAGCGGGTACGCTATCGGTGGAGTGATTTCGCAACAAGAACCTCCCATAGCTTTTGCGTCACGAGGCCTCACCCCAGCTGAAGTAAATTATTGCACTTTTTCGAAAGAAGTTTTAGCTATAGTATTTTGTATAACTCAATTCAGACCATACTTATATGGCAGAAAATTCACTCTTATTACAGACCATAGACCATTAGTCTGGCTAAATTCGCACAAAGATCCAAGCTCTAGAGTAACTAGATGGAGATTAAAATTGGCAGATTACAACTTCGAAATTAAATATAAACCTGGCATAATAAATACTAATGCCGATGCACTTTCACGAAATCCAGTAGAATCACAAATATTAATCATTAACGATACCACGAATAGCAATTTGTTAACAAGTGAGCATGAGCAAGCTAATAACCAGAGTGAGCTAGACACAGAAATGATTAATCAAGCATCGGAAAGGCAGGCAAGACCAAACGCCGCTGATCCATCCGGCATGATGACCTGTTTACGTGCAGGCAAACATCCAAGCACACGGTACGCGGCAGCCATCCAAGCCCTCGCACCACGCAAGAGAACAGCCGGAGGTCGTAAAATGTTTGACGAAGCGAGGCCGGTGACACATGACACGGCCACTGAAGCTATAGAGATAGTAGAAACAGCCTCACTCGCAGCCGCGCCGCGCGGAAATTTTCAAGGGGGGGGGGCGGTGAAAGCACGCACCCTGAAGAAAGGCAGAAAAGTCGCGCGCGCAGCCCGGTCACTACAGCTGCTGATAACACTGCGGAATTTGATACAGATCTTAATGTAACTACTCTCCTAAATGAAAATTCAAGCGAGTCTAATGAACTACTCAATTCGGAGCTCACACATAGTGACTCATACACAAACGAACTCCCTAGTGGAAATATCATTCATTGCAGAGAAAAATTATTTATGCGAAAAGACAACTACTTATATTTCGTCAATTCCATAGGCCAACCACTTGATGAAGGAGCAAAGCAATTATATGAAACCAATATGCTGCCACGTCTTGATAATTTAATTGTTGGTGAACCTAAATTAATCAAAATTGTAACACCACATTTTGTGCGTGTTACACAATGTGATTGAGATCACACGACCTACCAACTTCACTCACTTACACATTCACATACACAAACACTATCCCCTCGGACGACACAGAGCAAGCGAGCTCTCATGCCTGGAGCAGCTGAAGAAGACGTTTAGCGGTCTCCCCATTAAGCCTCGCATAGGTATAAGCTGGCTGACCTCGGATGGGGTACGCTGAGCACGCTCTGGCGTCTCCTCTCCTCACTCCTGTCCCCTCGAACCAACCTAAAAAGATACACAAAAGATTAGAAATTAGGAAGAGAAGTAGAAAGTATTGGAAAGATACCCACCTGATTGTATATCTTGAAGAGCATAGAGAGATCCACCTTGGACGGAGCGGCAGCTTCTTTAGACGTAAAGGAGGCCTGCAGCATACATCCTGAAAATATAAACGAGGATTAGTCTACAGAATACAGGTACATCAAAAAGGAACTCGCTTACCTGGTCTGGAGGGTTTGCAGAGGCAGGGTGGTCCCACGGATACAGTAATGCAGCTCAACTCGTGGGCCGCTCCTCCATAACAGCAGCAGCAACAGCCTCCGAAGCACTCAATTTAAACACCTGGAAACAACACCTCATTAGGGAAGGGAGATCACAGTTATATTCGAAAAATACTAAACACTGATCTCACCTGGTAATAATAGCATTGGGTGAATGCAGTAGGAGCTGCATATAAACATAACCTCTTCGAGGTTAATCGTGCACACTGCTCCTGATGCTAATACGCCGTCCGGGGTCCTGAAACTATCGCCATCGTGCCCTTCGTCGGCACTATCGTCTCGATGTCCTTCCTGCTCAACACCCTCGCCTCACTTCCTCGCCCTAGCCACTCGTCCCTCCTCGTCCTCTCCAACTCCGTCCGCGAGCCGTCGGCCGCATGCCGCATAGCATGACGCCACCGCGAGCAGACGCTTCCCTTTCCTCCTTCGCACTTCTCTCTCTCCCTCGCCAAAGCACGCACTGCGCCCCCAGGCGGGCTCTGTCCACACCACTGAAAACTTGAGCGCCGCGGTGACGAAGGACGACGCGGCCACTTCGTACTGAGCTACGCACACCGACGCTTCGCTTTTTCGAATAGCTCCGTACGAACCATCGCTAGTTCAGAACGCCTCGTGGTGATAACCAATATTGTATCTTGCGTCCATCGTGTGAGCCTACACAACTGCGATATCGAAGGAGGCCACACTCGATTAGAAAGAGTAAGTTGCACAGATTACTTTCGTGCTTAGTGCGGGTACATAATTATATATATATATATATATATATATATATATATATACCCGATAATAATTTCATCAAGCTTGCGCCGCGTGCGTGTCGAGCGTCGCGTCGCCGCCTTTTCATCGTGTGTTCCATCACCGGAAAATATTTGAATTCGCGTCCCTGAGGAGTAGCTTCTTCCCCATTCCACCCTTTTACCGTTCTCACCGTACCTCGTGCTGCGAATTCGCGCAGCTGGCGCTCAACCTTTGTAAAATTAGTAGAATAAACCACAAGTGTTCACAGTTTTATCCTAAATCCCGTGTATCATTTCTTTTACCCCTCGAATAAATATAATGTTAAAGCCTGCATGTGCGGCGCAATAATATGGGTTAAACTAGCCAAAATTATTGTCATAAAATTGACGTCCAACGTGTTATAAAATTAACGCAGTAACGTGGGGTCGAGAAAAATTCCGGTGAAATTTGAATTATATTATTAAACTAAATTAAATTTTAAAGGAAATTAATTCGTGAGTAATAATTCGTAGAATACGACAGTGCAGGTGTAATTAAACATATAGTGGCACCTGTAATATATCGTTGCAATTTTCGCGAGTGAGATACACGCGGCCGCGGCGAGACGCTTGACAACGCCGCGAAGGCTTGTAGCTGTCCATTTTTGCATGTGCGCCGCGAGTTCGTCTCGCAGGCAGCCATCTTTTGTCGTTGGCGTCAGGCAGTAGGCCACGCTAGCATTACTTGGCATTAATAGTTTATGCTGATGATTTTGCATTTTGCACATTGGCATAAATACAAAAATATATCCCCAAAATTTATACGTATATTCTAAATAATTAGGATTGTATAAATACAAAATTTAGAATATTAAACAGTGAGTGAGTGCGTGGTGAAGTTTCGAAAAATTTCCTTCGAGTATTAATAAAAAATATTTAAATAAAATTCGTGATAATTATCAACAAATTCGAAAATTTTTGTGTAATATCAAAACGAGAAATTTAGAAGATAGTTGAAAATAAGTTTTGGCAACACGTGTTCATTAAATACAGTATAGACTCTACAATCTACTTCAACATTTTCTTTTATTTAAAAAAAAATCAGGTTATTTAAAATCTTATTGTGACTCAATTGTTATTCTATATGTTTAACGATTTTGAATAATAGTATAACAAATAAAATTTTGTTTTGATGAAAAATATTTACGGAAATTAGTAAATGTAATTAGCAATGGTACATAACTGGAGCAATTATATTCGGATTGAAAAACATTTTTCTTATAAATACACGCAGTGGAAATTATTTTCAATTAAATAGACGTTGAATAGATACTTTTATTTTTATTTTTTATTTTAAAATTAGAATATTCACAACACAAATTTAATAAATTAATATTAATCATCACTACTATAATAATAGTATATTCACATAATAATAGTATATTCGTATAATGATAGTATATTCGTAAATTGCCACGACGTTACAAAAAATTTTTCTGGAACTTGAATAAAAGCATAAAGTTAAGAAACCTCACTGACTCGAAAATAAAAGGTAACATTTTTATTACTATTATATGTTCATAATTTTATATTTTACGCACATGTACCCTATTTTATGTATTTTATGCACAATTTTGTAATATATAATATTTATTTTCTCCGCCTATCGCTACAAAAAAACTCCCACCTTCCGATCAATAACATTTACACCTATTTCCCATGAACCCTATAATCACTACAGTGATTTAATCGTTGCAAAGTGGATTTATCAAAAATAAGTGAATAGTTTCCCCTTCGATAAATTTTGTTCATTTTGTTACGAATAGATAATACCCAATCTAGTTCGTACACTTTGAATAAAATTTCGTATAAAACTTTTTTTTCTAATATTCAGTTCAAAATCTTGGAAATTGAAATTTGTATAGTATATTATTTGTAGTAAATATTCGTATTAAAATTCGAAATAAATATTTACTATAAATATTTTCTCGTTTCCTCGCATAGTCGAATAAATATTTAGTATAAATATTTTCTCGGTACCTCGTATAGTCGAATAAATATTTAGTATAAATATTTTCTCGTTACCTCGTATAGTTAAATAAATACTTAGTATAAATACTTTCTATTTACTTCGTATAGTTGAATAAATATTTCGTATAAAAGTTTAATTTACTATTTGGACCTGACTAAAGGAATTATAAAATTTTCTGCTTTCATGGTAATTAATTGTAAATTTAAATTAAAACTTGGATCATATTGAAATTTTGTTTTTTTGTTATTACTTACAAATTTTTTTACTATTTCGTAATTAGTTAGCAACCCTTTATTACATTTGCAATATTCTTTAATTTTGCAATACATTTTTATTTTTTTTTTAAACAACGCTAGCTTACAATAACCCACCTTCGTTAAAATAAGAGTACAATATTATTTTGAATTAGTAATATTCCACCTATCGAACACACATTCCTCAGCCCATATCGAACGTAAACAACATCACGAGACCCTATCGATCCCCACCCGACTACAAATTGCCAGTAGTTCAGTTTTACCTTGTGTGTCCCTACCGCATGCACGCAGAAATACTTGTATGGAATTTCCGCTTAGCGACCTTGCTTTTGCTTGTTAATTATATTATTTTTTTTTGTTTGTTCGCATCCTCAATACCATTTTAAATTTTTTTTCGTTTGTTCGCATCTTCAATCCCAGTTAACAAAAAGTTCCAGATTTCTTAAATAATATTAATTTGAAAATTTGTACGAACAAAAAGATTATCATTGTGATTGTTGTTAAATATCTTAAATTAATAAAGTTCGTCTGGATTTATTTTTGTCTATTTAAAGAAAAAACTCTTAGTAATATTTATTGTTTTTTATTTATATCATAATCATAAGAAAGTAAATTTTTTTATTTTTTTTCCTCGTAAAAGAATTTTTTTTTAGGAAAACAACTCGAATTTTTCTTCTTAGCATTAGTCTTTTTGAACCCCTACACCCAATATCGTATTTGATCGAAGTAATAGAACCTATAGGGCGTCAAGGAGCCCATCAATAAAATACTCTCAGCTTCCAAGAAATGTCCACTATTGTCGAAACAGGTGAACCGAAAAACAGTACAGTTGATGAGGGCACCACACGGCCTACACCATCAAATCCGGTAGGAGCAACGGGGGGCGGGGATATACAAGAACAGCAACTAGAGGGCAGAGATTCATTAAGGGAAAACCCAAATCACCCAACAGTCGGTAACAATGTAGAGCCGGTCTCGACAATTCACAACCCGCAGCATTCGCAGGCAAATCTAAATCATCCGATAGGCGGTAACAATGTGGATCCGGCTTCGACAAACTACAACTTATAATATTCGCAGGCGAACCAAAATCTCGGGGGACTCAACTTCCACCTTTACAGGCAGCTGGCATGCGAGAGCATACCAGAGGGACAATGGGAAACATTTCGCCGAATTCCCCGCCCATAGCTGCACCGTTAAGCAACTCTACGCTATATATCCATAATCCACCAATGAACCTAACACAAGAAACAAATCCTACCGTACAAACCCCCCAACTTTCACAAATAGTGAACTACCCTACCGTACAAACACCTCAATATCCACAAATACCGACCAACCCTATCGTCCACCCCGCACAATCTACACAAATACCTACCTACCAAACCCCCCAACTCCCACAAATGTCACCATACTCTACCATCCAAAACCCTTCTCAACCCTCACAAATACCTACCTACTATACCGCCCAAACAACCCAATATCCACAAATACCGAACAACCCTACCGTCCAAACCTCCCAACCTTCACAGATACCGAACAATACTACCGTCCAAAGTACCCAATCTCCACAGATACCGACTTACCCGAACATTCAGATTTCCCAACAGACACAAATACCGAACTACCCTACCGTCCAAAACTCCCAACCTATACAAATACCGAACAATCCTACCATCCAAACTCCCCAACCTCCACAAATACCAACCTACCCGACTACCCAGACTCCCCAACAGTCACAAATACCGAACTACCCTACCGCCCAAACATACCAACCAACACAGATACCGAACTACCCTACCGCCCAAACATACCAACCACTACAGATACCGAACAACCCTACCGACCAAACATACCAACCTGCACAAGTACCGACATACCCTACCACCCAACCCCTCCCACTTTCACAAACACCAATATACCCCACTTTTCACACGCATCAACCCGCACAAATATCTCCTCCACTACACCAACAGACTCAGAATGCCGCCCAAAATTACCAACATTCGTATTTACCCACGAACCAGTCAGTACAAAACTCGCAACCACAAACATCAATGTACCATACACCGCAATCTACACAACCATTACAATCAGCACCACGCCCTATCGACCAATTTAACCACCACCAACAGGGAGTGAACCACATATCCACCAATCAAACCATACCACCTAATTACTCGCAAACACCATCGGATTCGAACTCGCAAAATTTAAATTTATCGCAACCAAGTACTGCACCCATCCCACAGACATGGAACCCATCACCTGCTCGCCAAGATGTCCACAATAACGGCTCGGACAGGTCCCAAACATTGCCAAGCAGTACAATATATCCCGATAACTCGTCGTACACAGCGAATGCAGTAACTTCTACAAATAACCCACATTTACCACCTAACCTCGTAGGCTATCCATTAATGAACACAAACACCCAAGTCCCAATATCTAGTAATCCAATTTGGTATTACCCCTTCGCACAGTTTCCCCTTGGGCATAGTATTCCCCAAGGAGGACACTCTTACAATACATCAAACACCTTGCCATACGGTCAAATGCTTCTTGACAATCCGGAGCGAGTACATCCTCAAAGCTCGAATAATGATTCCTCGTTCCAGCGCGAAACTAGAGTAGCCAGTCTGATACAAAAATATAATGCAAGCTTTAATGGAGAACCAAAAGCAGATCTAGGGGAATTCTCATTATTTTAAAAGACCAAGCTTTGTATTGGGCACGCCCGTTGCTACAAAACTGGCGCACATTGGAGGAATTCAAAAACGCCATAAGACAACAATATGGCAGACCGGATTTCCAATTACAATTAGAAGATGATATTAGGTCAAGATCGCAAGGACCCGAAGAATCAATTGCTACGTTCATCGCAAATATCCGAGCATTGATGAATCAATGCATCCCCCCAATGACCCTCATAGCCCAACTGGATAGAATTTATCGCAATTTACATGAGGATTATTTCGCTAAGATAAATAGGTATCAATTCAATACGTTTGAAGAATTGCAGGCCTTGGGACAACAAGAAGAGATGCGAAGGGAGCGGAAGAAGAAATATAGACTCCCACCACCACCTGAACATTCGTTGTGCCCTCATTTAGCTTATCGACCACCCCCGAGAAAAAACCGTATTGCCGCTATCGAAACAGTACAACAATACAGTGATTCAACCGATGAAGAAGACACTAACGAAGTTGCAGCTGTCGACAACATCGTAAAAACAAAAACGGGCCAACTAGTCGAATTCGCACGAAAAAAAGATGTCGAACACACACCAAGCATATCGAAACAAAAGAACTGGAACAACGGCAATAATAACAAAACCCCCCTACCGCCTCCCCGAAAACCCCAAAACACGAAACCTACCGTCAATAACAAGCCCACTCAACCCCTAAAATTAAGTAAGGAAAACCCGATAACTAGAAAAGTATACCCATGTTGGGTCTGCAAGGACACAGACCATTGGGCAGCAGACTGTCCGAAAAGGACAGGGAACATCTGCTATAAATGTGATATACGTGACGTAACAATACGTACCTGCCCATGATGTAGGCCAAATGCGGGAAACGAGCAAAGAGGGAAACAGTAAGGGCCAGATTAACCTCTAAACTTGGGTAGGCCCAAATACCCACGCCAAAAGCGACACCGAAAGCTTCAGGCCTAGTCAACTCGGGTTATGGAGAAAAAATACCGATGCCTGTTGGTCCAGTCGGAAGCTAAGATAATCGTCTGCACCTCAATATCGATATAGCAGGAAAAGTCTTCCCCGCACGCGTGGACAATGGAGCAGTTGCCTCCTTCATAGGGTTAGAAGCGGCAAGACAAATAGGGGCTGAAATAATAACCCAGACCGGATACACGATGATGCCAAACGGCGAATTAGAAAAAATCGAAGGTACTACGAAATTTATACTCCACCTCGAAGGTAGAGAGATGCCCGCGGACCTCATGGTATCCAAAACAATGACCTACGACATCATACTGGGCATGGACCTATTGGCACTATTGAAGATAACGATAGACCACCAACACCGAACTTGGCACACGGACAAAGGAATAGTGAGAAAATTCCATCCGAAAAACCAGGATCCGGGAGCAATCGTGGCGACGGCAGCAATCGGAGGGACCTCCGACTTATCGGGAAAACAAAAACGAAGACTAGATAAACTTATATTCGATCTCACCATCCCACCACCGGACGCAACCCCGGGAGTGGCAAAGATGAAACCTCATGAAATAATTGTAGAAGGTTGTAGTCCGATAAAACAACGTATTCGTAGAATCTCCCCAAAACTTTTAGCTGCTGCCCACGCTGAGGTTGATCGTCTCCTAGCAGAGGGAATTATCGAACCCTCAGAAAGCGCTTGGAGTAGTTGTCCCGTAATTGTACCGAAATCGGACGGTAAAATAAGGTTTTGTATCGATTACCGAGCACTAAATGGCGTTACAAGAAAAAACGCTTACCCCTTACCCCACATGGACATGCTATTGACAACCTAAGAAACACCAAATTCCTCTCAAAAATAGACCTAAGACACGCGTATCACCAGATCCCCCTAGCAACAAAGAGTAAAGAGTATACAGCATTTGGACTACCTGGAAAAGGGCTATTCCAGTTCACAAGACTTCCGTATGGCGTCTCGAATGCCCCCGCAAGTTTTCAAACCGCCATGGACGACCACTTTGGCCCAGAATGGCGACCCCATGTATTCGTATACATGGATGATATAATCATAGCCACAAACACGTTCGAAGAGCATCTATATTGGCTGGAAAAAGTGTTGAAAAAACTGCGAGATGCCAATTTAGAAATCAACCGAGAAAAGTCAGAGTTCTGCTGCTCGGAAGTTAAATATCTGGGTTACGTCATCAACAAGGAAGGACTCCAAACAGACCCAGACAAGATTGCCCCAATTCTAAACTATGCCCCACCTCGAAACCTCAAGCAACTTCGCCGATTCCTCGGTATGGTAGCATGGTATGCTCGTTTTATTAAAAACCTTGCAGAAATAAAAATCCCTCTTACCGAACTATTGAAGAAAAACGTCCCTTGGACCTGGGGAGAAGATCAATAACAAGCCTTCGAAAAACTGTCGATACTTCTTACTGAAGCCCCAGTCTTAGCCCGACCAGACCCCAACCTACCATTCTGCCTACAAACTGATAGTAGCAGCTACGCTCTAGGGGCGGTGCTCACCCAAATAATCCAGGGAGAGGAGCATCCCATCGCCTACGCCAGCAGGACCTTAGCAAAAGCGGAACGTAACTATACAGTAACAGAACAAGAATGTCTGGCTGTAATATGGGCGGTAGACAAATTTCGAGGATATCTCTTGGGAGAAAAATTCACTGTTATTACCGACCACAGTAGCCTCACCTGGCTGCACAATTTAAAAGACCCAGCTGGCAGGTTAGCCAGATGGGCCACAGCTCTTCAAGGTTACAACATGGAGATTATACACCGCAAGGGAGCACTCCATAAAGTACCTGATGCGCTGTCTCGTTCGTTTGACGAGGTTTGTTGCTTAGCAACAACGGGACTATTGGATAGGGATAGCTGGCATACCAATCGAATAAAGATGGTAAAGAAAAATCCGGGAAGATATCCAGATCAGAAAATTGTAAATAAATGCCTTTACAAACACCGTCCCAACCTCATGATTGATTCGATCGTAACCGACTTAGACAGTTGGAAACTCGCAGTTCCAGAGTTCGATAGAGAAAGAGCTCTGTTCGAATGTCATAACACTCCACAATCAGGGCACGTGGGAGTCGATAAAACCTACCATCGGCTTCAACAATCATATTTCTGGCCCAAGATGAAGAAGGATGTTATTCGTTACATAAAAGAATGCTCAGATTGCCAGATGTACAAAGTTCCCCAACAGGCACCAATGGGACTTATGACCCAAAGGAAAATAGAAGGACCTTGGGAAATAGTAGCAGCTGACGTCATGGGTCCATTGCCAAATAGTAAAGGGCAATGTCGTTATATCGTAGTATTTCAAGACTTATTTACGAAATACATTGAAATCAGACCTCTTAGGAAAGCTAACGGTAAATGCATAGTAAAAGCTTTCGAGGAACTGATAATTTTTCGCTGGGGATGTTCTAAATATTTCATAACCGATAACGGAACGGAATTTTCGAATAAGCTTATGACGTCAAAGCTGGATGAATTAGGAATTATCCAAACGACGATAGCCCCTTACCACGCTCAAGCAAACCCTGTTGAGCGTTGTAATCGCACTATTAAACAAATGATCTCGATCTTTGTAAAAGAAGATCATCGTAATTGGGACATTCACCTAAATGAATTCGCGTTTGCTGTTAACACCGCGGTGCACTCGTCAACACTGTTGACACCCGCATTTTTAAATTTTGGTAGGAACCCGCGGCAATCCAAAACCCTCAAACAATTCCTCGAAAATCCTCAAACTCCTAGTTCCCCAATTTCCGTAGCATGGGCGGAGAGAGTGAAACGTCTGGCAGCAATACACGACTTCGTTAAGAAACACTTGAGAAAAGCAAGTGGAAGACAAGCACGGTACTACAATAAAAATC
Source organism: Gastracanthus pulcherrimus (assembly GCA_949152435.1). Lineage (NCBI taxonomy): Eukaryota > Metazoa > Arthropoda > Insecta > Hymenoptera > Pteromalidae > Gastracanthus > Gastracanthus pulcherrimus. The sequence continues at coordinate 106,086,836 of OX424576.1, read as the reverse complement.
GTAGAGATATAACTTTTAACGTGAGAGACCTTGTACTCCGTCGTAACTACGTGCTGTCTTCAACAGCAGATAACTTTGCAGCTAAGCTCGCTCCAAAGTTTGTAGGTCCGTTGAAAGTAAAGAAAGTCTTGTCACCAGTCGTGTATCAACTGCAAGACGTTAATAGTCAGAAAAAAGCGAAAGTGCATATTTCAGACCTAAAATCATACTCAGCTCCTTCACAACAGCCTATTTCTCCAACAGATAACAGCTTCAGTGACCAGGATGCAGAGTATAGGGAAAGGTCGTGGCTACAAGCTACCCTGGATAGCCGAGGCTCGGCCCGGGACAGCACCGACGAAGAGAGGCGTCCGCGCTACAATCTCCGCAAGCGGCCGAAGAACAACCTTGGCCAAAGTAGGGAAAGCGGCCAAGCCAACAACGATTCTCGACCGCCCAGGAATTGGCAGGGGAGCCTGGCTCCAAAACCGCCAGCAGGCCGGCGTCGGCGCGGTCGGCCCAGGTCAAGTCGTCTTGCCCCCCCTCACCCCGACCAGCGGGTCGAGGTTTCACCCTGGGGGAGGTGGCTTCCCCGCGGGCGGTGATTGAGCGACCGGTGGAGACAGTAGCTCTGGAGGAACCCGAGCTACTATACGACCCCTTCTCAGGGTCGTACAATTGACCGCTCGAAGGGGGCCATCCCAAAAGGGTCGTACGGGGAGGAGGAACATCGAGGCGCGTGTTCCTTCGACCCGTGCAAAACGCTAACGGTGTTTAGGGCACCAATGGTAGACTCAACCCGAGCTAAACGACCCACCCGACAAGCCGGACAGCCCCAGGAACCGGAAGAGGGTGAATTCCCACCAATTCCCCCCCATCCGAGAAAGAATTACCCCCCTATCGCGCGATCCCCATCAAACCCCCCCTGCTATCGTAAACCTAAGCCAAAACGCACCAAAGAAATAATTAGGGTGGTAAATGACCCTAACAAGGGACAGGTGCGCATTTTGCGAAGTGATGAAGTAACGTATAATAGGGTAGCGTCAACCCAAACCTCATCGGAGAAGGAACTGCTAATCGAGAAAGGAAGGATCCTCAGAGAGCAGGTCGGTGCAGAGCGGGAACCGCTAATAATGTCGGTGGGCCCAATCAATTTTGTGAAGAGTAGGCAGCCCAGCCCAGTACCGCTCGCGTCGACCTCGATCGCGGAGCAGAGAACCATTCCTAACCTAATGGACCTGAGGATCCAGCCTCCAGCCTTGTACCAGACAGATGACTCGGCCTCCATGTCATCCCAAGGGTCCTGCTGGAACTGCAAGGAAGAGGGGCACCGGTACGCGAAATGTACACAACGACGGAGCTACAAATTCTGCTACCGGTGCGGTCAGCAGGGGGTTGACGTCTACACCTGCCCGAAATGCGGGAACACCATCGATGGGACTGGCGAAGCCGCTTAACCTCCCCTGCAAACCACCAACTCACAAGCAGGCGGAACCCAAAGCGAGCCCCACACCACTACCGGCACCAGAGCCGACACCTGCGCCCATGCCTATCGCGGCAACCGTAGCTCCAGGAGCCTATGGTTCTCAGCCCGTGCTGGTAGTGATGCCGGGAGCTACTGTTTACTTCACCTCACCTCCGAAATGAGGCACCTTTATCGAAATACCAACCTTTACCCCCTCCAGCAATACTGATCCCCTCCTATCGCCAATACCGAACAACCTTTTATCGAAACACCAACCTTCCCCCCTTCCGAAATACGGATCCCCTCCTATCGCCAATACCGAACAACCTTTTATCGAAACACCAACCTTTCCCCCTTCCGAAATACGGATCCCCTACTATCGCCAATACCGAAAAACCCTTTATCGAAATACCAACCTTTTCCCCTTCCGCAATACGGATCCCCTCCTATCGCCAATACTGAACAACCCTTTATCGAAATACCAACCTTTTCCCCTTCCGCAATACGGATCCCCGCCTATCGCCAATACCGAACAACCCTTTATCGAAATACCAACCCTGTTTCTTTTTCTTATCGGCAAGAATGCCCTATCAAACTAGTTCTCCCCTATCGTAATACCGAACCTTCTTGGTAAATATTGCAATCATATTTCGTAACCTAAAAATGTAAGGGAGTGTGCATGCGTAAAATGGAGTACATGGTATAAAATGGTATAAAGTAGTATAAAGTAAATTAAGGTATATATAAAAAAAAAACCAACAGATGTGATCGCCAAGACTGATCCTAACTATCTTGCTAAGGGACTTCAATCGTATATTAGGGTGTGGGTTCGTTACGCGAACGCACCGAGCATCCACTCACTGGATACAAGTAACTAGTAGTAAAATCGGCATGTACCTTAGTGTCAGCTACATGCACAAAAATTTGGTATTAACGAATATATAGAATATTATTCTACTAAGCACAAGTATGAAGTGTCCCTTACTAAGTTAGGAAACCTAGACTTTAAGAATTTAGTTGATAAGAATAACTATGTATATACCTATGTATTAGTTTTTTTTAAGACTCGACCGTATTACTCCCAATATAACCACGTGTACAGCATAATGTAAGTAATTATCGGTATTTAAATGTATCATTTACCGATCGTGTTCAACAAGAGAACGAGAAGAAATGAGACTAAATGAAATATTTAAGCTAAATTATATACTTTGCGTAGGTTAAGTATTTATCTAGTTAGAAGCGTAAAGAATGATTAGCATAGATTAGGTTAGCACATAAGTTAGTTAGTTGCGTACCGAGTGAGCACGCCCATAGTAAACCGCGAACCGCGTAACCGCGCTTTGTTTTAGTAGGGGGTTGTTTGTAACACCACATTTTGTGCGTGTTACACAATGTGATTGAGATCACACGACCGACCAACTTCACTCACTTACACATTCACATACACAAACACTATCCCCTCGGACGACACAGAGCAAGCGAGCTCTCATGCCTGGAGCAGCTGAAGAAGACGTGTAGCGGCCTCCCCATTAAGCCTCGCATAGGTATAAGCTGACTGACCTCGGCTGGGGTACGCTGAGCACGCTCTGGCGTCTCCTCTCCTCACTCCTGTCCCCTCGAACCAACCTAAAAAGATACACAAAAGATTAGAAATTAGGAAGAGAAGTAGAAAGTATTGGAAGGATACCCACCTGATTGTATATCTTGAAGAGCATAGAGAGATACACCTTGGACGGAGCGGCAGCTTCTTTAGACGTAAAGGAGGCCTGCAGCATACATCCTGAAAATATAAACGAGGATTAGTCTACAGAATACAGGTACACCAAAAAGGAACTCGCTTACCTGGTCTGGAGGGTTTGCAGAGGCAGGGTGGTCCCACGGATACAGTAATGCAGCTCAACTCGTGGGCCGCTCCTCCATAACAGCAGCAGCAACAGCCTCCGAAGCACTCAATTTAGACACCTGGAAATAACACCTCATTAGGAAAGGGAGATCATAGTTATATTCGAAAAATACTAAACACTGATCTCACCTGGTAATAATAGCATTGGGTGAATGCAGTGGGAGCTGCATATAAACATAACCTCTTCGAGGTTAATCGTGCACACTGCTCCTGCTGCTAATACGCTGTGCGGGGTCCTGAAGCTATCGCCATCGTGCCCTTCGTCGGCACTATCGTCTCGATGTCCTTCCTGCTCAACACCCTCGCCGCACTTCCTCGTCCTAGCCGATCGTCCCTCCTCGTCCTCTCCAACTCCGTCCGCAAGCCGTCGGCCGCATGCCGCATAGCATGACGCCACCGCGAGCAGACGCTTCCCTTTCCTCCTTCGCACTTCTCTCTCTCCCTCGCCAAAGCACGCACTGCGCCCCCAGGCGGGCTCTGTCCACACCACTGAAAACTTGAGCGCCGCGGTGACGAAGGACGACGCGGCCACTCCGTACTGAGCTACGCACACCGACGCTTCGCTTTTTCGAATAGCTCCGTACGAACCATCGCTAGTTCAGAACGCCTCGTGGTGATAACCAATATTGTATCTTGCGTCCATCGTGTGAGCCTACACAACTGCGATATCGAAGGAGGCCACACTCGATTAGAAAGAGTAAGTTGCACAGATTACTTTCGTGCTTAGTGCGGGTACATAATTATATATATATATATATATATATATATATATATACCCGATAATAATTTCATCAAGCTTGCGCCGCGTGCGTGTCGAGCGTCGCGTCGCCGCCTTTTCATCGTGTGTTCCATCACCGGAAAATATTTGAATTCGCGTCCCTGAGGAGTAGCTTCTTCCCCATTCCATCCTTTTACCGTTCTCACCGTACCGCGTGCTCACCGTAGCTAGTGTATCGTAGAAGTAACCTTATTGTATCGGTCGGATAATAATTGTAAAATCGTGCTGCGAATTCGAGCAGCTGGCGCTCAACCTTTGTAAAATTAGTAGAATAAACCACAAGTGTTCACAGTTTTATCCTAAATCCCGTGTATCATTTCTTTTACCCCTCGAATAAATATAATGTTAAGGCCTGCATGTGCGGCGCAATAATATTGGTTAAACTAGCCAAAATTATTGTCATAAAGTCAATACTAGATTCCATATAGTATTGCCACTTAGCAGCGAGCAACGAGAAAGTTTAGTAAATATCATGAATATTTTGCAAATTTTACTTAATAAATTGAGTTTCATCTTAATTGAAAAGGATATTAATACATGTAGCGTAGCAAAAAGTAAAAATATTGAAAACATGGAATTCAATTTAATATTAAACAGTATTAAAAGAGAATTATATTCAACAAACATCAAAATCATTATATGTCTTGGCCATATACAACACCCTCCCTTGTCTGCGCGTGCAAAAATTATCGAAGAAATGCATAGTTCTACGATTGGTGGATATAAAGGCGTCAATAAAACCTACAATAGGATTAGACACGAATATAATTGGGAAAATCTTAAGCAGGAAGTACAACAATTCATTAAAAAATGCAAGCAGTGTCAATTAAAAAAATTAGTTAGAGTCAAAACCAAGCAAAAGTTAATTATTACTGATTATCGAGCAATACCGTTTGCTAAAGTAGCTCTTGATATAGTCGGACCATTGCCTAAAACTAAAATGGGTAATGAATACATACTTAGCATGCAAGATCAATTTTCGAAATTCATAATTTTTGTTCCCCTTCCCTACCAGACAGCCATCTCAGTAGCTGATGCATTTATTAAAAGGTTAATTTGTATTTTCGGAGCTCCTCAAGCTATATTAACGGATCAAGGGACAAATTTTCTAAGTAAATTAATGACGCGCGTAGCCAAGAGATTCAAAATCAAGCAAATAAAAACTACTGCATTTCACCCGCAGTCGAACGGCTCTCTCGAGCGAGCGCACGCGCCGTTAAGTGAATTTCTCAAGATGTTTATTTCTAAAGAAGCCGAATGGGACGAATGGGTCGAATTAGCAATGCTTAACCATAATTCCGGGCGAAATGAATCGACCATTTCCACACCTTACGAGCTCGTGTTTGGGCGTCTAGCACGACTACCGTCAAGCGATCCTCCTGCCGCCGACGACCTTTTACCTGCGTACGCCGACTACATGCAAGATCTTATCCCCCGCCTAAGCGCCTTAAGTGAAATAGCTGCCGAAAGAATCTCCCTAGCTAAGGAAAGAGCGAAACGATATTACGATTTAAAGGCTAATCACGTAGAAATCAAAGTAGGTGATTACGTTTGGTTGCAAAAGGGACCCAAGCCGCATAAATTCGATGATCCGTATACTGGTCCTTATTTAGTGTTATATATTTGGGAAAATGAAAATGTAAAAATACAGTAGAAAGAGAATAAAACAAAGGTAGTGCATATGAACCGCCTACGCTTTTCACACATTCAACCAAAATAATATGACCAAATAACAATATACAATTCACTGATTTCAGATAAAATCTACACGCGACCTTCAAAAACAAGCAGTTTATCTCAAAATTTATTTAACTAATTATAATATGTAAACATTTGTTTCAGATACTAGACCAACAGTAATAGCAAAATACGAGGTTCTTTTTACCATACAATTTTAAAATAAAGGAAAATTGTTAATAATTAAAGCATCACAAACTCAAAGTGAAAGAGAATGACTGAAAATTTTATTCAGCATTTTTACAAATGGATAAAAGAATCTCGAAAACAAATAAAGAACATTTAATCTGATCTAACTCTATTCAGTAGACAATCTTATGCGTGATCATATAAGAATACAGAATGAGAAAATACAAACGAAATAACTTAGTTAAGCAAAATAGGTAGTGTTATGAATACATAAAAAAAAAAAAAAAAAAAAACAACTAATAGATATATGATCATCAAAATTAATTTATTTTTGCGTATGTAGTAATAAATAGAAAATTAATAAATTTGTAAATGTTAATTTCACATTATAACTTCAAATCAACATATTTTATAACGTGTTTATGACTTAAGTCATTTGGTTAATGATATGACCAATTAAAAAGAAAATAAATAAAAATAAATTCATATGTTATGTATTATAATATTTAGAATAACCGTCTCATAGCAACATAACAAATGAGTCAGTTTTGCAGATATATATCAGTCAATATAAAGTAGTATAACAGTCGAAAGTGTCAGTTGTATTAAAATACCACTAGCATTTTAGCAATGCAAAATATCTAGTCAGTAATTGAAAACCAAAACAAATGTAAAGATATTCTCTAAGTATACGCAATCGATTATTGTGATTGACAATCGCTACTACCGTACAAACGATTTAAAGAAATACTGCGGATTAAATATTTTAGTATATCGATTTATATTCGCAAAAATTTTGTATGTAAGGTACGAACAAAGCTATAGAATACGTACAGTCCTTATAGCATTCTATTATATCATAGTATATTATAGTAGAATTATAGCTATCAATCAATAAATAGACTAGCACCATAAATGTAATCGGTGCAATGAAAGCCTTTGTCGCACTGATAATAAATGTAAATTTTAAACGTTGAAGATTTTTAAGTAATTTTTTTAACACATCAAGTAATGCCTATTTTGACAATTTCCACACACATACAAAAGGGTCCATTTTACGACAAATGACCGTCTCCACAGAAGCAAAAAATAACTATAATATCTCGTTAAATAATAAATAAGTTATAATAATCTTAGTTATAAAATTTTGTATCTCAAGGAACTTTGACAAACTATTATAACACCTCGAATGCATAATAAAATATGTAATGTACGAATGGAGTTGTAATAAGGTATTCCAGCAATATCGCTATTGTTAATTTTTTAACAATTTCATTGGTTATTCAAAAATACAAATATGTATTAATATTTAAATAAGAGTGATGAAAGACAGTAAACAAATTGAAATCATGTAATTGATTATATAGAAACAAATCTTCGTTAATTTAGCCATAGGTAACCGAGTGATATTCCCTTATTAATCATACCGAACTATAAACAACCTTGTAAAAATGCGAACAAGTAAATTAAATGAAATATATGACATATGCATGTGAACAATTTAAACAACTATTACACTATACACATAAAGGTTAACAGAATTAAGTGATAAGTATGTAAACAAGGCTACTTTGTCGTATTTATCAATTCAAGGGGACGCAATTCCCATGTAACGGATTGTGTCATTTAAAAAAAAATCATTGTAGAACTATATATAATGCGAGGTACAGCAACACAACAGAGGTACTACCGAGACGCCACGAGAGAGCGACTAAGGAAGAAGATTCACTCCTACTACAAGCACTGTTCACAGAGGCTATCCATTGAACCGATCTTTAAGGGGTGCACAAGACGAACTCCACTAACTGGAAATACAAAAGTAAACCACGAACATCAAAAGTCCTAATTCCGAAGAAAGAAGAGGAGGTGCCGCAGAGACACAAGGCCGACTTCTAAAAACTTCCTATCAAGAAAAGACGAGGCGAATATCGAAAGAACAACGCAACAAGAAGGCAACGAAATTCACAAAAATTAATACAAAAAACTTTATGTACTTCGATTAGAAAAATTTTAATAAATTATAATCTGTCAATATGTAATGTACTAAAGGAGCCAATTCAAACGTAAACGTAAACTTTGACTAATCACTCCCTTAGTACAAATGGTTTATTAATGTATCTATATTTAAATTAAGCACAATGTTACGTAGCAAACTGGGTCTACTCAAAGAAAAATTGTAATAACTATCATCCTAAATTTAATAACCGCATGTTTAACCTATAATCCAACATATCCTTCGAACTACTCCTAATCTTTTCCTTGAAATAAAAATTCCTCCCAGAAGAACCCTAACTTCATATCCACTACATATGACCAGTCTGCATGTTACTGGAGTTCATAAGAAAATGTATTAAAAATCTTCGTAACCGCCAACATCCAATTGCAAAGGCAAAAAAGAAAGAGAATGCCATATCTATATACATATGTGCAATTTTATGACATAATGTCAATCAAATGTTATATATATCATAATGAGACAAAAATTGCACCAAGAAAGCTGGATTCGCAGCAGATATTTGCAACTCCAAGACTCAAGCAGGCTAAAAAAGTATCTCAACAGCCGGCACGCACTGACCACTCAACGGCAGAACAGCTCGAGTTAAGAAAAACCTCGAAATCTGCACTCGCAGGAGCGAGTAGGCTGTGATTTGAATTGCATCGCAACGGCAACGCGTGTCTGCAGAGGCGGGCCTGTTACGTCTAGATCATAGCCTAACATACACCTTCTCGTCGTCAAGCTATATGTATCTTACCATACTGAATCCTACTTATCGACCTACGCTATATAACGTGTATCCTACCTTGTCTACCTCATACTCTACGATGCCATACTCATCCACCCCAATATTTCTCGAATTACCTTCCGCGACTCTATACCTTCGTCGCCCCCTCCTCGAGTACGCATAATCAATTCCTAGTTTAGGCTAAGCATGCGACCCCGCGTGGTTATAAAAGGCATAGCTCCCCATTTCTCCTGGCCATTTGCCCTCACACTTTTGCCTTCAGCATAAAGCCTTCTGCATTCGAACTTTGAGCCGTAAGCAAGTACGCACCAGTTTGTTATTTGACTTCTCACTTGTAAAAGGGACACGCCCTTATATTTAACTTTGTACTTCTAATATAATAAATCTGCTCTTAAACTTATTTGCTCGCGCTTATTTATTTGCTGGACCTGCGGTCCTATTCATATCTCCCGCCATCATCCCAAGTACGACACCGCACGCAGCGCAGCGCAGGTCAACCGGCCCGCCTACAAGGAACCAAGGCCTACACACTCACACAACGTAAGCCCCAAAATACCTTGCTAAGCCTTTTTTCACTACTATCATATTGAATATCATCTTCGCTATCCTGCTTTTGCTAAAGCCTCGACTCCCAGGTAAATTACGAAAGTATTGACCAAAACTAGAGGCGAACGCGATTTAATTTCATATTAACTTCGCGCCATTTATTGCTTACGCACGACGTAACAGAACTCTCGACTGTGCCACCGTAAGGGTGACGCTGCATGGGTGGATAAAGAAGGGAGCCGGTGAAGGGACTGTCTCCTTTCATCCCTCTCTCGGATTTGTTATCGGTATGCGTAGGCTGCGTGAATTAGGGCGGTGAGTAGAGAGAGAGAGAGAGAGAGAGAGAGAGAGACAATAAGACTGCGGCTTTGTCCTCTCTTTGGTTTCGGCTATCGGCAAGATGCGTACGTGACGTTTCGCTCGCAAGGCCCAAATGTACATCTGTGCGAGGGTGCGCACTTGTCATGCACATATACGTTTCCAAGAACGTATGTCATTAGGCCTAAAGGTGCGTGCGAGCAATGGTATTAAGCGTCGATCATTTTACTACACCGGCTTGGCGGTTGATCGCACGCTGCGGGGGTTTGTTGTGCCAACAAAAGACGTACGTCCCTTGAATAGATGCATGCAGGCGGCGCGCTGCTTCTTCGGCCCCTTTGTTGTTATGCAGCTGCATCGTCGTACCTGTATCTATTATCATTAGATGCTCGGCAGTGTTATTTTTGCGACGATGTTTATTGCCCTGAAAAGAAGCTAAATCGAGGAAAGAGCACGTAGAAATGTGCGCGGCTCGAGATTTTTCCTGGAATATAACAATCATTTCTCAGGTCAAAAGTTTTAGAACAACTGACCGATAATTAGTTCATTTTCAACAGAGGAATATTTGTGGCAGCTGCCAGACAAGTAAATGGCACAGTGGCGTATGCTTATGTTTTTAGAAACCTATATTATTTACTGTTCTCATTTATATATTTGAACGATCGCGCGCATTTGCTTGTCTCTCACGTCCTTCTCTCGGTTTATCGCGAAGTCGTTTATGAGGCTAGTTGTGACTGTATTAAAGACAATGCATAACATCTTTCCCTCTTTCTAAAAAAAGATATTACCAGTGGTGACACCTTTTTTAATTCTTATCAATTTATAAATTTCGTTATTGATTTATTTTAAGTTTTATCACTTAAGACATTGTTATTCTTTGGTTTGAAATACACAACCCTATTGCAAAATCTCACGTGAGATCTCAGGTGAGATCTCACCTGAAATCTCATACCAAAATCTCATGTAAATAATTTTTTGTTTTTAATGTGTTTTAAACCATTCTTAGTCGATTAGTGACTATTTTTGAAAAATTTGAACGAGAAAATTTTTGAAAAACTGGATTATATATTTTTAAGTCAAAATTTTATATATATTTTCTAAGTTAGAATTTTTTTTAAATGTTTACCAATCGACTAAGACTTATGGTTTAAAACACATAAAAAGACAAAAAATTAGTTACATGAGATTTTGGCAGGAGATCTCGCCTGAGATCTCACATGAGATTTTGCAATAATTGTTACCACCGTTTTAAACGTAAATCGGAATCGAGTTTTATTTCAACCTTCGTATGGTCATATAAACATAGTTATTATAAATTGTTGTTATTGTTGGGTAAAAATTTATATCATGTGTATATTCCTTTATGTATCTAACCCTACCTGTATATACTTACCTATACTTATTTCTGCTCTACCTATTAGAATAAAATATGTCTATCTCGGCTATACAAGTGTAAATTGTTTGTACCCTTAATTTCCTGCTCCATCAGGCTATTACGCACCGAGTGTCGACCCACAATAACTTTTCGTCGACAAGAACAATATACGACAAAAGTAACTTATCATACATAAACTGACTTATCGATCTTCTCTATTGAGCAAGTATCCTACCTTGCCGACCCTGGTGGAAAAAACTTGTTGGCACATCCTTTAATTGTAGCTTCCAACCTGGCGTAATGCACATAATCTGGCATTTTACGGCATAGCTTGACATGTTATGGCATAGCTTGGCATAAAATAGCATAGCTTGGCATAAAATGGCATAGTTTACCATGTTATGTCATGATATGGTGTAATTATGCGCATTTGTGTATATTTATTAATCAATTATTTGTATATAATTATTAAAACAACCATATTTCTACAAATAGTCAGGTATAAATTTTATTATTAAAAATATTACATAATAAAATTACATATATTAAATTAATTAGTGTGTCGCCCTAAAATACCTTTTACAATAGTAACAATAATTGTCTATATAGTCTTGCTGTGATTAATACCATTAACGTTTTTTATATTATTATATTATACGTTTACACTATGGAGTTTACACAGTTAATGACAATTTACGATATCTTGTCAAGTCAAATTAAATAACGTTTGCGATGGCGCGTTCGTTTTTGGAAACACGGCGCATATCTGGGCATAATCTGGCACATCCTTACGATATCTTTTCAAGTCAAACAATAACGTTTGCGATGGCGCGTTCGTTTTTGGAAACACTGCGCATATCTGGGCATAATCTGGCTCATTCTTAATTGTAATTGTAGCTTTCAACCTGGCGTAATGCACATAATCTGGCATTTTGGTCTGCGATCTACGTGCCCGTATACCTGACGCCCGTATCGCGGGCGCCCAGCACGACCAAAACAAACACGCGGCGCGCTCACTTAGGGAGCGCAGATGAACTAACCTCAAGTGGCGCCGCTGCCCGTGTGATAAATGCAGCCGCCACACCAGTCGGTGCCGCCACACGCCCAAAGGTTTTTCAGTATACATCAAACATGGATACAGTTTACAGATACATATGAGAGAGAGAGAGAGAGAGAGAGAGAGAGAGAGAGGGAGAGAGAGAGAGAGAGAACGAGAGAGAGAGAGATTCTTTTATCCAATTACTATAGTAACAAATTTTTGATAATAATTATTAAACCCCATCATACACATTCAATTTAATGCACACAGAAATATCTATCAATTAATTAAATTAATCAAATTTACACATGCGAATTTGCAAAATTTTTGTATTTGCTTACGATATAAAAATATTTTCTTAATAATTCTATTATGCCTAATCATACTAAACTGTGTAAAACTATGTCGCCCTATGCCAATATGTACCGTACTATGCTAATTTGTGCCAGACTGTGTAGATTCGTGCTAAGCCATGCCAATCTTAAAAAAACGGTAGACAAAGTATTTTCTTTCAAAATTTGTGACTATGCCACAAAGTGCCACAATGTGCGACACTATGCCCTAGTGTGTCGAACTATGCCAAACTGTGCCAAACTGTGCCAAACTGTGCGAAACGTCCGAAATGGCATAGGTTTAGCAAGACTTGGCATAGTTTGGCACAGTTTGACACAATTGGGCACAGATTGGGACACTGGCACAATTTTCATTTACACTAGGATACCTCATACTCCCCGGTGACACACTCATCCACCCCAATATTTTCCGAATTTCCTTCCACGACTCTATACATTTGTCGCCCCCACCTCGAAGACGCAAAATTAATTCTTAATTTATGTTAAGCTGCGACCTCGGTGAGCTTATATACGTCATAGCCCCCTATGGCTCCAAGCCATTTGCCCTCGCCTTTTGCCTTCAAACTTTAGCCTTCTGCATTCTAACTCTTAACCATAAGCACGTATGCACCAGTTTTTTATTTGATATTTCACTTGTGAAAGGGACATGCCCTTATACTTAAATTTGTGCCTCTTATATAATAAACTTTATCTTAAACTTATTTACTCGCGTTTATTTATTTACTGTGCCCGTGCCCCTATTTATATCTCTCGCCACCATATCGAGCACGAGACCGCCCGTAGCGCAGCACAGCCAAGCTGAGCCAACTACAAGGAACCAAGACCTACGCATATATAAAACGTAAGTCCCTAAATACATCGCTATCCTCTCCTATCCTGTCATAAATTCGCAATTCCTATTTTTACCGCTACCATATTAAATGTCATTTTCGATATCCTGCTTTTCTATCGCCTCGACTCCCAGGTAAATTACGTAAGTATTGACCTAAACTAGAGGCGAACGCGATTTAATTTCATATTAACTTAGCGCCACTTATTGCTTACGCGCAACGTAACAAAGTTATGGGTCCAGAGACACGTTAAGTAATAATTTAGGAAATTAACTGAACTGTTGAGTAAAATATATATTTATTAGTGTCAAGGTGATTTAGTTGTGTATTTTTCAACAAATCGTTGAACCGATACATAATCTCAGAAATTGACACGTGTTTTTTATGTGTGAAGACGAAACTAGATAGACCTGAATAAATTCTACGATATTTAACTCAGAAAATGGCAAACAGTAAAAATAATTTGCCTCCGATTGAAAAACTTAAAGGAATTACGGACTACAGTGATTGCACTTTTGCTATGAAATCATACTTGTAGCATGAAGACCTACGGAAATGTGCTGAGAGCGAAGCTAGCGCAATTACAAATGAACGCAACATGATAAAAGCCAAAGCAAAATTAGTATTGTCGGTGGACAGATCTAATTACACGCATATATGTGATGCTAAGACACCTAAACAAGTTTAGGAAAATTTAGTGAAAGCTTTTGAAGATAATGGACAACAAGAATGGAAAGTTGCTCCAGTACAGAACAGTATGTAAATAAGTTATGTACAAAGAGCGCAACAGTTCGGCTCTTTAGGTTTTAGAGTAGGAGATGAGTGGATAAAAGCGCTGATATCAGCTGGTCCACCCGAGCAATAGAAACCAATGATAATGGGACTGGATAGTTCAGGCACAACAATTACCGGTGATACCATAAAAAATAATTGCTCCAAGATGTCCGGCGAGAAGTAAAAACTCACAGTGTCGAGATAGAGTTTTATATAAATAAACAAAATAATAACGCAGGTCAGAGACATTTGCAGTGCAATAATAATAGTAAGAATAAACCGAGGTGCTTTAAGTGTAACAAGTATAGTCATGTGACTAAATGCTGTAGAAACCCTAAGAGGGTAATGGATCGCAGCAATATACGAAATGCTGAAGATGATGAGACTATAGCTTGTGACATATTAATTATTAACAATTTATCAATTTGTCAGCTCTTAACTACATCACTAAAATGTCTACAATTATATATATGCCTTATGTTCAACATTATATTTTGTTTCATATTTTTTTAGCTATATACACAATTTATACATTTTCTTATTTCACTTGTGCACTCACTAGCTTTATTCTTACCCGCGCACTTTATGCATGCAGGACAATTCCTGCATTCTTTGATATGCCCTAATCTACAACATGCATCAAAAGGTCTAATGTTTATATAGTCATATACTCTACAGTTTTGATAACTAATAAAAAGCCTATTTTTCCTCTCTCTTATTAGTTTATACATTTCACCTGGTACTTCCATCAAAATTGTGCTTAGGTTGTTCCTGTTATTTTTATACATATGTTAACAAAGAAAGAATTAACAAAGAAAGAATTAGCAAAGAAAGAATGATCAAAGAAAAGATTAACAAAGAAAGAATTAACAAAGAAAGAATTAACAAAGAAAGAATTAACAAAGAAAGAATTAACAAAGAAAGAATTATCAAAGAAAGAATTAACAAAGAAAGAATTAACAAAGAAAAAATTACCAAAAAAGATTCGACGAAGAAAGAATTAACAATAAAAGAATTAACAAAGAAAGAATTGACAAAGAAAGAATTAACAAAGAAAGAATTAACAAACAACGATTCGACGAAGAAAGAATTAACAAAGAAAGAATTAACAAACAACGATTTGACGAAGAAAGAATTAACAAAGAATGAATTAACAAACAAAGATTCGACGAAGAAAGAATTAACAAAGAAATTATTGTCATAGAAAGAATTAACAAAGAAAGAATTAACAAAGAAAGAATTGACAAAAAAAGAATTAACAAAGAAAGAATTAACAAAGAATGAATTAACAAAGAAAGAATTAACAAAGAAAGAATTAATAAAGAAAGAATTAACAAAGAAAGAATTAACAAAGAAAGAATTATCAAAGAAAGAATTAACAAAGAAAGAATTAACAAAGAAAGAATTAACAAAGAAAGAATTATCAAAGAAAGAATTAACAAAGAAAGAATTAATAAAAAAAGATTCGACGAAGAAAGAATTAACAATAAAAGAATTAACAAAGAAAGAATTGACAAAGAAAGAATGAACAAAGAAAGAATTAACAAACAACGATTCGACGAAGAAAGAATTAACAAAGAAATAATTAACGAAGAAATAATTAACAAAGAAAGAATTAACAAAGATAGAATTGACAAAGAAAGAATTGACTAAGAAAGAATTGACAAAGAAAGAATTGTCAAAGAAAGAATTGACAAAGAAAGAATTGACAAAGAAAGAATTGACAATGAATGAATTGACAATGAAAGAATTGACAATGAATGAATTGACACAGAAAGAATTAACAAAGAAAGAATTATCAAATAAATAATTAATAAAGAAAGAATTAACAAAGAAAGTATTGACATAGAAAGAATTGACAAAGAAAGAATTGACAATCAATGAATTGACAATGAAAGAATTGACAATGAATGAATTGACAAAGAAAGAATTAACAAAGAAAGAATTGACATAGAAAGAATTGACAAAGAAAGAAATAACAAAGAAAGCATTCAAAAAGAAAGAATTGAAAAAGAAAGAATTAACATAGAAAGAATTAACAAAGAAATAAATAATAAAGACCGAATTAACAAAGAAAGAATTGACAAAAAAAGAATTAATAAAGAATGAATTAACAAACAAAGATTCGACGAAGAAAGAATTAACAAAGAAAGTATTGTCATAGAAAGAATTAACAAAGAAAGAATTAACAAAGAAAGAATTATCAAAGAAAGAATTAACAAAGAAAGAATAAACAAAGAAAAGATTAACAAAGAAAGAATTAACAAAGAAAGAATTAACAAAGAAAGAATTAACAAAGAAAGAATTAACAAAGAAAGAATTAACAAAGAAAGAATTAACAAAGAATGAATTAACAAACAAAGATTCGACGAAGAAAGAATTAACAAAGAAAGTATTGTCATAGAAAGAATTAACAAAGAAAGAATTAACAAAGAAAGAATTGACAAAAAAATAATTAACAAAGAAAGAATTAACAAAGAATGAATTAACAAAGAAAGAACTAACAAAGAAAGAATTAATAAAGAAAGAATTAACAAAGAAAGAATTAACAAAGAAAGAATTATCAAAGAAAGAATTAACAAAGAAAGAATTAACAAAGAAAGAATTAACAAAGAAAGAATTAACAATAAAAGAATTAACAAAGAAAGAATTGACGAAGAAAGAATTAACAAAGAAAGAATTTACAAACAACGATTCGACGAAGAAAGAATTAACAAAGAAATAATTAACGAAGAAATAATTAACAAAGAAAGAATTGACAAAAAAAGAATTGACGAAGAAAGAATTAACAAAGAAATAATTAACGAAGAAATAATTAACAAAGAAAGAATTGACAAAAAAAGAATTGACTAAGAAATAATTGACAAAGAAAGAATTGTCAAAGAAAGAATTGACAAAGAAAGAATTGACAAAGAAAGAATTGACAATGAATGAATTGACAATGAAAGAATTGACAATAAATGAATTGACAAAGAAAGAATTAACAAAGAAAGAATTGACAAAGAAAGAATTGACTAAGAAAGAATTGACAAAGAAAGAATTGTCAAAGAAAGAATTGACAAAGAAAGAATTGACAAAGAAAGAATTGACAATGAATGAATTGACAATGAAAGAATTGACAATGAAAGAATTGACAAAGAAAGAATTAACAAAGAAAGAATTATCAAATAAATAATTAATAAAGAAAGAATTAACAAAGAAAGTATTGACATAGAAAGAATTGACAAAGAAAGAATTGACAACGAAAGATTTGACAAAGAAATAAATAACATAGAAAGAATTGACAAAGAATGTCTTGAAAAAGAAAGAATTGATAAAGAAAGAATTAACAAAGAAAGAATTGACGAAAAAAGAATTGACAAAGAAAGATCTGACAATGAATGAATTGACAATGAAAGAATTGACAATGAATGAATTGACAAAGAGAGAATTAACAAAGAAAGAATTGACAAAGAAAGAATTGACTAAGAAAGAATTGACAAAGAAAGAATTGTCAAAGAAAGAATTGACAAAGAAAGAATTGACAAAGAAAGAATTGACAATGAATGAATTGACAATGAAAGAATTGACAATGAAAAAATTGACACAGAAAGAATTAACAAAGAAAGAATTATCAAATAAATAATTAATAAAGAAAGAATTAACAAAGAAAGTATTGACATAGAAAGAATTGACAAAGAAAGAATTGACAACGAAAGATTTGACAAAGAAAGAAATAACATAGAAATAATTCAAAACGAAAGGATTGACAAAGAAAGAATTGACAAAGAAAGAATTGACAATGAATGAATTGACAATGAATGAATTGACAATGAATGAATTGACAAAGAAAGAATTAACAAAGAAAGTATAACATATAAGAAATTAACAAAGAAAAATTAAACAAAGTAAGATTTGACAAATAAAAAATTGACAAAGAAAGAATTGACAAAGAAAGAATTGGCAATGAAAGAATTGACAAAGATAGAATTGACAAAGAAAGAATTGACAAAAAAAGGATTGACAAAGAAAGAATTGACAATAAAGAATTGACGAAAAGAGAATTGACAAAGAAAGAATTAACAAAGAAAGAATTAACAAAGAAAGAATTAACAAAGAAAGAATTAATAAAGAAAGAATTAACAAAGAAAGAATTAACAAAGAAAGAATTAACAAAGAAAGAATTAACAAAGAAAGAATTAACAAAGAAAGAATTATCAAAGAAAGAATTAACAAAGAAAGAATTAACAAAGAAAGAATTAACAAAGAAAGAATTAACAAAGAAAGAATTAACAAAGAAAGAATTAACAAAGAAAGAATTATCAAAGAAAGAATTAACAAAGAAAGAATTAACAAAGAAAAAATTACCAAAAAAGATTCGACGAAGAAAGAATTAACAATAAAAGAATTAACAAAGAAAGAATTGACAAAGAAAGAATTAACAAAGAAAGAATTAACAAACAACGATTCGACGAAGAAAGAATTAACAAAGAAAGAATTAACAAACAACGATTCGACGAAGAAAGAATTAACAAAGAAAGAATTAACAAACAACGATTCGATGAAGAAAGAATTAACAAAGAAATAATTGACAAAGAAAGAATTGGCAAAGAAAGAATTGACAAAGCAAGAATTAACAAACAAAGATTCGACGAAGAAAGAATTAACAAAGAAAGAATTGACAACAAAAGAATTAATAAAGAAAGTTTTAACAAAGAAAGAATTCACCAAGAAAGTATAACATAGAAGGAATTGAAAAAGAAAAAATTAACAAAGAAAGAATTGACAAAGAAAGAATTGACAACGAAAGATTTGACAAAGAAAGAAATAACATAGAAAGAATTCAAAACGAAAGGATTGACAAAGAAAGAATTGACAAAGAAAGAATTGACAATGAATGAATTGACAATGAAAGAATTGACAATGAATGAATTGACAAAGAAAGAATTAACAAAGAAAGTATGACATATAAGAAATTAACAAAGAAAAATTAAACAAAGTAAGATTTGACAAATAAAAAATTGACAAAGAAAGAATTGACAAAGAAAGAATTGACAATGAATGAATTGACAATAAAAGAATTGACAATGAATGAATTGACAAAGAAAGAATTAACAAAGAAAGAATTAACAAAGAAAGAATTATCAAAGAAAGAATTAACAAAGAAAGAATTAACAAAGAAAGAATTAACAAAGAAAGAATTATCAAAGAAAGAATTAACAAAGAAAGAATTAACAAAAAAAGATTCGACGAAGAAAGAATTAACAATAAAAGAATTAACAAAGAAAGAATTGACGAAGAAAGAATTAACAAAGAAAGAATTTTCAAACAACGATTCGACGAAGAAAGAATTAAAAAAGAAATAATTAACGAAGAAATAATTAGCAAAGAAAGAATTGACAAAAAAAGAATTGACGAAGAAAGAATTAACAAAGAAATAATTAACGAAGAAATAATTAACAAAGAAAGAATTGACAAAAAAAGAATTGACAAAGAAAGAATTGCAAAAGAAAGAATTAACATAGAAAGAATTAACTAAGAAATAAATAATAAAGACCGAATTAGCAAAGAAAGAATTGACAAAAAAAGAATTAATAAAGAAAGTTTTAACAAAGAAAGAATTAACCAAGAAAGTATAACATAGAAGGAATTGAAAAAGAAAAAATTAACAAAGAAAGAATTCACAAAGTATGTCTTGAAAAAGAAAAAATTCACAAAGTATGTCTTGAAAAAGAAAAAATTAACAAACAAAGAATTGACAAAGAATGTCTTGAAAAAGAAAGAATTGATAAAGAATGAATTAACAAAGAAAGAATTGACAAAAAAAGAATTGACAAAGAAAGAATTGACAAATAAAGAATTGACAAAGAAAGAATTGACAATCATTGAATTGACAATGAAAGAATTGACAATGAATGAATTGACAAAGAAAGAATTAACAAAGAAAGAATTGACATAGAAAGAATTGACTAAGAAAGAATTGACAAAGAAAGAATTGACAATGAATGAATTGACAATGAAAGAATTGACAATGAATGAATTGACAAAGAAATAATTAACAAAGAAAGAATTGACAAAGAAAGAATTGACTAAGAAAGAATTGACAAAGAAAGAATTAACAAAGAAAGAATTGACAAAGAAAGAATTGACTAAGAAAGAATTGACAAAGAAAGAATTGTCAAAGAAAGAATTGACAAAGAAAGAATTGACAAAGAAAGAATTGACAATGAATGAATTGACAATGAAAGAATTGACAATGAATGAATTGACACAGAAAGAATTAACAAAGAAAGAAAAAAAAAATTAGTTACATGAGATTTTGGCAGGAGATCTCGCCTGAGATCTCACATGAGATTTTGCAATAATTGTTACCACCGTTTTAAACGTAAATCGGAATCGAGTTTTATTTCAACCTTCGTATGGTCATATAAACATAGTTATTATAAATTGTTGTTATTGTTGGGTAAAAATTTATATCATGTGTATATTCCTTTATGTATCTAGTCCTACCTGTATATACTTACCTATACTTATTTCTGCTCTACCTATTAGAATAAAATATGTCTATCTCGGCTATACAAGTGTAAATTGTTTGTACCCTTAATTTCCTGCTCCATGAGGCTATTACGCACCGAGTGTCGACCCACAATAACTTTTCGTCTACAAGAACAATATACGACAAAAGTAACTTATCATACATAAACTGACTTATCGATCTTCTCTATTGAGCAAGTATCCTACCTTGCCGACCCTGATGGAAAAAACTTGTTGGCACATCCTTTAATTGTAGCTTCCAACCTGGCGTAATGCACATAATCTGGCATTTTACGGCATAGCTTGACATGTTATGGCATAGCTTGGCATAAAATAGCATAGCTTGGCATAAAATGGCATAGTTTACCATGTTATGTCATGATATGGTGTAATTATGCGCATTTGTGTATATTTATTAATCAATTATTTGTATATAATTATTAAAACAACCATATTTCTACAAATAGTCAGGTATAAATTTTATTATTAAAAATATTACATAATAAAATTACATATATTAAATTAATTAGTGTGTCGCCCTAAAATACCTTTTACAATAGTAACAATAATTGTCTATATAGTCTTGCTGTGATTAATACCATTAACGTTTTTTATATTATTATATTATACGTTTACACTATGGAGTTTACACAGTTAATGACAATTTACGATATCTTGTCAAGTCAAATTAAATAACGTTTGCGATGGCGCGTTCGTTTTTGGAAACACGGCGCATATCTGGGCATAATCTGGCACATCCTTACGATATCTTTTCAAGTCAAACAATAACGTTTGCGATGGCGCGTTCGTTTTTGGAAACACTGCGCATATCTGGGCATAATCTGGCTCATTCTTAATTGTAATTGTAGCTTTCAACCTGGCGTAATACACATAATCTGGCATTTTGGTCTGCGATCTACGTGCCCGTATACCTGACGCCCGTATCGCGGGCGCCCAGCACGACCAAAACAAACACGCGGCGCGCTCACTTAGGGAGCGCAGATGAACTAACCTCAAGTGGCGCCGCTGCCCGTGTGATAAATGCAGCCGCCACACCAGTCGGTGCCGCCACACGCCCAAAGGTTTTTCAGTATACATCAAACATGGATACAGTTTACAGATACATATGAGAGAGAGAGAGAGAGACAGAGAGAGAGAGAGAGAGAGAGAGAAGGAGAGAAAGAGAGAGAGAGAGAGAGAACGAGAGAGAGAGAGATTATTTTATCCAATTACTATAGTAACAAATTTTTGATAATAATTATTAAACCCCCTCATACACATTCAATTTAATGCACACAGAAATATCTATCAATTAATTAAATTAATCAAATTTACACATGCGAATTTGCAAAATTTTTGTATTTGCTTACGATATAAAAATATTTTCTTAATAATTCTATTATGCCTAATCATACTAAACTGTGTAAAACTATGTCGCCCTATGCCAATATGTACCGTACTATGCTAATCTGTGCCAGACTGTGTAGATTCGTGCTAAGCCATGCCAATCTTAAAAAAACGGTAGACAAAGTATTTTCTTTCAAAATTTGTGACTATGCCACAAAGTGCCACAATGTGCGACACTATGCCCTAGTGTGCCGAACTATGCCAAACTGTGCCAAACTGTGCCAAACTGTGCGAAACGTCCGAAATGGCATAGGTTTAGCAAGACTTGGCATAGTTTGGCACAGTTTGACACAATTGGGCACAGTTTGGGACACTGGCACAATTTTCATTTACACTAGGATACCTCATACTCCCCGGTGACACACTCATCCACCCCAATATTTTCCGAATTTCCTTCCACGACTCTATACATTTGTCGCCCCCACCTCGAAGACGCAAAATTAATTCTTAATTTATGTTAAGCTGCGACCTCGGTGAGCTTATATACGTCATAGCCCCCTATGGCTCCAAGCCATTTGCCCTCGCCTTTTGCCTTCAAACTTTAGCCTTCTGCATTCTAACTCTTAACCATAAGCACGTATGCACCAGTTTTTTATTTGATATTTCACTTGTGAAAGGGACATGCCCTTATACTTAAATTTGTGCCTCTTATATAATAAACTTTATCTTAAACTTAATTACTCGCGTTTATTTATTTACTGTGCCCGTGCCCCTATTTATATCTCTCGCCACCATATCGAGCACGAGACCGCCCGTAGCGCAGCACAGCCAAGCTGAGCCAACTACAAGGAACCAAGACCTACGCATATATAAAACGTAAGTCCCTAAATACATCGCTATCCTCTCCTATCCTGTCATAAATTCGCAATTCCTATTTTTACCGCTACCATATTAAATGTCATTTTCGATATCCTGCTTTTCTATCGCCTCGACTCCCAGGTAAATTACGTAAGTATTGACCTAAACTAGAGGCGAACGCGATTTAATTTCATATTAACTTAGCGCCACTTATTGCTTACGCGCAACGTAACAAAGTTATGGGTCCAGAGACACGTTAAGTAATAATTTAGTAACAAAGAAAGAATAAACAAAGAAAAGATTAACAAAGAAAGAATTAACAAAGAAAGAATTAACAAAGAAAGAATTAACAAAGAAAGAATTAACAAAGAAAGAATTAACAAAGAAAGAATTAACAAAGAATGAATTAACAAACAAAGATTCGACGAAGAAAGAATTAACAAAGAAAGTATTGTCATAGAAAGAATTAACAAAGAAAGAATTAACAAAGAAAGAATTGACAAAAAAAGAATTAACAAAGAAAGAATTAACAAAGAATGAATTAACAAAGAAAGAATTAACAAAGAAAGAATTAATAAAGAAAGAATTAACAAAGAAAGAATTAACAAAGAAAGAATTATCAAAGAAAGAATTAACAAAGAAAGAATTAACAAAGAAAGAATTAACAAAGAAAGAATTATCAAAGAAAGAATTAACAAAGAAAGAATTAATAAAAAAAGATTCGACGAAGAAAGAATTAACAATAAAAGAATTAACAAAGAAAGAATTGACAAAGAAAGAATTAACAAAGAAAGAATTAACAAACAACGATTCGACGAAGAAAGAATTAACAAAGAAATAATTAACGAAGAAATAATTAACAAAGAAATAATTAACGAAGAAATAATTAACAAAGAAAGAATTAACAAAGAAAGAATTGACAAAGAAAGAATTGACTAAGAAAGAATTGACAAAGAAAGAATTGTCAAAGAAAGAATTGACAAAGAAAGAATTGACAAAGAAAGAATTGACAATGAATGAATTGGCAATGAAAGAATTGACAATGAATGAATTGACACAGAAAGAATTAACAAAGAAAGAATTATCAAATAAATAATTAATAAAGAAAGAATTAACAAAGAAAGTATTGACATAGAAAGAATTGACAAAGAAAGAATTGACAATCAATGAATTGACAATGAAAGAATTGACAATGAATGCATTGACAAAGAAAGAATTAACAAAGAAAGAATTGACATAGAAAGAATTGACAAAGAAAGAAATAACAAAGAAAGCATTCAAAAAGAAAGAATTGAAAAAGAAAGAATTAACATAGAAAGAATTAACAAAGAAATAAATAATAAAGACCGAATTAACAAAGAAAGAATTGACAAAAAAAGAATTAATAAAGAATGAATTAACAAACAAAGATTCGACGAAGAAAGAATTAACAAAGAAAGTATTGTCATAGAAAGAATTAACAAAGAAAGAATTAACAAAGAAAGAATTATCAAAGAAAGAATTAACAAAGAAAGAATAAACAAAGAAAAGATTAACAAAGAAAGAATTAACAAAGAAAGAATTAACAAAGAAAGAATTGACAAAGAAAGAATTGACAAAGAAAGAATTGACAAAGAAAGAATTGACAAAGAATGAATGGACAAAGAAAGAATTGACAAAGGGAGGATTGAGAAAGAAAGAATTGACAAAGAAAGAATTGAGAAAGAAAGAATTGACAAAGAAAGAATTAACAAACAACGAATTAACAAAGAAAGTATAACATATAAGGAATTAACAAAGAAAAAATAAACAAAGAAATAATTTACAAAGAAAGAATTAACAAAGAAAGACTTAACAAAGAAAGAATTAACAAAAATAGAATTAACAAAGAAAGAATTAACAAAGAAATAATTACCAAAGAAAGAATTAACAAATAAATAATTAACAAAGAAAGAATTAGCAAAGAAAGAATTAACAAATAAATAATTAACAAAGAAAGAATTAACAAAGAAAGAATGGAGAAATAAAGAATTAACAAAGAAAGAATTGACAAAGAAAGAATTGACAAAGAAAGAATTGACAAAGAAAGAATTGACAAAGAAAGAATTGACAAAGAAAAAAATGACAAAGAAAGAATTGACAAAGAAAGAATTGACAAAGAAAGAATTGACAAAGAAAGAATTGACAAAGAAAGAATTGACAAAGAAAGAATTGACAAAGAAAGAATTGACAAAGAAAAAATTGATAAAGAAAGAATTGACAAAGAAAGAATTGACAAAGAAAGAATTGACAAAGAAAGAATTGACAAAGAAAGAATTGACAAAGAAAGAATTGACAAAGAAAGAATTGACAAAGAAAGAATTGACAAAGAAAGAATTGACAAAGAAAGAATTGACAAAGAAAGTATTGACAAAGAAAGTATTGACAAAGAAAGAATTGACAAAGAAAGAATTGACAAAGAAAGAATTGACAAAGAAAGAATTGACAAAGAAAGAATTGACAAAGAAAGAATTGACAAAGAAAGTATTGACAAAGAAAGAATTGACAAAGAAAGAATTGACAAAGAAAGAATTGACAAAGAAAGAATTGACAAAGAAAGAATTGACAAAGAAATAATTGACAAAGAACGAATTGACAAAGAAAGAATTGACAAAGAAAGAATTGACAAAGAAAGAATTGACAAAGAAAGAATTGACAAAGAAAGAATTAACAAAGAATTGAGAAAGAAAGAATTGACAAAGAAAGAATTGACAAAGAATTGACACAGAAAGAATTGACAAAGAATTGACACAGAAATAATTGACAAAGAATTGACAAAGAAAGAATTGACAAAGAAAGAATGGACAAAGAAAGAATTGACAAAGAAAGAATTGAGAAAGAAAGAATTGACAAAGAAAGAATTGACAAAGAAAGAATTGACAAAGAATTGACAAAGAAATAATTGACAAAGAATTGACAAAGAAAGAATTGACAAAGATAGAATTGACAAAGAAAGAATTGACAAAGAAAGAAATGACAAAGAAAGAATTGACAAAGAAAGAATTGACAATGAAAGAATTGACAAAGAAAGAATTGACAAAGAAATAATTGACAAAGAAAGCATTGACAAAGAAATAATTGACAAAGAAAGAATTGAGAAAGAAAGAATTGACAAAGAAAGAATTGACAAAGAAAGAATTAACAAAGAATTGAGAAAGAAAGAATTGACTAAGAAAGAATTGAGAAAGAATAAATTGAGAAAGAAAGAATTGAGAAAGATAGAATTGAGAAAGAAAGAATTGAGAAAGAAAGAATTGAAAATTAAAGAATTGACAAAGAAAGAATTGACAAAGAAAGTATTGACAAAGAAAGAATTGACAAAGAAAGAATTGACAAAGAAAGAACTAACAAAGAATTGAGAAAGAAAGAATTGACAAAGAAAGAATTGACAAAGAATTGACAAAGAAATAATTGACAAAGAATTGACAAAGAAAGAATTGACAAAGAAAGAATGGACAAAGAAAGAATGGACAAAGAAAGAATTGACAAAGAAAGAATTAACAAAGAATTGAGAAAGAACGAATTGACAAAGAAAGAATTAACAAAGAATTGAGAAAGAAAGAATTGACAAAGAATTGAGAAAGAAAGAATTGACAAAGAAAGAATTGACAAAAAAAGTATTGACAAAGAATGAATGGACAAAGAAAGAATTGACAAAGGGAGGATTGAGAAAGAAAGAATTGACAAAGAAAGAATTGAGAAAGAAAGAATTGACAAAGAAAGAATTAACAAACAACGAATTAACAAAGAAAGTATAACATATAAGGAATTAACAAAGAAAAAATAAACAAAGAAATAATTTACAAAGAAAGAATTAACAAAGAAAGACTTAACAAAGAAAGAATTAACAAAAAAAGAATTAACAAAGAAAGAATTAACAAAGAAATAATTACCAAAGAAAGAATTAACAAATAAATAATTAACAAAGAAAGAATTAACAAAGAAAGAATTACCAAAGAAAGAATTAACAAATAAATAATTAACAAAGAAAGAATTAACAAAGAAAGAATTAACAAATAAATAATTAACAAAGAAAGAATTAACAAAGAAAGAATGGAGAAATAAAGAATTAACAAAGAAAGAATTGACAAAGAAAGAATTGACAAAGAAAGAATTGACAAAGAAAGAATTGACAAAGAAAGAATTGACAAAGAAAGAATTGACAAAGAAAGAATTGACAAAGAAAGAATTGACAAAGAAAGAATTGACAAAGAAAGAATTGACAAAGAAAGAATTGACAAAGAAAGAATTGACAAAGAAAGAATTGACAAAGAAAGAATTGACAAAGAAAGAATTGACAAAGAAAGAATTGACAAAGAAAGAATTGACAAAGAAAGAATTGACAAAGAAAGAATTGACAAAGAAAGAATTGACAAAGAAAGAATTGACAAAGAAAGAATTGACAAAGAAAGAATTGACAAAGAAATAATTGACAAAGAAAGAATTGACAAAGAAAGAATTGACAAAGAAAGAATTGACAAAGAAATAATTGACAAAGAAAGAATTGACAAAGAAATAATTGACAAAGAAAGAATTGACAAAGAAAGAATTGACAAAGAAAGAATTGACAAAGAAAGAATTGACAAAGAAAGAATTGACAAAGAAAGAATTGACAAAGAAAGAATTAACAAAGAATTGAGAAAGAAAGCATTGCCAAAGAAAGAATTGAGAAAGAAAGAATTGAGAAAGAAAGAATTGAGAAAGAAAGAATTGACAAAGAAAGAATTGACAAAGAATTGACAAAGAAAGAATTGACAAAGAATTGACAAAGAAAGAATTGACAAAGAAAGAATTAACAAAGAAATAATTATCAAAGAAAGAATTAACAAATAAATAATTAACAAAGAAAGAATTAACACAGAAAGAATGGAGAAATAAAGAATTAACAAATAAATAATTAACAAAGAAAGAATTAACAAAGAAAGAATGGAGAAATAAAGAATTAACAAAGAAAGAATTGACAAAGAAAGAATTGACAAAGAAAGAATTGACAAAGAAAGAATTGACAAAGAAAGAATTGACAAAGAAAGTATTGACAAAGATAGAATTGACAAAGAAAGAATTGACAAAGAAAGAATTGACAAAGAAAGAATTGACAAAGAAAGAATTGACAATGAAAGAATTGACAAAGAAAGAATTGACAAAGAAATAATTGACAAAGAAAGCATTGACAAAGAAATAATTGACAAAGAAAGAATTGAGAAAGAAAGAATTGACAAAGAACGAATTGACAAAGAAAGAATTGACAAAGAAAGAATTGACAAAGAAATAATTGACAAAGAAAGAATTGACAAAGAAAGAATTGACAAAGAAAGAATTGACAAAGAAAGAATTGACAAAGAAAGAATTGACAAAGAAGGAATTGACAAAGAAAGAATTGACAAAGAAAGAATTGACAAAGAAAGAATTGACAAAGAAAGAATTGACAAAGAAAGAATTGACAAAGAAAGAATTGACAAAGAAAGAATTGACAAAGAAAGAATTGACAAAGAAAGAATTGACAAAGAAAGAATTGACAAAGAAAGAATTGACAAAGAAAGAATTGACAAAGAAAGAATTGACAAAGAAAGAATTGACAAAGAAAGAATTGACAAAGAAAGAATTGACAAAGAAAGAATTGACAAAGAAAGAATTGACAAAGAAAGAATTGACAAAGAAAGAATTGACAAAGAAAGAATTGACAAAGAAAGAATTGACAAAGAAAGAATTGACAAAGAAAGAATTGACAAAGAAAGAATTGACAAAGAAAGAATTGACAAAGAAAGAATTGACAAAGAAAGAATTGACAAAGAAAGAATTGACAAAGAAAGAATTGACAAAGAAAGAATTGACAAAGAAAGAATTGACAAAGAAAGAATTGACAAAGAAAGAATTGACAAAGAAAGAATTGACAAAGAAAGAATTGACAAAGAAAGAATTGACAAAGAAAGAATTGACAAAGAAAGAATTGACAAAGAAAGAATTGACAAAGAAAGAATTGACAAAGAAAGAATTGACAAAGAAAGAATTGACAAAGAAAGAATTGACAAAGAAAGAATTGACAAAGAAAGAATTGACAAAGAAAGAATTGACAAAGAAAGAATTGACAAAGAAAGAATTGACAAAGAAAGAATTGACAAAGAAAGAATTGACAAAGAAAGAATTGACAAAGAAAGAATTGACAAAGAAAGAATTGACAAAGAAAGAATTGACAAAGAAAGAATTGACAAAGAAAGAATTGACAAAGAAAGAATTGACAAAGAAAGAATTGACAAAGAAAGAATTGACAAAGAAAGAATTGACAAAGAAAGAATTGACAAAGAAAGAATTAACAAAGATAGAATTGACAAAGAAAGAATTGACAAAGAAAGAATTGACAAAGAAAGAATTGACAAAGAAAGAATTGACAAAGAAAGAATTGACTAAGAAAGAATTGACAAAGAAAGAATTAATAAATAAAGAATTGACAAAGGGAGAATTGAGAAAGAAAGAATTGAGAAAGAAAGAATTGACAAAGAAAGAATTGACAAAGAATTAAGAAAGAAAGAATTGAGAAAGAAAGAATTGACAAAGAAAGAATTGACAAAGAAAGAATTGACAAAGAAAGAATTGACAAAGAAAGAATTGACAAAGAAAGAATTGACAAAAAAAGAATTGACAAAGAAAGAATTGACAAAGAAAGAATTGACAAAGAAAGAATTGACAAAGAAAGAATTGACAAAGAAAGAATTGACAAAGAAAGAATTGACAAAGAAAGAATTGACAAAGAAAGAATTGACAAAGAAAGAATTGACAAAGAAAGAATTGACAAAGAAAGAATTGACAAAGAAAGAATTGACAAAGAAAGAATTGACAAAGAAAGAATTGACAAAGAAAGAATTGACAAAGAAAGAATTGACAAAGAAAGAATTGACAAAGAAAGAATTGACAAAGAAAGAATTGACAAAGAAAGAATTGACAAAGAAAGAATTGACAAAGAAAGAATTGACAAAGAAAGAATTGACAAAGAACGAATTGACAAAGAAAGAATTGACAAAGAAAGAATTGACAAAGAAAGAATTGACAAAGAAAGAATTAACAAAGAATTGAGAAAGAAAGAATTGACAAAGAAAGAATTGACAAAGAATTGACAAAGAAATAATTGACAAAGAATTGACAAAGAAAGAATTGACAAAGAAAGAATGGACAAAGAAAGAATTGACAAAGAAAGAATTGAGAAAGAAAGAATTGACAAAGAAAGAATTGACAAAGAAAGAATTGACAAAGAATTGACAAAGAAATAATTGACAAAGAATTGACAAAGAAAGAATTGAATAAGATAGAATTGACAAAGAAAGAATTGACAAAGAAAGAAATGACAAAGAAAGAATTGACAAAGAAAGAATTGACAATGAAAGAATTGACAAAGAAAGAATTGACAAAGAAATAATTGACAAAGAAAGCATTGACAAAGAAATAATTGACAAAGAAAGAATTGAGAAAGAAAGAATTGACAAAGAAAGAATTGACAAAGAAAGAATTAACAAAGAATTGAGAAAGAAAGAATTGACTAAGAAAGAATTGAGAAAGAATGAATTGAGAAAGAAAGAATTGAGAAAGATAGAATTGAGAAAGAAAGAATTGAGAAAGAAAGAATTGAAAATTAAAGAATTGACAAAGAAAGAATTGACAAAGAAAGTATTGACAAAGAAAGAATTGACAAAGAAAGAATTGACAAAGAAAGAACTAACAAAGAATTGAGAAAGAAAGAATTGACAAAGAAAGAATTGACAAAGAATTGACAAAGAAATAATTGACAAAGAATTGACAAAGAAAGAATTGACAAAGAAAGAATGGACAAGGAAAGAATGGACAAAGAAAGAATTGACAAAGAAAGAATTAACAAAGAATTGAGAAAGAACGAATTGACAAAGAAAGAATTAACAAAGAATTGAGAAAGAAAGAATTGACAAAGAATTGAGAAAGAAAGAATTGACAAAGAAAGAATTGACAAAGAAAGTATTGAC
Organism: Gastracanthus pulcherrimus; assembly: GCA_949152435.1. NCBI lineage: Eukaryota > Metazoa > Arthropoda > Insecta > Hymenoptera > Pteromalidae > Gastracanthus > Gastracanthus pulcherrimus. The sequence goes on along the minus strand of OX424576.1, from coordinate 106,056,142 downwards.
AAAGAATGAATGGACAAAGTAAGAATTGACAAAGGGAGGATTGAGAAAGAAAGAATTGACAAAGTAAGAATTGAGAAAGAAAGAATTGACAAAGAAAGAATTAACAAACAACGAATTAACAAAGAAAGTATAACATATAAGGAATTAACAAAGAAAAAATAAACAAAGAAAGAATTAACAAACAACGAATTAACAAAGAAAGTATAACATATAAGGAATTAACAAAGAAAAAATAAAAAAAGAAATAATTTACAAAGAAAGAATTAACAAAGAAAGACTTAACAAAGAAAGAATTAACAAAAAAAGAATTAACAAAGAAAGAATTAACAAAGAAATAATTACCAAAGAAAGAATTAACAAATAAATAATTAACAAAGAAAGAATTAACAAAGAAAGAATTAACAAATAAATAATTAACAAAGAAAGAATTAACAAAGAAAGAATTGACAAAGAAAGAATTGACAAAGAAAGAATTGACAAAGAAAGAATTGACAAAGAAAGAATTGACAAAGAAAGAATTGACAAAGAAAGAATTGACAAAGAAAGAATTGACAAAGAAAGAATTGACAAAGAAAGAATTGACAAAGAAAGAATTGACAAAGAAAGAATTGACAAAGAAAGAATTGACAAAGAAAGAATTGACAAAGAAAGAATTGACAAAGAAAGAATTGACAAAGAAAGAATTGACAAAGAAAGAATTGACAAAGAAAGAATTGACAAAGAAAGAATTGACAAAGAAAGAATTGACAAAGAAAGAATTGACAAAGAAAGAATTGACAAAGAAAGAATTGACAAAGAAAGAATTGACAAAGAAAGAATTGACAAAGAAAGAATTGACAAAGAAAGAATTGACAAAGAAAGAATTGACAAAGAAAGAATTGACAAAGAAAGAATTGACAAAGAAAGAATTGACAAAGAAAGAATTGACAAAGAAAGAATTGACAAAGAAAGAATTGACAAAGAAAGAATTGACAAAGAAAGAATTGACAAAGAAAGAATTGACAAAGAAAGAATTGACAAAGAAAGAATTGACAAAGAAAGAATTGACAAAGAAAGAATTGACAAAGAAAGAATTGACAAAGAAAGAATTGACAAAGAAAGAATTGACAAAGAAAGAATTGACAAAGAAAGAATTGACAAAGAAAGAATTGACAAAGAAAGAATTGACAAAGAAAGAATTGACAAAGAAAGAATTGACAAAGAAAGAATTGACAAAGAAAGAATTGACAAAGAAAGAATTGACAAAGAAAGAATTGACAAAGAAAGAATTGACAAAGAAAGAATTGACAAAGAAAGAATTGACAAAGAAAGAATTGACAAAGAAAGAATTGACAAAGAAAGAATTGACAAAGAAAGAATTGACAAAGAAAGAATTGACAAAGAAAGAATTGACAAAGAAAGAATTGACAAAGAAAGAATTGACAAAGAAAGAATTGACAAAGAAAGAATTGACAAAGAAAGAATTGACAAAGAAAGAATTGACAAAGAAAGAATTGACAAAGAAAGAATTGACAAAGAAAGAATTGACAAAGAAAGAATTGACAAAGAAAGAATTGACAAAGAAAGAATTGACAAAGAAAGAATTGACAAAGAAAGAATTGACAAAGAAAGAATTGACAAAGAAAGAATTGACAAAGAAAGAATTGACAAAGAAAGAATTGACAAAGAAAGAATTGACAAAGAAAGAATTGACAAAGAAAGAATTGACAAAGAAAGAATTGACAAAGAAAGAATTGACAAAGAAAGAATTGACAAAGAAAGAATTGACAAAGAAAGAATTGACAAAGAAAGAATTGACAAAGAAAGAATTGACAAAGAAAGAATTGACAAAGAAAGAATTGACAAAGAAAGAATTGACAAAGAAAGAATTGACAAAGAAAGAATTAACAAAGAATTGAGAAAGTAAGAATTGACAAAGAAAGAATTAACAAAGAATTGAGAAAGAAAGAATTGACAAAGAATTGAGAAAGAAAGAATTGACAAAGAAAGAATTAACAAAGAATTGAGAAAGAAAGAATTGACAAAGAATTGAGAAAGAAAGAATTGACAAAGAAAGAATTGACAAAGAAAGAATTGACAAAGAAAGAATTGACAAAGAATTGACAAAGAAAGAATTGACAAAGAAAGAATGGACAAAGAAAGAATTGACAAAGAAAGAATTGACAAAGAAAGAATTGACAAAGAAAGAATTGACAAAGAAAGAATTGACAAAGAAAGAATGGACAAAGAAAGAATTGACAAAGAAAGAATTGACAAAGAAAGAATTGACAAAGAAAGAATTGACAAAGAAAGAATTGACAAAGAAAGAATTGACAAAGAAAGAATTGACAAAGAAAGAATTGACAAAGAAAGAATTGACAAAGAAAGAATTGACAAAGAAAGAATTGACAAAGAAAGAATTGACAAAGAAAGAATTGACAAAGAAAGAATTGACAAAGAAAGAATTGACAAAGAAAGAATTGACAAAGAAAGAATTGACAAAGAAAGAATTGACAAAGAAAGAATTGACAAAGAAAGAATTGACAAAGAAAGAATTGACAAAGAAAGAATTGACAAAGAAAGAATTGACAAAGAAAGAATTGACAAAGAAAGAATTGACAATGAAAGAATTGACAATGAAAGAATTGACAAAGAAAGAATTGACAAAGAAAGAATTGACAAAGAAAGAATTGACAAAGAAAGAATTGACAAAGAAAGAATTGACAAAGAAAGAATTGACAAAGAAAGAATTGACAAAGAAAGAATTGACAAAGAAAGAATTGACAAAGAAAGAATTGACAAAGAAAGAATTGACAAAGAAAGAATTGACAAAGAAAGAATTGACAAAGAAAGAATTGACAAAGAAAGAATTGACAAAGAAAGAATTGACAAAGAAAGAATTGACAAAGAAAGAATTGACAAAGAAAGAATTGACAAAGAAAGAATTGACACAGAAAGAATTGACAAAGAAAGGATTAATAAATAAAGAATTGACAAAGGGAGAATTAAGAAAGAAAGAATTGAGAAAGAAAGAATTGACAATGAAAGAATTGACAAAGAAAGAATTAACAAAGAATTGAGAAAGAAAGAATTGACAAAGAAAGAATTAACAAAGAAAGAATTAACAAAGAATTGAGAAAGAAAGAATTGACAAAGAATTGAGAAAGAAAGAATTGACAAAGAATTGAGAAAGAAAGAATTGACAACGAAAGAATTGACAAAGAAAGAATTGACAAAGAAAGAATTGACAAAGAAAGAATTGACAAAGAAAGAATTGACAAAGAAAGAATTGAAAAAGAAAGAATTGACAAAGAAAGAATTGACAAAGAAAGAATTGACAAAGAAAGAATTGACAAAGAAAGAATTGACAAAGAAAGAATTGACAAAGAAAGAATTGACAAAGAAAGAATTGACAAAGAAAGAATTGACAAAGAAAGAATTGACAAAGAAAGAATTGACAAAGAAAGAATTGACAAAGAAAGAATTGACACAGAAAGAATTGACAAAGAAAGAATTAATAAATAAAGAATTGACAAAGGGAGAATTGAGAAAGAAAGAATTGAGAAACAAAGAATTGACAATGAAAGAATTGACAAAGAATGAATTAACAAAGAATTGAGAAAGAAAGAATTGACAAAGAAAGAATTAACAAAGAATTGAGAAAGAAAGAATTGACAAAGAATTGAGAAAAAAAGAATTGAAAAAGAATTGAGAAAGAAAGAATTGACAAAGAATTGAGAAAGAAAGATTTGACAACGAAAGAATTGACAAAGAAAGAATTGACAAAGAAAGAATTGACAAAGAAAGAATTAACAAAGAATTGAGAAAGAAAGAATTGACAAAGAAAGAATTAACAAAGAATTGAGAAAGAAAGAATTGACAAAGAAAGAATTAACAAAGAATTGAGAAAGAAAGAATTGACAAAGAAAGAATTGAAAAAGAAAGAATTGACAAAGAAAGAATTGACAAAGAAAGAATTGACAAAGAAAGAATTGACAAAGAAAGAATTGACAAAGAAAGAATTGACAAAGAAAGAATTGACAAAGAAAGAATTGACACAGAAAGAATTGACAAAGAAAGAATTAATAAATAAAGAATTGACAAAGGGAGAATTGAGAAACAAAGAATTGAGAAACAAAGAATTGACAATGAAAGAATTGACAAAGAATGAATTAACAAAGAATTGAGAAAGAAAGAATTGACAAAGAAAGAATTAACAAAGAATTGAGAAAGAAAGAATTGACAAAGAATTGAGAAAGAAAGAATTGAAAAAGAATTGAGAAAGAAAGAATTGACAAAGAATTGAGAAAGAAAGAATTGACAACGAAAGAATTGACAAAGAAAGAATTGACAAAGAAAGAATTGACAAAGAAAGAATTAACAAAGAATTGAGAAAGAAAGAATTGACAAAGAAAGAATTAACAAAGAATTGAGAAAGAAAGAATTGACAAAGAAAGAATTAACAAAGAATTGACAAAGGGAGAATTGAGAAAGAAAGAATTAACAAAGAATTGACAAAGAAAGAATTGACAAAGAAAGAATTGACAAAGAAAGAATTGACAAAGAAAGAATTGACAAAGAAAGAATCGACAAAGAAAGAATTAACAAAGAATTGAGAAAGAAAGAATTGACAAAGAAAGAATTAACAAAGAAAGAATTGACAAAGAAAGAATTAACAAAGAATTGAGAAAGAAAGAATTGACAAAGAAAGAATTGACAAATAATTGAGAAAGAAAGAATTGACAAAGAATTGAGAAAGAAAGAATTGACAAAGAATTGAGAAAGAAAGAATTGACAAAGAAAGAATTGACAAAGAATTGAGAAAGAAAGAATTGACAAAGAAAGAATTGACAAAGAATTGACAAAGAAAGAATTGACAAAGAAAGAATGGACAAAGAAAGAATTGACAAAGAAAGAATTGAGAAAGAAAGAATTGACAAAGGGAGAATTGAGAAAAAAAGAATTAACAAAGAATTGACAAAGAAGGAATTGACAAAGAAAGAATTGACAAAGAAAGAATTGGCAAAGAAAGAATTGACAAAGAAAGAATTGACAAAGAACGAATTGACAAAGAACGAATTGACAAAGAAAGAATTGACAAAGAAAGAATTGACAAAGAAAGAATTGACAAAGAAAGAATTGACAAAGAAAGAATTGACAAAGAAAGAATTGACAAAGAAAGAATTGACAAAGAAAGAATTGACAAAGAAAGAATTGGCAACGAAAGAATTGACAAAGAAAGAATTGACAAAGAAAGAATTGACAAAGAAAGAATTGACAAAGAAAGAATTGACAAAGAAAGAATTGACAAAGAAAGAATTGACAAAGAAAGAATTGACAAAGAAAGAATTGACAAAGAAAGAATTGACAAAGAAAGAATTGACAAAGAAAGAATTGACAAAGAAAGAATTGACAAAGAAAGAATTGACAAAGAAAGAATTGACAAAGAAAGAATTGACAAAGAAAGAATTGACAAAGAAAGAATTGACAAAGAAAGAATTGACAAAGAAAGAATTGACAAAGAAAGAATTGACAAAGAAAGAATTGACAAAGAAAGAATTGACAAAGAAAGAATTGACAAAGAAAGAATTGACAAAGAAAGAATTGACAAAGAAAGAATTAACAAAGAATTGAGAAAGTAAGAATTGACAAAGAAAGAATTAACAAAGAATTGAGAAAGAAAGAATTGACAAAGAATTGAGAAAGAAAGAATTGACAAAGAAAGAATTAACAAAGAATTGAGAAAGAAAGAATTAACAAAGAATTGAGAAAGAAAGAATTGACAAAGAAAGAATTGACAAAGAAAGAATTGACAAAGAATTGACAAAGAAAGAATTGACAAAGAAAGAATGGACAAAGAAAGAATTGACAAAGAAAGAATTGACAAAGAAAGAATTGACAAAGAAAGAATTGACAAAGAAAGAATTGACAAAGAAAGAATGGACAAAGAAAGAATTGACAAAGAAAGAATTGACAAAGAAAGAATTGACAAAGAAAGAATTGACAAAGAAAGAATTGACAAAGAAAGAATTGACAAAGAAAGAATTGACAAAGAAAGAATTGACAAAGAAAGAATTGACAAAGAAAGAATTGACAAAGAAAGAATTGACAAAGAAAGAATTGACAAAGAAAGAATTGACAAAGAAAGAATTGACAAAGAAAGAATTGACAAAGAAAGAATTGACAAAGAAAGAATTGACAAAGAAAGAATTGACAAAGAAAGAATTGACAAAGAAAGAATTGACAAAGAAAGAATTGACAAAGAAAGAATTGACAAAGAAAGAATTGACAAAGAAAGAATTGACAAAGAAAGAATTGACAAAGAAAGAATTGACAAAGAAAGAATTGACAAAGAAAGAATTGACAAAGAAAGAATTGACAAAGAAAGAATTGACAAAGAAAGAATTGACAAAGAAAGAATTGACAAAGAAAGAATTGACAAAGAAAGAATTGACAAAGAAAGAATTGACAAAGAAAGAATTGACAAAGAAAGAATTGACAAAGAAAGAATTGACAAAGAAAGAATTGACAAAGAAAGAATTGACAAAGAAAGAATTGACAAAGAAAGAATTGACACAGAAAGAATTGACAAAGAAAGGATTAATAAATAAAGAATTGACAAAGGGAGAATTAAGAAAGAAAGAATTGAGAAAGAAAGAATTGACAATGAAAGAATTGACAAAGAAAGAATTAACAAAGAATTGAGAAAGAAAGAATTGACAAAGAAAGAATTAACAAAGAAAGAATTAACAAAGAATTGAGAAAGAAAGAATTGACAAAGAATTGAGAAAGAAAGAATTGACAAAGAATTGAGAAAGAAAGAATTGACAACGAAAGAATTGACAAAGAAAGAATTGACAAAGAAAGAATTGACAAAGAAAGAATTGACAAAGAAAGAATTGACAAAGAAAGAATTGAAAAAGAAAGAATTGACAAAGAAAGAATTGACAAAGAAAGAATTGACAAAGAAAGAATTGACAAAGAAAGAATTGACAAAGAAAGAATTGACAAAGAAAGAATTGACAAAGAAAGAATTGACAAAGAAAGAATTGACAAAGAAAGAATTGACAAAGAAAGAATTGACAAAGAAAGAATTGACAAAGAAAGAATTGACACAGAAAGAATTGACAAAGAAAGAATTAATAAATAAAGAATTGACAAAGGGAGAATTGAGAAAGAAAGAATTGAGAAACAAAGAATTGACAATGAAAGAATTGACAAAGAATGAATTAACAAAGAATTGAGAAAGAAAGAATTGACAAAGAAAGAATTAACAAAGAATTGAGAAAGAAAGAATTGACAAAGAATTGAGAAAGAAAGAATTGAAAAAGAATTGAGAAAGAAAGAATTGACAAAGAATTGAGAAAGAAAGAATTGACAACGAAAGAATTGACAAAGAAAGAATTGACAAAGAAAGAATTGACAAAGAAAGAATTAACAAAGAATTGAGAAAGAAAGAATTGACAAAGAAAGAATTAACAAAGAATTGAGAAAGAAAGAATTGACAAAGAAAGAATTAACAAAGAATTGAGAAAGAAAGAATTGACAAAGAAAGAATTGAAAAAGAAAGAATTGACAAAGAAAGAATTGACAAAGAAAGAATTGACAAAGAAAGAATTGACAAAGAAAGAATTGACAAAGAAAGAATTGACAAAGAAAGAATTGACAAAGAAAGAATTGACAAAGAAAGAATTGACAAAGAAAGAATTGACAAAGAAAGAATTGACAAAGAAAGAATTGACACAGAAAGAATTGACAAAGAAAGAATTAATAAATAAAGAATTGACAAAGGGAGAATTGAGAAAGAAAGAATTGAGAAAGAAAGAATTGACAATGAAAGAATTGACAAAGAAAGAATTAACAAAGAATTGAGAAAGAAAGAATTGACAAAGAAAGAATTAACAAAGAATTGAGAAAGAAAGAATTGACAAAGAATTGAGAAAGAAAGAATTGACAAAGAATTGAGAAAGAAAGAATTGACAAAGAATTGAGAAAGAAAGAATTGACAACGAAAGAATTGACAAAGAAAGAATTGACAAAGAAAGAATTGACAAAGAAAGAATTAACAAAGAATTGAGAAAGAAAGAATTGACAAAGAAAGAATTAACAAAGAATTGAGAAAGAAAGAATTGACAAAGAAAGAATTAACAAAGAATTGAGAAAGAAATAATTGACAAAGAAAGAATTAACAAAGAATTGAGAAAGAAAGAATTGACAAAGAATTGAGAAAGAAAGAATTGACAAAGAAAGAATTGACAAAGAAAGTATTGACAAAGAAAGAATTGACAAAGAAAGAATTGACAAAGAAAGAATTGACAAAGAAAGAATTGACTAAGAAAGAATTGACAAAGAAAGAATTGACAAAGAAAGAATTGACAAAGAAAGAATTGACAAAGAAAGAATTGACAAAGAAAGAATTGACAAAGAAAGAATTGACAAAGAAAGAATTGACAAAGAAAGAATTGACAAAGAAAGAATTGACAAAGAAAGAATTGACAAAGAAAGAATTGACACAGAAAGAATTGACAAAGAAAGAATTAATAAATAAAGAATTGACAAAGGGAGAATTGAGAAAGAAAGAATTGAGAAAGAAAGAATTGACAATGAAAGAATTGACAACGAATTGAGAAAGAAAGAATTGACAAAGAAAAAATTAACAAAGAATTGAGAAAGAAAGAATTGACAAAGAATTGAGAAAGAAAGAATTGACAAAGAATTGAGAAAGAAAGAATTGACAAAGAATTGAGAAAGAAAGAATTGACAACGAAAGAATTGACAAAGAAAGAATTGACAAAGAAAGAATTGACAAAGAAAGAATTGACAAAGAAAGAATTAACAAAGAATTGAGAAAGAAAGAATTGACAAAGAAAGAATTAACAAAGAATTGAGAAAGAAAGAATTGACAAAGAAAGAATTAACAAAGAATTGAGAAAGAAAGAATTGACAAAGAAAGAATTAACAAAGAATTGAGAAAGAAAGAATTGACAAAGAATTGAGAAAGAAAGAATTGACAAAGAAAGAATTGACAAAGAAAGTATTGACAAAGAAAGAATTGACAAAGAAAGAATTGACAAAGAAAGAATTGACAAAGAAAGAATTGACTAAGAAAGAATTGACAAAGAAAGAATTGACAAAGAAAGAATTGACAAAGAAAGAATTGACAAAGAAAGAATTGACAAAGAAAGAATTGACAAAGAAAGAGTTAACAAAGAATTGACAAAGAAAGAATTGACAAAGAATTGACAAAGAAATAATTGACAAAGAATTGACAAAGAAAGAATTGACAAAGAATTGACAAAGAAAGAATTAACAAAGAAAGAATGGACAAAGAAAGAATTGAAAAAGAAAGAATTGAGAAAGAAAGAATTGACAAAGGGAGAATTGAGAAAGAAAGAATTAACAAAGAATTGACAAAGAAAGAATTGACAAAGAAAGAATTGACAAAGAAAGAATCGACAAAGAAAGAATTAACAAAGAATTGAGAAAGAAAGAATTGACAAAGAAAGAATTGACAAAGAAAGAATTAACAAAGAATTGAGAAAGGAAGAATTGACAAAAAAAGAATTAACAAAGAATTGAGAAAGAAAGAATTGACAAAGAATTGAGAAAGAAAGAATTGACAAAGAAAGAATTGACAAAGAAAGAATTGACAAAGAAAGAATTGACAAAGAAAGAATTGACAAAGAAAGAATTGACAAAGAATTGACAAAGAAAGAATTGACAAAGAAAGAATGGACAAAGAAAGAATTGACAAAGAAAGAATTGACAAAGAAAGAATTGACAAAGAAAGAATTGACAAAGAAAGAATTGACAAAGAAAGAATTGACAAAGAAAGAATTGACAAAGAAAGAATTGACAAAGAAAGAATTGACAAAGAAAGAATTGACAAAGAAAGAATTGGCAAAGAAAGAATTGACAAAAAAAGAATTGACAAAGAAAGAATTGACAAAGAAAGAATTGACAAAGAAAGAATTGAGAAAGAAAGAATTGACAAAGAAAGAATTGACAAAGAAAGAATTGACAAAGAAAGAATTGACAAAGAAAGAATTGACAAAGAAAGAATTGACAAAGAATTGACAAAGAAAGAATTGACAAAGAAAGAATGGACAAAGAAAGAATTGACAAAGAAAGAATTGACAAAGAAAGAATTGACAAAGAAAGAATTGACAAAGAAAGAATTGACAAAGAAAGAATTGACAAAGAAAGAATTGACAAAAAAAGAATTGACAAAGAAAGAATTGACAAAGAAAGAATTGACAAAGAAAGAATTGACAAAGAAAGAATTGACAAAGAAAGAATTGACAAAGAAAGGATTGACAAAGAAAGAATTGACAAAGAAAGAATTGACGAAGATAGAATTGACAAAGGGAGAATTGAGAAAGAAAGAATTGACGAAGATAGAATTGACAAAGGGAGAATTGAGAAAGAAAGAATTGAGAAAGAAAGAATTGACAAAGAAAGAATTGACAAAGAATTAAGAAAGAAAGAAATGAGAAAGAAAGAATTGACAAAGAAAGAATTGACAAAGAAAGAATTGACAAAGAAAGAATTGACAAAGAAAGAATTGACAAAGAAAGAATTGACAAAGAAAGAATTGACAAAGAAAGAATTGACAAAGAAAGAATTGACAAAGAAAGAATTGACAAAGAAAGAATTGACAAAGAAAGAATTGACAAAGAAAGAATTGACAAAGAAAGAATTGACAAAGAAAGAATTGACAAAGAAAGAATTGACAAAGAAAGAATTGACAAAGAAAGAATTGACAAAGAAAGAATTGACAAAGAAAGAATTGACAAAGAAAGAATTGACAAAGAAAGAATTGACAAAGAAAGAATTGACAAAGAAAGAATTGACAAAGAAAGAATTGACAAAGAAAGAATTGACAAAGAAAGAATTGACAAAGAAAGAATTGACAAAGAAAGAATTGACAAAGAAAGAATTGACAAAGAAAGAATTGACAAAGAAAGAATTGACAAAGAAAGAATTGACAAAGAAAGAATTGACAAAGAAAGAATTGACAAAGAAAGAATTGACAAAGAAAGAATTGACAAAGAAAGAATTGACAAAGAAAGAATTGACAAAGAAAGAATTGACAAAGAAAGAATTGACAAAGAAAGAATTGACAAAGAAAGAATTGACACAGAAAGAATTGACAAAGAAAGGATTAATAAATAAAGAATTGACAAAGGGAGAATTAAGAAAGAAAGAATTGAGAAAGAAAGAATTGACAATGAAAGAATTGACAAAGAAAGAATTAACAAAGAATTGAGAAAGAAAGAATTGACAAAGAAAGAATTAACAAAGAAAGAATTAACAAAGAATTGAGAAAGAAAGAATTGACAAAGAATTGAGAAAGAAAGAATTGACAAAGAATTGAGAAAGAAAGAATTGACAACGAAAGAATTGACAAAGAAAGAATTGACAAAGAAAGAATTGACAAAGAAAGAATTGACAAAGAAAGAATTGACAAAGAAAGAATTGAAAAAGAAAGAATTGACAAAGAAAGAATTGACAAAGAAAGAATTGACAAAGAAAGAATTGACAAAGAAAGAATTGACAAAGAAAGAATTGACAAAGAAAGAATTGACAAAGAAAGAATTGACAAAGAAAGAATTGACAAAGAAAGAATTGACAAAGAAAGAATTGACAAAGAAAGAATTGACAAAGAAAGAATTGACACAGAAAGAATTGACAAAGAAAGAATTAATAAATAAAGAATTGACAAAGGGAGAATTGAGAAAGAAAGAATTGAGAAACAAAGAATTGACAATGAAAGAATTGACAAAGAATGAATTAACAAAGAATTGAGAAAGAAAGAATTGACAAAGAAAGAATTAACAAAGAATTGAGAAAGAAAGAATTGACAAAGAATTGAGAAAGAAAGAATTGAAAAAGAATTGAGAAAGAAAGAATTGACAAAGAATTGAGAAAGAAAGAATTGACAACGAAAGAATTGACAAAGAAAGAATTGACAAAGAAAGAATTGACAAAGAAAGAATTAACAAAGAATTGAGAAAGAAAGAATTGACAAAGAAAGAATTAACAAAGAATTGAGAAAGAAAGAATTGACAAAGAAAGAATTAACAAAGAATTGAGAAAGAAAGAATTGACAAAGAAAGAATTGAAAAAGAAAGAATTGACAAAGAAAGAATTGACAAAGAAAGAATTGACAAAGAAAGAATTGACAAAGAAAGAATTGACAAAGAAAGAATTGACAAAGAAAGAATTGACAAAGAAAGAATTGACAAAGAAAGAATTGACAAAGAAAGAATTGACAAAGAAAGAATTGACAAAGAAAGAATTGACACAGAAAGAATTGACAAAGAAAGAATTAATAAATAAAGAATTGACAAAGGGAGAATTGAGAAAGAAAGAATTGAGAAAGAAAGAATTGACAATGAAAGAATTGACAAAGAAAGAATTAACAAAGAATTGAGAAAGAAAGAATTGACAAAGAAAGAATTAACAAAGAATTGAGAAAGAAAGAATTGACAAAGAATTGAGAAAGAAAGAATTGACAAAGAATTGAGAAAGAAAGAATTGACAAAGAATTGAGAAAGAAAGAATTGACAACGAAAGAATTGACAAAGAAAGAATTGACAAAGAAAGAATTGACAAAGAAAGAATTAACAAAGAATTGAGAAAGAAAGAATTGACAAAGAAAGAATTAACAAAGAATTGAGAAAGAAAGAATTGACAAAGAAAGAATTAACAAAGAATTGAGAAAGAAATAATTGACAAAGAAAGAATTAACAAAGAATTGAGAAAGAAAGAATTGACAAAGAATTGAGAAAGAAAGAATTGACAAAGAAAGAATTGACAAAGAAAGTATTGACAAAGAAAGAATTGACAAAGAAAGAATTGACAAAGAAAGAATTGACAAAGAAAGAATTGACTAAGAAAGAATTGACAAAGAAAGAATTGACAAAGAAAGAATTGACAAAGAAAGAATTGACAAAGAAAGAATTGACAAAGAAAGAATTGACAAAGAAAGAATTGACAAAGAAAGAATTGACAAAGAAAGAATTGACAAAGAAAGAATTGACAAAGAAAGAATTGACAAAGAAAGAATTGACACAGAAAGAATTGACAAAGAAAGAATTAATAAATAAAGAATTGACAAAGGGAGAATTGAGAAAGAAAGAATTGAGAAAGAAAGAATTGACAATGAAAGAATTGACAACGAATTGAGAAAGAAAGAATTGACAAAGAAACAATTAACAAAGAATTGAGAAAGAAAGAATTGACAAAGAATTGAGAAAGAAAGAATTGACAAAGAATTGAGAAAGAAAGAATTGACAAAGAATTGAGAAAGAAAGAATTGACAACGAAAGAATTGACAAAGAAAGAATTGACAAAGAAAGAATTGACAAAGAAAGAATTGACAAAGAATTGAGAAAGAAAGAATTGACAAAGAAAGAATTAACAAAGAATTGAGAAAGAAAGAATTGACAAAGAATTGAGAAAGAAAGAATTGACAAAGAAAGAATTGACAAAGAAAGAATTGAGAAAGAAAGAATTGACAAAGAAAGAATTGACAAAGAAAGAATTGACAAAGAAAGAATTGACAAAGAAAGAATTGACAAAGAAAGAATTGACAAAGAATTGACAAAGAAAGAATTGACAAAGAAAGAATGGACAAAGAAAGAATTGACAAAGAAAGAATTGACAAAGAAAGAATTGACAAAGAAAGAATTGACAAAGAAAGAATTGACAAAGAAAGAATTGACAAAGAAAGAATTGACAAAAAAAGAATTGACAAAGAAAGAATTGACAAAGAAAGAATTGACAAAGAAAGAATTGACAAAGAAAGAATTGACAAAGAAAGAATTGACAAAGAAAGGATTGACAAAGAAAGAATTGACAAAGAAAGAATTGACGAAGATAGAATTGACAAAGGGAGAATTGAGAAAGAAAGAATTGACGAAGATAGAATTGACAAAGGGAGAATTGAGAAAGAAAGAATTGAGAAAGAAAGAATTGACAAAGAAAGAATTGACAAAGAATTAAGAAAGAAAGAAATGAGAAAGAAAGAATTGACAAAGAAAGAATTGACAAAGAAAGAATTGACAAAGAAAGAATTGACAAAGAAAGAATTGACAAAGAAAGAATTGACAAAGAAAGAATTGACAAAGAAAGAATTGACAAAGAAAGAATTGACAAAGAAAGAATTGACAAAGAAAGAATTGACAAAGAAAGAATTGACAAAGAAAGAATTGACAAAGAAAGAATTAATAAATAAAGAATTGACAAAGGGAGAATTGAGAAAGAAAGAATTGACAAAGAAAGAATTGACAAAGAAAGAATTGACAAAGAATGAATTGACAAAGAAAGAATTGACAAAGAAAGAATTGACAAAGAAAGAATTGACAAAGAAAGAATTGACAAAGAAAGAATTGACAAAGAAAGAATTGACAAAGAAAGAATTGACAAAGAAAGAATTGACAAAGAAAGAATTGACAAAGAAAGAATTGACAAAGAAAGAATTGACAAAGAAAGAATTGACAAAGAAAGAATTGACATAGAAAGAATTGACAAAGAAAGAATTGACAAAGAAAGAATTGACAAAGAAAGAATTGACAAAGAAAGAATTGACAAAGAAAGAATTGACAAAGAAAGAATTGACAAAGAAAGAATTGACAAAGAAAGAATTGACAAAGAAAGAATTGACAAAGAAAGAATTGACAAAGAAAGAATTGACAAAGAAAGAATTGACAAAGAAAGAATTGACAAAGAAAGAATTGACAAAGAAAGAATTGACAAAGAAAGAATTGACAAAGAAAGAATTGACAAAGAAAGAATTGACAAAGAAAGAATTGACAAAGAAAGAATTGACAAAGAAAGAATTGACAAAGAAAGAATTGACAAAGAAAGAATTGACAAAGAAAGAATTGACAAAGAAAGAATTGACAAAGAAAGAATTGACAAAGAAAGAATTGACAAAGAAAGAATTGACAAAGAAAGAATTGACAAAGAAAGAATTGACAAAGAAAGAATTGACAAAGAAAGAATTGACAAAGAAAGAATTGACAAAGAAAGAATTGACAAAGAAAGAATTGACAAAGAAAGAATTGACAAAGAAAGAATTGACAAAGACTGAATTGACAAAGAAAGAATTGACAAAGAAAGAATTGACAAAGAAAGAATTGACAAAGAAAGAATTGACAAAGAAAGAATTGACAAAGAAAGAATTGACAAAGAAAGAATTGACAAAGAAAGAATTGACAAAGAAAGAATTGACAAAGAAAGAATTGACAAAGAAAGAATTGACAAAGAAAGAATTGACAAAGAAAGAATTGACAAAGAAAGAATTGACAAAGAAAGAATTGACAAAGAAAGAATTGACAAAGAAAGAATTGACAAAGAAAGAATTGACAAAGAAAGAATTGACAAAGAAAGAATTGACAAAGAAAGAATTGACAAAGAAAGAATTGACAAAGAAAGAATTGACAAAGAAAGAATTGACAAAGAAAGAATTGACAAAGAAAGAATTGACAAAGAAAGAATTGACAAAGAAAGAATTGACAAAGAAAGAATTGACAAAGAAAGAATTGACAAAGAAAGAATTGACAAAGAAAGAATTGACAAAGAAAGAATTGACAAAGAAAGAATTGACAAAGAAAGAATTGACAAAGAAAGAATTGACAAAGAAAGAATTGACAAAGAAAGAATTGACAAAGAAAGAATTGACAAAGAAAGAATTGACAAAGAAAGAATTGACAAAGAAAGAATTGACAAAGAAAGAATTGACAAAGAAAGAATTGACAAAGAAAGAATTGACAAAGAAAGAATTGACAAAGAAAGAATTGACAAAGAAAGAATTGACAAAGAAAGAATTGACAAAGAAAGAATTGACAAAGAAAGAATTGACAAAGAAAGAATTGACAAAGAAAGAATTGACAAAGAAAGAATTGACAAAGAAAGAATTAATAAAGAAAGAATTGACAAAGGGAGAATTGAGAAAGAAAGAATTGAGAAAGAAAGAATTGACAAAGAATTGACAAAGATAGAATTGACAAAGGGAGAATTGAGAAAGAAAGAATTGAGAAAGAAAGAATTGACAAAGAAAGAATTGACAAAGAATTAAGAAAGAAAGAATTGACAAAGAAAGAATTGACAAAGAAAGAATTGACAAAGAAAGAATTGACAAAGAAAGAATTGACAAAGAAAGAATTGACAAAGAAAGAATTGACAAAGAAAGAATTGACAAAGAAAGAATTGACAAAGAAAGAATTGACAAAGAAAGAATTGACAAAGAAAGAATTGACAAAGAAAGAATTGACAAAGAAAGAATTGACAAAGAAAGAATTGACAAAGAAAGAATTGACAAAGAAAGAATTGACAAAGAAAGAATTGACAAAGAAAGAATTGACAAAGAAAGAATTGACAAAGAAAGAATTGACAAAGAAAGAATTGACAAAGAAAGAATTGACAAAGAAAGAATTGACAAAGAAAGAATTGACAAAGCAAGAATTAACAAAGAATTGAGAAATAAAGAATTGACAAAGAAAGAATTGACAAAGAATTGACAAAGAAAGAATTAACAAAGAATTGAGAAAGAAAGAATTGACAAAGAAAGAATTGACAAAGAATTGAGAAAGAAATAATTGACAAAGAATTGACAAAGAAAGAATTGACGAAGAAAGAATGGACAAAGAAAGAATTGAAAAAGAAAGAATTGAGAAAGAAAGAATTGACAAAGGGAGAATTGAGAAAGAAAGAATTAACAAAGAATTGACAAAGAAAGAATTGACAAAGAAAGAATTGACAAAGAAAGAATTGACAAAGAAAGAATCGACAAAGAAAGAATTAACAAAGAATTGAGAAAGAAAGAAATGACAAAGAAAGAATTGACAAAGAAAGAATTGACAAAGAAAGAATTAACAAAGAATTGAGAAAGAAAGAATTGACAAAGAAAGAATTGACAAAGAATTGAGAAAGAAAGAATTGACAAAGAATTGAGAAAGAAAGAATTGACAAAGAAAGAATTGACAAAGAATTGAGAAAGAAAGAATGGACAAAGAAAGAATTGACAAAGAATTGACAAAGAAAGAATTGACAAAGAAAGAATGGACAAAGAAAGAATTGACAAAGAAAGAATTGAGAAAGAAAGAATTGACAAAGGGAGAATTGAGAAAAAAAGAATTAACAAAGAATTGACAAAGAAAGAATTGACAAAGAAAGGATTGACAAAGAAAGAATTGAGAAAGAAAGAATTGACAAAGAAAGAATTGACAAAGAAAGAATTGACAAAGAAAGAATTGACAAAGAAAGAATTGACAAAGAAAGAATTGACAAAGAATTGACAAAGAAAGAATGGACAAAGAAAGAATTGACAAAGAAAGAATTGACAAAGAAAGAATTGACAAAGAAAGAATTGACAAAGAAAGAATTGACAAAGAAAGAATTGACAAAGAAAGAATTGACAAAGAAAGAATTGACAAAGAAAGAATTGACAAAGAAAGAATTGACAAAGAAAGAATTGACAAAGAAAGAATTGACAAAGAAAGAATTGACAAAGAAAGAATTGACAAAGAAAGAATTGACAAAGAAAGAATTGACAAAGAAAGAATTGACAAAGAAAGAATTGACAAAGAAAGAATTGACAAAGAAAGAATTGACAAAGAAAGAATTGACAAAGAAAGAATTGACAAAGAAAGAATTGACAAAGAAAGAATTGACAAAGAAAGAATTGACAAAGAAAGAATTGACAAAGAAAGAATTGACAAAGAAAGAATTGACAAAGAAAGAATTGACAAAGAAAGAATTGACAAAGAAAGAATTGACAAAGAAAGAATTGACAAAGAAAGAATTGACAAAGAAAGAATTGACAAAGAAAGAATTGACAAAGAAAGAATTGACAAAGAAAGAATTGACAAAGAAAGAATTGACAAAGAAAGAATTGACAAAGAAAGAATTGACAAAGAAAGAATTGACAAAGAAAGAATTGACAAAGAAAGAATTGACAAAGAAAGAATTGACAAAGAAAGAATTGACAAAGAAATAATTGACAAAGAATTGACAAAGAAAGAATTGACGAAGAAAGAATGGACAAAGAAAGAATTGAAAAAGAAAGAATTGAGAAAGAAAGAATTGACAAAGGGAGAATTGAGAAAGAAAGAATTAACAAAGAATTGACAAAGAAAGAATTGACAAAGAAAGAATTGACAAAGAAAGAATTGACAAAGAAAGAATTGACAAAGAAAGAATCGACAAAGAAAGAATTAACAAAGAATTGAGAAAGAAAGAAATGACAAAGAAAGAATTGACAAAGAAAGAATTGACAAAGAAAGAATTGACAAAGAAAGAATTAACAAAGAATTGACAAAGAAAGAATTAACAAAGAATTGAGAAAGAAAGAATTGACAAAGAAAGAATTGACAAAGAATTGACAAAGAAAGAATTGACAAAGAATTGAGAAATAAATAATTGACAAAGAATTGACAAAGAAAGAATTGACGAAGAAAGAATGGACAAAGAAAGAATTGAAAAAGAAAGAATTGAGAAAGAAAGAATTGACAAAGGGAGAATTGAGAAAGAAAGAATTAACAAAGAATTGACAAAGAAAGAATTGACAAAGAAAGAATTGACAAAGAAAGAATTGACAAAGAAAGAATCGACAAAGAAAGAATTAACAAAGAATTGAGAAAGAAAGAAATGACAAAGTAAGAATTGACAAAGAAAGAATTGACAAAGAAAGAATTAACAAAGAATTGAGAAAGAAAGAATTGACAAAGAAAGAATTGACAAAGAATTGAGAAAGAAAGAATTGACAAAGAATTGAGAAAGAAAGAATTGACAAAGAAAGAATTGACAAAGAATTGAGAAAGAAAGAATGGACAAAGAAAGAATTGACAAAGAATTGACAAAGAAAGAATTGACAAAGAAAGAATGGACAAAGAAAGAATTGACAAAGAAAGAATTGAGAAAGAAAGAATTGACAAAGGGAGAATTGAGAAAAAAAGAATTAACAAAGAATTGACAAAGAAAGAATTGACAAAGAAAGGATTGACAAAGAAAGAATTTAGAAAGAAAGAATTGACAAAGAAAGAATTGACAAAGAAAGAATTGACAAAGAAAGAATTGACAAAGAAAGAATTGACAAAGAAAGAATTGACAAAGAATTGACAAAGAAAGAATGGACAAAGAAAGAATTGACAAAGAAAGAATTGACAAAGAAAGAATTGACAAAGAAAGAATTGACAAAGAAAGAATTGACAAAGAAAGAATTGACAAAGAAAGAATTGACAAAGAAAGAATTGACAAAGAAAGAATTGACAAAGAAAGAATTGACAAAGAAAGAATTGACAAAGAAAGAATTGACAAAGAAAGAATTGACAAAGAAAGAATTGACAAAGAAAGAATTGACAAAGAAAGAATTGACAAAGAAAGAATTGACAAAGAAAGAATTGACAAAGAAAGAATTGACAAAGAAAGAATTGACAAAGAAAGAATTGACAAAGAAAGAATTGACAAAGAAAGAATTGACAAAGAAAGAATTGACAAAGAAAGAATTGACAAAGAAAGAATTGACAAAGAAAGAATTGACAAAGAAAGAATTGACAAAGAAAGAATTGACAAAGAAAGAATTGACAAAGAAAGAATTGACAAAGAAAGAATTGACAAAGAAAGAATTGACAAAGAAAGAATTGACAAAGAAAGAATTGACAAAGAAATAATTGACAAAGAATTGACAAAGAAAGAATTGACGAAGAAAGAATGGACAAAGAAAGAATTGAAAAAGAAAGAATTGAGAAAGAAAGAATTGACAAAGGGAGAATTGAGAAAGAAAGAATTAACAAAGAATTGACAAAGAAAGAATTGACAAAGAAAGAATTGACAAAGAAAGAATTGACAAAGAAAGAATTGACAAAGAAAGAATCGACAAAGAAAGAATTAACAAAGAATTGAGAAAGAAAGAAATGACAAAGAAAGAATTGACAAAGAAAGAATTGACAAAGAAAGAATTAACAAAGAATTGAGAAAGAAAGATTTGACAAAGAAAGAATTGACAAAGAATTGAGAAAGAAAGAATTGAAAAGAATTGAGAAAGAAAGAATTGACAAAGAAAGAATTGACAAAGAATTGAGAAAGAAAGAATGGACAAAGAAAGAATGGACAAAGAAAGAATTGACAAAGAATTGACAAAGAAAGAATTGACAAAGAAAGAATGGACAAAGAAAGAATTGACAAAGAAAGAATTGAGAAAGAAAGAATTGACAAAGGGAGAATTGAGAAAAAAAGAATTAACAAAGAATTGACAAAGAAAGAATTGACAAAGAAAGGATTGACAAAGAAAGAATTGACAAAGAAAGAATTGACAAAGAAAGAATTGACAAAGAAAGAATTGACAAAGAAAGAATTGACAAAGAAAGAATTGACAAAGAAAGAATTGACAAAGAATTGACAAAGAAAGAATGGACAAAGAAAGAATTGACAAAGAAAGAATTGACAAAGAAAGAATTGACAAAGAAAGTATTGACAAAGAAAGAATTGACAAAGAAAGAATTGACAAAGAAAGAATTGACAAAGAAAGAATTGACAAAGAAAGAATTGACAAAGAAAGAATTGACAAAGAAAGAATTGACAAAGAAAGAATTGACAAAGAAAGAATTGACAAAGAAAGAATTGACAAAGAAAGAATTGACAAAGAAAGAATTGACAAAGAAAGAATTGACAAAGAAAGAATTGACAAAGAAAGAATTGACAAAGAAAGAATTGACAAAGAAAGAATTGACAAAGAAAGAATTGACAAAGAAAGAATTGACAAAGAAAGAATTGACAAATAAAGAATTGACAAAGAAAGAATTGACAAAGAAAGAATTGACAAAGAAAGAATTGACAAAGAAAGAATTGACAAAGAAAGAATTGACAAAGAAAGAATTGACAAAGAAAGAATTGACAAAGAAAGAATTGACAAAGAAAGAATCGACAAAGAAAGAATTGACAAAGAAAGAATTGACAAAGAAAGAATCGACAAAGAAAGAATCGACAAAGAAAGAATTGACAAAGAAAGAATTGACAAAGAAAGAATTGACAAAGAAAGAATTGACAAAGAAAGAATTGACAAAGAAAGAATTGACAAAGAAAGAATTGACAAAGAAAGAATTGACAAAGAAAGAATTGACAAAGAAAGAATTGACAAAGAAAGAATTGACAAAGAAAGAATTGACAAAGAAAGAATTAATAAATAAAGAATTGACAAAGGGAGAATTGAGAAAGAAAGAATTGAGAAAGAAAGAATTGAGAAAGAAAGAATTGAGAAAGAAAGAATTGACAAAGAATTGACAAAGAAAGAATTGACAAAGAATTAAGAAAGAAAGAATTGAGAAAGAAAGAATTGACAAAGAAAGAATTGACAAAGAAAGAATTGACAAAGAAAGAATTGACAAAGAAAGAATTGACAAAGAAAGAATTGACAAAGAAAGAATTGACAAAGAAAGAATTGACAAAGAAAGAATTGACAAAGAAAGAATTGACAAAGAAAGAATTGACAAAGAAAGAATTGACAAAGAAAGAATTGACAAAGAAAGAATTGACAAAGAAAGAATTGACAAAGAAAGAATTGACAAAGAAAGAATTGACAAAGAAAGAATTGACAAAGAAAGAGTAGAGAAAGAAAGAAAGAATTGACAAAGATAGAATTGACAAAGGGAGAATTGAGAAAGAAAGAATTGAGAAAGAAAGAATTGACAAAGAAAGAGTTGAGAAAGAAAGAATTGAGAAAGAAAGAATTTACAAACAACGAATTGACAAAGAAAGAAATGAGAAAGAAAGAATTAACAAAGAAAGAATTGACAAAGACAGAATTGACAAAGAAAGAATTGACAAAGAAAGAATTGACAAAGAAAGAATTGACAAAGAAAGAATTGACAAAGAAAGAATTGACAAAGAAAGAATTGACAAAGAAAGAATTAACAAAGAATTGAGAAAGAAAGAATTGACAAAGAAAGAATTGACAAAGAATTGACAAAGAAATAATTGACAAAGAATTGACAAAGAAAGAATTGACGAAGAAAGAATGGACAAAGAAAGAATTGAAAAAGAAAGAATTGAGAAAGAAAGAATTGACAAAGGGAGAATTGAGAAAGAAAGAATTAACAAAGAATTGACAAAGAAAGAATTGACAAAGAAAGAATTGACAAAGAAAGAATTGACAAAGAAAGAATCGACAAAGAAAGAATTAACAAAGAATTGAGAAAGAAAGAAATGACAAAGAAAGAATTGACAAAGAAAGAATTGACAAAGAAAGAATTAACAAAGAATTGAGAAAGAAAGAATTGACAAAGAAAGAATTGACAAAGAATTGACAAAGAAAGAATTGACAAAGAAAGAATTGACAAAGAAAGAATTGACAAAGAAAGAATTGACAAAGAAAGAATTGACAAAGAAAGAATTGACAAAGAAAGAATTGACAAAGAATTGAGAAAGAAAGAATTGACAAAGAATTGACAAAGAAAGAATTGACAAAGAAAGAATTGACAAAGAAAGAATTGACAAAGAAAGAATTGACAAAGAAAGAATTGACAAAGAAAGAATTGACAAAGAAAGAATTGACAAGAAAGAATTGACAAAGAAAGAATTGACAAAGAAAGAATTGACAAAGAAAGAATTGACAAAGAAAGAATTGACAAAGAAAGAATTGACAAAGAAAGAATTGACAAAGAAAGAATTGACAAAGAAAGAATTGACAAAGAAAGAATTGACAAAGAAAGAATTGACAAAGAAAGAATTGACAAAGAAAGAATTGACAAAGAAAGAATTAATAAATAAAGAATTGACAAAGGGAGAATTGAGAAAGAAAGAATTGAGAAAGAAAGAATTGACAAAGAATTGACAAAGATAGAATTGACAAAGGGAGAATTGAGAAAGAAAGAATTGAGAAAGAAAGAATTGACAAAGAAAGAATTGACAAAGAATTAAGAAAGAAAGAATTGACAAAGAAAGAATTGACAAAGAAAGAATTGACAAAGAAAGAATTGACAAAGAAAGAATTGACAAAGAAAGAATTGACAAAGAAAGAATTGACAAAGAAAGAATTGACAAAGAAAGAATTGACAAAGAAAGAATTGACAAAGAAAGAATTGACAAAGAAAGAATTGACAAAGAAAGAATTGACAAAGAAAGAATTGACAAAGAAAGAATTGACAAAGAAAGAATTGACAAAGAAAGAATTGACAAAGAAAGAATTGACAAAGAAAGAATTGACAAAGAAAGAATTGACAAAGAAAGAATAGACAAAGAAAGAATTGACAAAGAAAGAGTAGAGAAAGAAAGAAAGAATTGACAAAGATAGAATTGACAAAGGGAGAATTGAGAAAGAAAGAATTGACAAAGAAAGAATTGACAAAGAAAGAATTGACAAAGAAAGAATTGAGAAAGAAAGAATTTACAAACAACGAATTGACAAAGAAAGAAATGAGAAAGAAAGAATTAACAAAGAAAGAATTGACAAAGACAGAATTGACAAAGAAAGAATTGACAAAGAAAGAATTGACAAAGAAAGAATTGACAAAGAAAGAATTGACAAAGAAAGAATTGACAAAGAAAGAATTGACAAAGACCGAATTGACAAAGAAAGAATTGACAAAGAAAGAATTGACAAAGAAAGAATTGACAAAGAAAGAATTGACCAAGAAAGAATTGACAAAGAAAGAATTGACAAAGAAAGAATTGACAAAGAAAGAATTAACAAAGAATTGAGAAAGAAAGAATTGACAAAGAAAGAATTGACAAAGAATTGAGAAAGAAAGAATTGACAAAGAATTGAGAAAGAAAGAATTGACAAAGAAAGAATTGACAAAGAATTGAGAAAGAAAGAATGGACAAAGAAAGAATTGACAAAGAATTGACAAAGAAAGAATTGACAAAGAAAGAATGGACAAAGAAAGAATTGACAAAGAAAGAATTGAGAAAGAAAGAATTGACAAAGGGAGAATTGAGAAAAAAAGAATTAACAAAGAATTGACAAAGAAAGAATTGACAAAGAAAGGATTGACAAAGAAAGAATTGAGAAAGAAAGAATTGACAAAGAAAGAATTGACAAAGAAAGAATTGACAAAGAAAGAATTGACAAAGAAAGAATTGACAAAGAAAGAATTGACAAAGAATTGACAAAGAAAGAATGGACAAAGAAAGAATTGACAAAGAAAGAATTGACAAAGAAAGAATTGACAAAGAAAGAATTGACAAAGAAAGAATTGAGAAAGAAAGAATTGAGAAAGAAAGAATTGACAAAGAAAGAATTGACAAAGAAAGAATTGACAAAGAAAGAATTGACAAAGAAAGAATTGACAAAGAAAGAATTGACAAAGAAAGAATTGACAAAGAAAGAATTGACAAAGAAAGAATTGACAAAGAAAGAATTGACAAAGAAAGAATTGACAAAGAAAGAATTGACAAAGAAAGAATTGACAAAGAAAGAATTGACAAAGAAAGAATTGACAAAGAAAGAATTGACAAAGAAAGAATTGACAAAGAAAGAATTGACAAAGAAAGAATTGACAAAGAAAGAATTGACAAAGAAAGAATTGACAAAGAAAGAATTGACAAAGAAAGAATTGACAAAGAAAGAATTGACAAAGAAAGAATTGACAAAGAAAGAATTGACAAAGAAAGAATTGACAAAGAAAGAATTGACAAAGAAAGAATTGACAAAGAAAGAATTGACAAAGAAAGAATTGACAAAGAAAGAATTGACAAAGAAAGAATTGACAAAGAAAGAATTGACAAAGAAAGAATTGACAAAGAAAGAATTGACAAAGAAAGAATTGACAAAGAAAGAATTGACAAAGAAAGAATTGACAAAGAAAGAATTGACAAAGAAAGAATTGACAAAGAAAGAATTGACAAAGAAAGAATTGACAAAGAAAGAATTGACAAAGAAAGAATTGACAAAGAAAGAATTGACAAAGAAAGAATTGACAAAGAAAGAATTGACAAAGAAAGAATTGACAAAGAAAGAATTGACAAAGAAAGAATTGACAAAGAAAGAATTGACAAAGAAAGAATTGACAAAGAAAGAATTGACAAAGAAAGAATTGACAAAGAAAGAATTGACAAAGAAAGAATTGACAAAGAAAGAATTGACAAAGAAAGAGTAGAGAAAGAAAGAAAGAATTGACAAAGGGAGAGTTGAGAAAGACAGAATTGAGAAAGAAAGAATTTACAAACAACGAATTGACAAAGAAAGAAATGAGAAAGAAAGAATTAACAAAGAAAGAATTGACAAAGACAGAATTGACAAAGAAAGAATTGACAAAGAAAGAATTGACAAAGAAAGAATTGACAAAGAAAGAATTGACAATGAAAGAATTGACAAAGAAAGAATTGACAAAGAAAGAATTGACAAAGAAAGAATTGACAAAGAAAGAATTGACAAAGAAAGAATTGACAAAGAAAGAATTGACAAAGAAAGAATTGATAAAGAAAGAATTGACAAAGAAAGAATTGACAAAGAAAGAATTGACAAAGAAAGAATTGACAAAGCAAGAATTAACAAAGAATTGAGGAATAAAGAATTGACAAAGAAAGAATTGACAAAGAATTGACAAAGAAAGAATTAACAAAGAATTGAGAAAGAAAGAATTGACAAAGAAAGAATTGACAAAGAATTGACAAAGAAATAATTGACAAAGAATTGACAAAGAAAGAATTGACGAAGAAAGAATGGACAAAGAAAGAATTGAAAAAGAAAGAATTGAGAAAGAAAGAATTGACAAAGGGAGAATTGAGAAAGAAAGAATTAACAAAGAATTGACAAAGAAAGAATTGACAAAGAAAGAATTGACAAAGAAAGAATTGACAAAGAAAGAATCGACAAAGAAAGAATTAACAAAGAATTGAGAAAGAAAGAAATGACAAAGAAAGAATTGACAAAGAAAGAATTGACAAAGAAAGAATTAACAAAGAATTGAGAAAGAAAGAATTGACAAAGAAAGAATTGACAAAGAATTGAGAAAGAAAGAATTGACAAAGAATTGAGAAAGAAAGAATTGACAAAGAAAGAATTGACAAAGAATTGAGAAAGAAAGAATGGACAAAGAAAGAATTGACAAAGAATTGACAAAGAAAGAATTGACAAAGAAAGAATGGACAAAGAAAGAATTGACAAAGAAAGAATTGAGAAAGAAAGAATTGACAAAGGGAGAATTGAGAAAAAAAGAATTAACAAAGAATTGACAAAGAAAGAATTGACAAAGAAAGGATTGACAAAGAAAGAATTGAGAAAGAAAGAATTGACAAAGAAAGAATTGACAAAGAAAGAATTGACAAAGAAAGAATTGACAAAGAAAGAATTGACAAAGAAAGAATTGACAAAGAATTGACAAAGAAAGAATGGACAAAGAAAGAATTGACAAAGAAAGAATTGACAAAGAAAGAATTGACAAAGAAAGAATTGACAAAGAAAGAATTGACAAAGAAAGAATTGACAAAGAAAGAATTGACAAAGAAAGAATTGACAAAGAAAGAATTGACAAAGAAAGAATTGACAAAGAAAGAATTGACAAAGAAAGAATTGACAAAGAAAGAATTGACAAAGAAAGAATTGACAAAGAAAGAATTGACAAAGAAAGAATTGACAAAGAAAGAATTGACAAAGAAAGAATTGACAAAGAAAGAATTGACAAAGAAAGAATTGACAAAGAAAGAATTGACAAAGAAAGAATTGACAAAGAAAGAATTGACAAAGAAAGAATTGACAAAGAAAGAATTGACAAAGAAAGAATTGACAAAGAAAGAATTGACAAAGAAAGAATTGACAAAGAAAGAATTGACAAAGAAAGAATTGACAAAGAAATAATTGACAAAGAATTGACAAAGAAAGAATTGACGAAGAAAGAATGGACAAAGAAAGAATTGAAAAAGAAAGAATTGAGAAAGAAAGAATTGACAAAGGGAGAATTAACAAAGAATTGACAAAGAAAGAATTGACAAAGAAAGAATTGACAAAGAAAGAATTGACAAAGAAAGAATTGACAAAGAAAGAATCGACAAAGAAAGAATTAACAAAGAATTGAGAAAGAAAGAAATGACAAAGAAAGAATTGACAAAGAAAGAATTGACAAAGAAAGAATTAACAATGAATTGAGAAAGAAAGAATTGACAAAGAAAGAATTGACAAAGAATTGAGAAAGAAAGAATTGACAAAGAATTGAGAAAGAAAGAATTGACAAAGAAAGAATTGACAAAGAATTGAGAAAGAAAGAATGGACAAAGAAAGAATTGACA
Source organism: Gastracanthus pulcherrimus (assembly GCA_949152435.1). Classification (NCBI taxonomy): domain Eukaryota; kingdom Metazoa; phylum Arthropoda; class Insecta; order Hymenoptera; family Pteromalidae; genus Gastracanthus; species Gastracanthus pulcherrimus. The sequence goes on along the minus strand of OX424576.1, from coordinate 106,028,932 downwards.
AAGAATTGACAAAGAAAGAATTGACAAAGAAAGAATGGACAAAGAAAGAATTGACAAAGAAAGAATTGAGAAAGAAAGAATTGACAAAGGGAGAATTGAGAAAAAAAGAATTAACAAAGAATTGACAAAGAAAGAATTGACAAAGAAAGGATTGACAAAGAAAGAATTGAGAAAGAAAGAATTGACAAAGAAAGAATTGACAAAGAAAGAATTGACAAAGAAAGAATTGACAAAGAAAGAATTGACAAAGAATTGACAAAGAAAGAATGGACAAAGAAAGAATTGACAAAGAAAGAATTGACAAAGAAAGAATTGACAAAGAAAGTATTGACAAAGAAAGAATTGACAAAGAAAGAATTGACAAAGAAAGAATTGACAAAGAAAGAATTGACAAAGAAAGAATTGACAAAGAAAGAATTGACAAAGAAAGAATTGACAAAGAAAGAATTGACAAAGAAAGAATTGACAAAGAAAGAATTGACAAAGAAAGAATTGACAAAGAAAGAATTGACAAAGAAAGAATTGACAAAGAAAGAATTGACAAAGAAAGAATTGACAAAGAAAGAATTGACAAAGAAAGAATTGACAAAGAAAGAATTGACAAAGAAAGAATTGACAAAGAAAGAATTGACAAAGAAAGAATTGACAAAGAAAGAATTGACAAAGAAAGAATTGACAAAGAAAGAATTGACAAAGAAAGAATTGACAAAGAAAGAATTGACAAAGAAAGAATTGACAAAGAAAGAATTGACAAAGAAAGAATTGACAAAGAAAGAATTGACAAAGAAAGAATTGACAAAGAAAGAATTGACAAAGAAAGAATTGACAAAGAAAGAATTGACAAAGAAAGAATTGACAAAGAAAGAATTGACAAAGAAAGAATTGACAAAGAAAGAATTGACAAAGAAAGAATTGACAAAGAAAGAATTGACAAAGAAAGAATTGACAAAGAAAGAATTGACAAAGAAAGAATTGACAAAGAAAGAATTGACAAAGAAAGAATTGACAAAGAAAGAATTGACAAAGAAAGAATTGACAAAGAAAGAATTGACAAAGAAAGAATTGACAAAGAAAGAATTGACAAAGAAAGAATTGACAAAGAAAGAATTGACAAAGAAAGAATTGACAAAGAAAGAATTGACAAAGAAAGAATTGACAAAGAAAGAATTGACAAAGAAAGAATTGACAAAGAAAGAATTGACAAAGAAAGAGTAGAGAAAGAAAGAAAGAATTGACAAAGGGAGAGTTGAGAAAGACAGAATTGAGAAAGAAAGAATTTACAAACAACGAATTGACAAAGAAAGAAATGAGAAAGAAAGAATTAACAAAGAAAGAATTGACAAAGACAGAATTGACAAAGAAAGAATTGACAAAGAAAGAATTGACAAAGAAAGAATTGACAAAGAAAGAATTGACAATGAAAGAATTGACAAAGAAAGAATTGACAAAGAAAGAATTGACAAAGAAAGAATTGACAAAGAAAGAATTGACAAAGAAAGAATTGACAAAGAAAGAATTGACAAAGAAAGAATTGATAAAGAAAGAATTGACAAAGAAAGAATTGACAAAGAAAGAATTGACAAAGAAAGAATTGACAAAGCAAGAATTAACAAAGAATTGAGGAATAAAGAATTGACAAAGAAAGAATTGACAAAGAATTGACAAAGAAAGAATTAACAAAGAATTGAGAAAGAAAGAATTGACAAAGAAAGAATTGACAAAGAATTGACAAAGAAATAATTGACAAAGAATTGACAAAGAAAGAATTGACGAAGAAAGAATGGACAAAGAAAGAATTGAAAAAGAAAGAATTGAGAAAGAAAGAATTGACAAAGGGAGAATTGAGAAAGAAAGAATTAACAAAGAATTGACAAAGAAAGAATTGACAAAGAAAGAATTGACAAAGAAAGAATTGACAAAGAAAGAATCGACAAAGAAAGAATTAACAAAGAATTGAGAAAGAAAGAAATGACAAAGAAAGAATTGACAAAGAAAGAATTGACAAAGAAAGAATTAACAAAGAATTGAGAAAGAAAGAATTGACAAAGAAAGAATTGACAAAGAATTGAGAAAGAAAGAATTGACAAAGAATTGAGAAAGAAAGAATTGACAAAGAAAGAATTGACAAAGAATTGAGAAAGAAAGAATGGACAAAGAAAGAATTGACAAAGAATTGACAAAGAAAGAATTGACAAAGAAAGAATGGACAAAGAAAGAATTGACAAAGAAAGAATTGAGAAAGAAAGAATTGACAAAGGGAGAATTGAGAAAAAAAGAATTAACAAAGAATTGACAAAGAAAGAATTGACAAAGAAAGGATTGACAAAGAAAGAATTGAGAAAGAAAGAATTGACAAAGAAAGAATTGACAAAGAAAGAATTGACAAAGAAAGAATTGACAAAGAAAGAATTGACAAAGAAAGAATTGACAAAGAATTGACAAAGAAAGAATGGACAAAGAAAGAATTGACAAAGAAAGAATTGACAAAGAAAGAATTGACAAAGAAAGAATTGACAAAGAAAGAATTGACAAAGAAAGAATTGACAAAGAAAGAATTGACAAAGAAAGAATTGACAAAGAAAGAATTGACAAAGAAAGAATTGACAAAGAAAGAATTGACAAAGAAAGAATTGACAAAGAAAGAATTGACAAAGAAAGAATTGACAAAGAAAGAATTGACAAAGAAAGAATTGACAAAATAAAGAATTGACAAAGAAAGAATTGACAAAGAAAGAATTGACAAAGAAAGAATTGACAAAGAAAGAATTGACAAAGAAAGAATTGACAAAGAAAGAATTGACAAAGAAAGAATTGACAAAGAAAGAATTGACAAAGAAAGAATTGACAAAGAAAGAATTGACAAAGAAAGAATTGACAAAGAAAGAATTGACAAAGAAAGAATTGACAAAGAAAGAATTGACAAAGAAATAATTGACAAAGAATTGACAAAGAAAGAATTGACGAAGAAAGAATGGACAAAGAAAGAATTGAAAAAGAAAGAATTGAGAAAGAAAGAATTGACAAAGGGAGAATTAACAAAGAATTGACAAAGAAAGAATTGACAAAGAAAGAATTGACAAAGAAAGAATTGACAAAGAAAGAATTGACAAAGAAAGAATCGACAAAGAAAGAATTAACAAAGAATTGAGAAAGAAAGAAATGACAAAGAAAGAATTGACAAAGAAAGAATTGACAAAGAAAGAATTAACAATGAATTGAGAAAGAAAGAATTGACAAAGAAAGAATTGACAAAGAATTGAGAAAGAAAGAATTGACAAAGAATTGAGAAAGAAAGAATTGACAAAGAAAGAATTGACAAAGAATTGAGAAAGAAAGAATGGACAAAGAAAGAATTGACAAAGAATTGACAAAGAAAGAATTGACAAAGAAAGAATGGACAAAGAAAGAATTGACAAAGAAAGAATTGAGAAAGAAAGAATTGACAAAGGGAGAATTGAGAAAAAAAGAATTAACAAAGAATTGACAAAGAAAGAATTGACAAAGAAAGGATTGACAAAGAAAGAATTGAGAAAGAAAGAATTGACAAAGAAAGAATTGACAAAGAAAGAATTGACAAAGAAAGAATTGACAAAGAAAGAATTGACAAAGAATTGACAAAGAAAGAATGGACAAAGAAAGAATTGACAAAGAAAGAATTGACAAAGAAAGAATTGACAAAGAAAGTATTGACAAAGAAAGAATTGACAAAGAAAGAATTGACAAAGAAAGAATTGACAAAGAAAGAATTGACAAAGAAAGAATTGACAAAGAAAGAATTGACAAAGAAAGAATTGACAAAGAAAGAATTGACAAAGAAAGAATTGACAAAGAAAGAATTGACAAAGAAAGAATTGACAAAGAAAGAATTGACAAAGAAAGAATTGACAAAGAAAGAATTGACAAAGAAAGAATTGACAAAGAAAGAATTGACAAAGAAAGAATTGACAAAGAAAGAATTGACAAAGAAAGAATTGACAAAGAAAGAATTGACAAAGAAAGAATTGACAAAGAAAGAATTGACAAAGAAAGAATTGACAAAGAAAGAATTGACAAAGAAAGAATTGACAAAGAAAGAATTGACAAAGAAAGAATTGACAAAGAAAGAATTGACAAAGAAAGAATTGACAAAGAAAGAATTGACAAAGAAAGAATTGACAAAGAAAGAATTGACAAAGAAAGAATTGACAAAGAAAGAATTGACAAAGAAAGAATTGACAAAGAAAGAATTGACAAAGAAAGAATTGACAAAGAAAGAATTGACAAAGAAAGAATTGACAAAGAAAGAATTGACAAAGAAAGAATTGACAAAGAAAGAATTGACAAAGAAAGAATTGACAAAGAAAGAATTGACAAAGAAAGAATTGACAAAGAAAGAATTGACAAAGAAAGAATTGACAAAGAAAGAATTGACAAAGAAAGAATTGACAAAGAAAGAATTGACAAAGAAAGAATTGACAAAGAAAGAATCGACAAAGAAAGAATTGACAAAGAAAGAATCGACAAAGAAAGAATTGACAAAGAAAGAATTGACAAAGAAAGAATTGACAAAGAAAGAATTGACAAAGAAAGAATTGACAAAGAAAGAATTGACAAAGAAAGAATTGACAAAGAAAGAATTGACAAAGAAAGAATTGACAAAGAAAGAATTGACAAAGAAAGAATTGACAACGAAAGAATTGACAAAGAAAGAATTAATAAATAAAGAATTGACAAAGGGAGAATTGAGAAAGAAAGAATTGAGAAAGAAAGAATTGAGAAAGAAAGAATTGACAAAGAATTGACAAAGAAAGAATTGACAAAGAATTAAGAAAGAAAGAATTGAGAAAGAAAGAATTGACAAAGAAAGAATTGACAAAGAAAGAATTGACAAAGAAAGAATTGACAAAGAAAGAATTGACAAAGAAAGAATTGACAAAGAAAGAATTGACAAAGAAAGAATTGACAAAGAAAGAATTGACAAAGAAAGAGTAGAGAAAGAAAGAAAGAATTGACAAAGATAGAATTGACAAAGGGAGAATTGAGAAAGAAAGAATTGAGAAAGAAAGAATTGACAAAGAAAGAGTTGAGAAAGAAAGAATTGAGAAAGAAAGAATTTACAAACAACGAATCGACAAAGAAAGAAATGAGAAAGAAAGAATTAACAAAGAAAGAATTGACAAAGACAGAATTGACAAAGAAAGAATTGACAAAGAAAGAATTGAGAAAGAAAGAATTGACAAAGAAAGAATTGACAAAGAAAGAATTGACAAAGAAAGAATTGACAAAGAAAGAATTGACAAAGAAAGAATTGACAAAGAAAGAATTGACAAAGAAAGAATTGACAAAGAAAGAATTGACAAAGAAAGAATTGACAAAGAAAGAATTGACAAAGAAAGAATTGACAAAGAAAGAATTGACATAGAAAGAATTGACAAAGAAAGAATTGACAAAGAAAGAATTGACAAAGAAAGAATTGACAAAGAAAGAATTGACAAAGAAAGAATTGACAAAGAAAGAATTGACAAAGAAAGAATTGACAAAGAAAGAATTGACAAAGAAAGAATTGACAAAGAAAGAATTGACAAAGAAAGAATTGACAAAGAAAGAATTGACAAAGAAAGAATTGACAAAGAAAGAATTGACAAAGAAAGAATTGACAAAGAAAGAATTGACAAAGAAAGAATTGACAAAGAAAGAATTGACAAAGAAAGAATTGACAAAGAAAGAATTGACAAAGAAAGAATTGACAAAGAAAGAATTGACAAAGAAAGAATTGACAAAGAAAGAATTGACAAAGAAAGAATTGACAAAGAAAGAATTGACAAAGAAAGAATTGACAAAGAAAGAATTGACAAAGAAAGAATTGACAAAGAAAGAATTGACAAAGAAAGAATTGACAAAGAAAGAATTGACAAAGAAAGAATTAATAAAGAAAGAATTGACAAAGGGAGAATTGAGAAAGAAAGAATTGAGAAAGAAAGAATTGACAAAGAATTGACAAAGATAGAATTGACAAAGGGAGAATTGAGAAATAAAGAATTGAGAAAGAAAGAATTGACAAAGAAAGAATTGACAAAGAATTAAGAAAGAAAGAATTGACAAAGAAAGAATGGACAAAGAAAGAATTGACAAAGAAAGAATTGAGAAAGAAAGAATTGACAAAGGGAGAATTGAGAAAAAAAGAATTAACAAAGAATTGACAAAGAAAGAATTGACAAAGAAAGAATTGACAAAGAAAGAATTGACAAAGAAAGAATTGACAAAGAAAGAATTGACAAAGAACGAATTGACAAAGAAAGAATTGACAAAGAACGAATTGACAAAGAAAGAATTGACAAAGAAAGAATTGACAAAGAAAGAATTGACAAAGAAAGAATTGACAAAGAAAGAATTGACAAAGAAAGAATTGACAAAGAAAGAATTGACAAAGAAAGAATTGACAAAGAAAGAATTGACAAAGAAAGAATTGACAAAGAAAGAATTGACAAAGAAAGAATTGACAAAGAAAGAATTGACAAAGAAAGAATTGACAAAGAAAGAATTGACAAAGAAAGAATTGACAAAGAAAGAATTGACAAAGAAAGAATTGACAAAGAAAGAATTGACAAAGAAAGAATTGACAAAGAAAGAATTGACAAAGAAAGAATTGACAAAGAAAGAATTGACAAAGAAAGAATTGACAAAGAAAGAATTGACAAAGAAAGAATTGACAAAGAAAGAATTGACAAAGAAAGAATTGACAAAGAAAGAATTGACAAAGAAAGAATTGACAAAGAAAGAATTGACAAAGAAAGAATTGACAAAGAAAGAATTGACAAAGAAAGAATTGACAAAGAAAGAATTGACAAAGAAAGAATTGACAAAGAAAGAATTGACAAAGAAAGAATTGACAAAGAAAGAATTGACAAAGAAAGAATTGACAAAGAAAGAATTGACAAAGAAAGAATTGACAAAGAAAGAATTGACAAAGAAAGAATTGACAAAGAAAGAATTGACAAAGAAAGAATTGACAAAGAAAGAATTGACAAAGAAAGAATTGACAAAGAAAGAATTGACAAAGAAAGAATTGACAAAGAAAGAATTGACAAAGAAAGAATTGACAAAGAAAGAATTGACAAAGAAAGAATTGACAAAGAAAGAATTGACAAAGAAAGAATTGACAAAGAAAGAATTGACAAAGAAAGAATTGACAAAGAAAGAATTGACAAAGAAAGAATTGACAAAGAAAGAATTGACAAAGAAAGAATTGACAAAGAAAGAATTGACAAAGAAAGAATTGACAAAGAAAGAATTGACAAAGAAAGAATTGACAAAGAAAGAATTGACAAAGAAAGAATTGACAAAGAAAGAATTGACAAAGAAAGAATTGACAAAGAAAGAATTGACAAAGAAAGAATTGACAAAGAAAGAATTGACAAAGAAAGAATTGACAAAGAAAGAATTGACAAAGAAAGAATTGACAAAGAAAGAATTGACAAAGAAAGAATTGACAAAGAAAGAATTGACAAAGAAAGAATTGACAAAGAAAGAATTGACAAAGAAAGAATTGACAAAGAAAGAATTGACAAAGAAAGAATTGACAAAGAAAGAATTGACAAAGAAAGAATTGACAAAGAAAGAATTGACAAAGAAAGAATTGACAAAGAAAGAATTGACAAAGAAAGAATTGACAAAGAAAGAATTGACAAAGAAAGAATTGACAAAGAAAGAATTGACAAAGAAAGAATTGACAAAGAAAGAATTGACAAAGAAAGAATTGACAAAGAAAGAATTGACAAAGAAAGAATTGACAAAGAAAGAATTGACAAAGAAAGAATTGACAAAGAAAGAATTGACAAAGAAAGAATTGACAAAGAAAGAATTGACAAAGAAAGAATTGACAAAGAAAGAATTGACAAAGAAAGAATTGACAAAGAAAGAATTGACAAAGAAAGAATTGACAAAGAAAGAATTGACAAAGAAAGAATTGACAAAGAAAGAATTGACAAAGAAAGAATTGACAAAGAAAGAATTGACAAAGAAAGAATTGACAAAGAAAGAATTGACAAAGAAAGAATTGACAAAGAAAGAATTGACAAAGAAAGAATTGACAAAGAAAGAATTGACAAAGAAAGAATTGACAAAGAAAGAATTGACAAAGAAAGAATTGACAAAGAAAGAATTGACAAAGAAAGAATTGACAAAGAAAGAATTGGCAAAGAAAGAATTGACAAAGAAAGAATTGACAAAGAAAGAATTGACAAAGAAAGAATTGACAAAGAAAGAATTGACAAAGAAAGAATTGACAAAGAAAGAATTGACAAAGAAAGAATTGACAAAGAAAGAATTGACAAAGAAAGAATTGACAAAGAAAGAATTGACAAAGAAAGAATTGACAAAGAAAGAATTGACAAAGAAAGAATTAATAAAGAAAGAATTGACAAAGGGAGAATTGAGAAAGAAAGAATTGAGAAAGAAAGAATTGACAAAGAATTGACAAAGATAGAATTGACAAAGGGAGAATTGAGAAAGAAAGAATTGAGAAAGAAAGAATTGACAAAGAAAGAATTGACAAAGAAAGAATTGACAAAGAAAGAATTGACAAAGAAAGAATTGACAAAGAAAGAATTGACAAAGAAAGAATTGACAAAGAAAGAATTGACAAAGAAAGAATTGACAAAGAAAGAATTGACAAAGAAAGAATTGACAAAGAAAGAATTGACAAAGAAAGAATTGACAAAGAAAGAATTGACAAAGAAAGAATTGACAAAGAAAGAATTGACAAAGAAAGAGTAGAGAAAGAAAGAAAGAATTGACAAAGATAGAATTGACAAAGGGAGAGTTGAGAAAGAAAGAATTGAGAAAGAAAGAATTTACAAACAACGAATTGACAAAGAAAGAAATGAGAAAGAAAGAATTAACAAAGAAAGAATTGACAAAGACAGAATTGACAAAGAAAGAATTGACAAAGAAAGAATTGACAAAGAAAAAATTGACAAAGAAAGAATTGACAATGAAAGAATTGACAAAGAAAGAATTGACAAAGAAAGAATTGACAAAGAAAGAATTGACAAAGAAAGAATTGACAAAGAAAGAATTGACAAAGAAAGAATTGACAAAGAAAGAATTGATAAAGAAAGAATTGACAAAGAAAGAATTGACAAAGAAAGAATTGACAAAGAAAGAATTGACAAAGCAAGAATTAACAAAGAATTGACAAAGAAAGAATTGACAAAGCAAGAATTAACAAAGAATTGAGAAATAAAGAATTGACAAAGAAAGAATTGACAAAGAATTGACAAAGAAAGAATTAACAAAGAATTGAGAAAGAAAGAATTGACAAAGAAAGAATTGACAAAGAATTGAGAAAGAAATAATTGACAAAGAATTGACAAAGAAAGAATTGACGAAGAAAGAATGGACAAAGAAAGAATTGAAAAAGAAAGAATTGAGAAAGAAAGAATTGACAAAGGGAGAATTGAGAAAGAAAGAATTAACAAAGAATTGACAAAGAAAGAATTGACAAAGAAAGAATTGACAAAGAAAGAATTGACAAAGAAAGAATCGACAAAGAAAGAATTAACAAAGAATTGAGAAAGAAAGAAATGACAAAGAAAGAATTGACAAAGAAAGAATTGACAAAGAAAGAATTAACAAAGAATTGAGAAAGAAAGAATTGACAAAGAAAGAATTGACAAAGAATTGAGAAAGAAAGAATTGACAAAGAATTGAGAAAGAAAGAATTGACAATGAAAGAATTGACAAAGAATTGAGAAAGAAAGAATGGACAAAGAAAGAATTGACAAAGAATTGACAAAGAAAGAATTGACAAAGAAAGAATGGACAAAGAAAGAATTGACAAAGAAAGAATTGAGAAAGAAAGAATTGACAAAGGGAGAATTGAGAAAAAAAGAATTAACAAAGAATTGACAAAGAAAGAATTGACAAAGAAAGGATTGACAAAGAAAGAATTGAGAAAGAAAGAATTGACAAAGAAAGAATTGACAAAGAAAGAATTGACAAAGAAAGAATTGACAAAGAAAGAATTGACAAAGAAAGAATTGACAAAGAATTGACAAAGAAAGAATGGACAAAGAAAGAATTGACAAAGAAAGAATTGACAAAGAAAGAATTGACAAAGAAAGAATTGACAAAGAAAGAATTGACAAAGAAAGAATTGACAAAGAAAGAATTGACAAAGAAAGAATTGACAAAGAAAGAATTGACAAAGAAAGAATTGACAAAGAAAGAATTGACAAAGAAAGAATTGACAAAGAAAGAATTGACAAAGAAAGAATTGACAAAGAAAGAATTGACAAAGAAAGAATTGACAAAGAAAGAATTGACAAAGAAAGAATTGACAAAGAAAGAATTGACAAAGAAAGAATTGACAAAGAAAGAATTGACAAAGAAAGAATTGACAAAGAAAGAATTGACAAAGAAAGAATTGACAAAGAAAGAATTGACAAAGAAAGAATTGACAAAGAAAGAATTGACAAAGAAAGAATTGACAAAGAAAGAATTGACAAAGAAAGAATTGACAAAGAAAGAATTGACAAAGAAAGAATTGACAAAGAAAGAATTGACAAAGAAAGAATTGACAAAGAAAGAATTGACAAAGAAAGAATTGACAAAGAAAGAATTGACAAAGAAAGAATTGACAAAGAAAGAATTGACAAAGAAAGAATTGACAAAGAAAGAATTGACAAAGAAAGAATTGACAAAGAAAGAATTGACAAAGAAAGAATTGACAAAGAAATAATTGACAAAGAATTGACAAAGAAAGAATTGACGAAGAAAGAATGGACAAAGAAAGAATTGAAAAAGAAAGAATTGAGAAAGAAAGAATTGACAAAGGGAGAATTGAGAAAGAAAGAATTAACAAAGAATTGACAAAGAAAGAATTGACAAAGAAAGAATTGACAAAGAAAGAATTGACAAAGAAAGAATTGACAAAGAAAGAATCGACAAAGAAAGAATTAACAAAGAATTGAGAAAGAAAGAAATGACAAAGAAAGAATTGACAAAGAAAGAATTGACAAAGAAAGAATTAACAAAGAATTGACAAAGAAAGAATTAACAAAGAATTGAGAAAGAAAGAATTGACAAAGAAAGAATTGACAAAGAATTGAGAAAGAAATAATTGACAAAGAATTGACAAAGAAAGAATTGACGAAGAAAGAATGGACAAAGAAAGAATTGAAAAAGAAAGAATTGAGAAAGAAAGAATTGACAAAGGGAGAATTGAGAAAGAAAGAATTAACAAAGAATTGACAAAGAAAGAATTGACAAAGAAAGAATTGACAAAGAAAGAATCGACAAAGAAAGAATTAACAAAGAATTGAGAAAGAAAGAAATGACAAAGAAAGAATTGACAAAGAAAGAATTGACAAAGAAAGAATTAACAAAGAATTGAGAAAGAAAGAATTGACAAAGAAAGAATTGACAAAGAATTGAGAAAGAAAGAATTGACAAAGAATTGAGAAAGAAAGAATTGACAAAGAAAGAATTGACAAAGAATTGAGAAAGAAAGAATGGACAAAGAAAGAATTGACAAAGAATTGACAAAGAAAGAATTGACAAAGAAAGAATGGACAAAGAAAGAATTGACAAAGAAAGAATTGAGAAAGAAAGAATTGACAAAGGGAGAATTGAGAAAAAAGAATTAACAAAGAATTGACAAAGAAAGAATTGACAAAGAAAGGATTGACAAAGAAAGAATTGAGAAAGAAAGAATTGACAAAGAAAGAATTGACAAAGAAAGAATTGACAAAGAAAGAATTGACAAAGAAAGAATTGACAAAGAAAGAATTGACAAAGAATTGACAAAGAAAGAATGGACAAAGAAAGAATTGACAAAGAAAGAATTGACAAAGAAAGAATTGACAAAGAAAGAATTGACAAAGAAAGAATTGACAAAGAAAGAATTGACAAAGAAAGAATTGACAAAGAAAGAATTGACAAAGAAAGAATTGACAAAGAAAGAATTGACAAAGAAAGAATTGACAAAGAAAGAATTGACAAAGAAAGAATTGACAAAGAAAGAATTGACAAAGAAAGAATTGACAAAGAAAGAATTGACAAAGAAAGAATTGACAAAGAAAGAATTGACAAAGAAAGAATTGACAAAGAAAGAATTGACAAAGAAAGAATTGACAAAGAAAGAATTGACAAAGAAAGAATTGACAAAGAAAGAATTGACAAAGAAAGAATTGACAAAGAAAGAATTGACAAAGAAAGAATTGACAAAGAAAGAATTGACAAAGAAAGAATTGACAAAGAAAGAATTGACAAAGAAAGAATTGACAAAGAAAGAATTGACAAAGAAAGAATTGACAAAGAAAGAATTGACAAAGAAAGAATTGACAAAGAAAGAATTGACAAAGAAAGAATTGACAAAGAAAGAATTGACAAAGAAAGAATTGACAAAGAAAGAATTGACAAAGAAAGAATTGACAAAGAAATAATTGACAAAGAATTGACAAAGAAAGAATTGACGAAGAAAGAATGGACAAAGAAAGAATTGAAAAAGAAAGAATTGAGAAAGAAAGAATTGACAAAGGGAGAATTGAGAAAGAAAGAATTAACAAAGAATTGACAAAGAAAGAATTGACAAAGAAAGAATTGACAAAGAAAGAATTGACAAAGAAAGAATTGACAAAGAAAGAATTGACAAAGAAAGAATCGACAAAGAAAGAATTAACAAAGAATTGAGAAAGAAAGAAATGACAAAGAAAGAATTGACAAAGAAAGAATTGACAAAGAAAGAATTAACAAAGAATTGAGAAAGAAAGATTTGACAAAGAAAGAATTGACAAAGAATTGAGAAAGAAAGAATTGAAAAGAATTGAGAAAGAAAGAATTGACAAAGAAAGAATTGACAAAGAATTGAGAAAGAAAGAATGGACAAAGAAAGAATTGACAAAGAATTGACAAAGAAAGAATTGACAAAGAAAGAATGGACAAAGAAAGAATTGACAAAGAAAGAATTGAGAAAGAAAGAATTGACAAAGGGAGAATTGAGAAAAAAAGAATTAACAAAGAATTGACAAAGAAAGAATTGACAAAGAAAGGATTGACAAAGAAAGAATTGAGAAAGAAAGAATTGACAAAGAAAGAATTGACAAAGAAAGAATTGACAAAGAAAGAATTGACAAAGAAAGAATTGACAAAGAATTGACAAAGAAAGAATGGACAAAGAAAGAATTGACAAAGAAAGAATTGACAAAGAAAGAATTGACAAAGAAAGTATTGACAAAGAAAGAATTGACAAAGAAAGAATTGACAAAGAAAGAATTGACAAAGAAAGAATTGACAAAGAAAGAATTGACAAAGAAAGAATTGACAAAGAAAGAATTGACAAAGAAAGAATTGACAAAGAAAGAATTGACAAAGAAAGAATTGACAAAGAAAGAATTGACAAAGAAAGAATTGACAAAGAAAGAATTGACAAAGAAAGAATTGACAAAGAAAGAATTGACAAAGAAAGAATTGACAAAGAAAGAATTGACAAAGAAAGAATTGACAAAGAAAGAATTGACAAAGAAAGAATTGACAAAGAAAGAATTGACAAAGAAAGAATTGACAAAGAAAGAATTGACAAAGAAAGAATTGACAAAGAAAGAATTGACAAAGAAAGAATTGACAAAGAAAGAATTGACAAAGAAAGAATTGACAAAGAAAGAATTGACAAAGAAAGAATTGACAAAGAAAGAATTGACAAAGAAAGAATTGACAAAGAAAGAATTGACAAAGAAAGAATTGACAAAGAAAGAATTGACAAAGAAAGAATTGACAAAGAAAGAATTGACAAAGAAAGAATTGACAAAGAAAGAATTGACAAAGAAAGAATTAATAAATAAAGAATTGACAAAGGGAGAATTGAGAAAGAAAGAATTGAGAAAGAAAGAATTGAGAAAGAAAGAATTGACAAAGAATTGACAAAGAAAGAATTGACAAAGAATTGAGAAAGAAAGAATTGACAAAGAATTGACAAAGAAAGAATTGACAAAAAATTAAGAAAGAAAGAATTGAGAAAGAAAGAATTGACAAAGAAAGAATTGACAAAGAAAGAATTGACAAAGAAAGAATTGACAAAGAAAGAATTGACAAAGAAAGAATTGACAAAGAAAGAATTGACAAAGAAAGAATTGACAAAGAAAGAATTGACAAAGAAAGAATTGACAAAGAAAGAATTGACAAAGAAAGAATTGACAAAGAAAGAATTGACAAAGAAAGAGTAGAGAAAGAAAGAAAGAATTGACAAAGATAGAATTGACAAAGGGAGAATTGAGAAAGAAAGAATTGAGAAAGAAAGAATTGACAAAGAAAGCGTTGAGAAAGAAAGAATTGAGAAAGAAAGAATTTACAAACAATGAATTGACAAAGAAAGAAATGAGAAAGAAAGAATTAACAAAGAAAGAATTGACAAAGACAGAATTGACAAAGAAAGAATTGACAAAGAAAGAATTGACAAAGAAAGAATTGACAAAGAAAGAATTGACAAAGAAAGAATTGACAAAGAAAGAATTGACAAAGAAAGAATTGACAAAGAAAGAATTGACAAAGAAAGAATTAACAAAGAATTGAGAAAGAAAGAATTGACAAAGAAAGAATTGACAAAGAATTGACAAAGAAATAATTGACAAAGAATTGACAAAGAAAGAATTGACGAAGAAAGAATGGACAAAGAAAGAATTGAAAAAGAAAGAATTGAGAAAGAAAGAATTGACAAAGGGAGAATTGAGAAAGAAAGAATTAACAAAGAATTGACAAAGAAAGAATTGACAAAGAAAGAATTGACAAAGAAAGAATTGACAAAGAAAGAATCGACAAAGAAAGAATTAACAAAGAATTGAGAAAGAAAGAAATGACAAAGAAAGAATTGACAAAGAAAGAATTGACAAAGAAAGAATTAACAAAGAATTGAGAAAGAAAGAATTGACAAAGAAAGAATTGACAAAGAATTGACAAAGAAAGAATTGACAAAGAAAGAATTGACAAAGAAAGAATTGACAAAGAAAGAATTGACAAAGAATTGAGAAAGAAAGAATTGACAAAGAATTGACAAAGAAAGAATTGACAAAGAAAGAATTGACAAAGAAAGAATTGACAAAGAAAGAATTGACAAAGAAAGAATTGACAAAGAAAGAATTGACAAAGAAAGAATTGACAAAGAAAGAATTGACAAAGAAAGAATTGACAAAGAAAGAATTGACAAAGAAAGAATTGACAAAGAAAGAATTGACAAAGAAAGAATTGACAAAGAAAGAATTGACAAAGAAAGAATTGACAAGAAAGAATTGACAAAGAAAGAATTGACAAAGAAAGAATTGACAAAGAAAGAATTGACAAAGAAAGAATTGACAAAGAAAGAATTGACAAAGAAAGAATTGACAAAGAAAGAATTGACAAAGAAAGAATTGACAAAGAAAGAATTGACAAAGAAAGAATTGACAAAGAAAGAATTGACAAAGAAAGAATTGACAAAGAAAGAATTGACAAAGAAAGAATTGACAAAGAAAGAATTGACAAAGAAAGAATTGACAAAGAAAGAATTAATAAATAAAGAATTGACAAAGGGAGAATTGAGAAAGAAAGAATTGAGAAAGAAAGAATTGACAAAGAATTGACAAAGATAGAATTGACAAAGGGAGAATTGAGAAAGAAAGAATTGAGAAAGAAAGAATTGACAAAGAAAGAATTGACAAAGAATTAAGAAAGAAAGAATTGACAAAGAAAGAATTGACAAAGAAAGAATTGACAAAGAAAGAATTGACAAAGAAAGAATTGACAAAGAAAGAATTGACAAAGAAAGAATTGACAAAGAAAGAATTGACAAAGAAAGAATTGACAAAGAAAGAATTGACAAAGAAAGAATTGACAAAGAAAGAATTGACAAAGAAAGAATTGACAAAGAAAGAATTGACAAAGAAAGAATTGACAAAGAAAGAATTGACAAAGAAAGAATTGACAAAGAAAGAATTGACAAAGAAAGAATTGACAAAGAAAGAATTGACAAAGAAAGAATTGACAAAGAAAGAATTGACAAAGAAAGAATTGACAAAGAAAGAATTGACAAAGAAAGAATTGACAAAGAAAGAATTGACAAAGAAAGAATTGACAAAGAAAGAATTGACAAAGAAAGAATTGACAAAGAAAGAATTGACAAAGAAAGAATTGACAAAGAAAGAATTGACAAAGAAAGAATTGACAAAGAAAGAATTGACAAAGAAAGAATTGACAAAGAAAGAATTGACAAAGAAAGAATTGACAAAGAAAGAATTGACAAAGAAAGAATTGACAAAGAAAGAATTGACAAAGAAAGAATTGACAAAGAAAGAATTGACAAAGAAAGAATTGACAAAGAAAGAGTAGAGAAAGAAAGAAAGAATTGACAAAGATAGAATTGACAAAGGGAGAATTGAGAAAGAAAGAATTGACAAAGAAAGAATTGACAAAGAAAGAATTGACAAAGAAAGAATTGAGAAAGAAAGAATTTACAAACAACGAATTGACAAAGAAAGAAATGAGAAAGAAAGAATTAACAAAGAAAGAATTGACAAAGACAGAATTGACAAAGAAAGAATTGACAAAGAAAGAATTGACAAAGAAAGAATTGACAAAGAAAGAATTGACAAAGAAAGAATTGACAAAGAAAGAATTGACAAAGACCGAATTGACAAAGAAAGAATTGACAAAGAAAGAATTGACAAAGAAAGAATTGACAAAGAAAGAATTGACAAAGAAAGAATTGACAAAGAAAGAATTGACAAAGAAAGAATTGACAAAGAAAGAATTGACAAAGAAAGAATTGACAAAGAAAGAATTGACAAAGAAAGAATTGACAAAGAAAGAATTGACAAAGAAAGAATTGACAAAGAAAGAATTGACAAAGAAAGAATTGACAAAGAAAGAATTGACAAAGAAAGAATTGACAAAGAAAGAATTGACAAAGAAAGAATTGACAAAGAAAGAATTGACAAAGAAAGAATTGACAAAGAAAGAATTGACAAAGAAAGAATTGACAAAGAAAGAATTGACAAAGAAAGAATTGACAAAGAAAGAATTGACAAAGAAAGAATTGACAAAGAAAGAATTGACAAAGAAAGAATTGACAAAGAAAGAATTGACAAAGAAAGAATTGACAAAGAAAGAATTGACAAAGAAAGAATTGACAAAGAAAGAATTGACAAAGAAAGAATTGAGAAAGAAAGAATTGACAAAGAATTGACAAAGATAGAATTGACAAAGGGAGAATTGAGAAAGAAAGAATTGAGAAAGAAAGAATTGACAAAGAATTAAGAAAGAAAGAATTGAGAAAGAAAGAATTGAGAAAGAAAGAATTGACAAAGAAAGAATTGACAAAGAAAGAATTGACAAAGAAAGAATTGACAAAGAAAGAATTGACAAAGAATTGACAAAGAAAGAATTGACAAAGAAAGAATGGACAAAGAAAGAATTGACAAAGAAAGAATTGACAAAGAAAGAATTGAGAAAGAAAGAATTGACAAAAAAAGAGTTGAGAAAGAAAGAATTGACAAAGAAAGAATTGACAAAGAAAGAATTGACAAAGAAAGAATTGACAAAGCAAGAATTAACAAAGAATTGAGAAAGAAAGAATTGACAAAGAAAGAATTGACAAAGAATTGACAAAGAAATAATTGACAAAGAATTGACAAAGAAAGAATTGACGAAGAAAGAATGGACAAAGAAAGAATTGAAAAAGAAAGAATTGAGAAAGAAAGAATTGACAAAGGGAGAATTGAGAAAGAAAGAATTAACAAAGAATTGACAAAGAAAGAATTGACAAAGAAAGAATTGACAAAGAAAGAATTGACAAAGAAAGAATCGACAAAGAAAGAATTAACAAAGAATTGAGAAAGAAAGAAATGACAAAGAAAGAATTGACAAAGAAAGAATTGACAAAGAAAGAATTAACAAAGAATTGAGAAAGAAAGAATTGACAAAGAAAGAATTGACAAAGGGAGAATTGAGAAAGAAAGAATTGAGAAAGAAAGAATTGACAAAGAAAGAATTGACAAAGAATTGACAAAGATAGAATTGACAAAGGGAGAATTGAGAAAGAAAGAATTGAGAAAGAAAGAATTGACAAAGAATTAAGAAAGAAATAATTGAGAAAGAAAGAATTGAGAAAGAAAGAATTGACAAAGAAAGAATTGACAAAGAAAGAATTGACAAAGAAAGAATTGACAAAGACAGAATTGACAAAGAAAGAATTGACAAAGAAAGAATTGACAAAGAAAGAATTGACAAAGAAAGAATTGACAAAGAAAGAATTGATAAAGAAAGAATTGACAAAGAAAGAATTGACAAAGAAAGAATTGACAAAGAAAGAATTGACAAAGCAAGAATTAACAAAGAATTGAGAAATAAAGAATTGACAAAGAAAGAATTGACAAAGAATTGACAAAGAAAGAATTAACAAAGAATTGAGAAAGAAAGAATTGACAAAGAAAGAATTGACAAAGAATTGACAAAGAAAGAATTAACAAAGAATTGAGAAAGAAAGAATTGACAAAGAAAGAATTGACAAAGAATTGACAAAGAAATAATTGACAAAGAATTGACAAAGAAAGAATTGACGAAGAAAGAATGGACAAAGAAAGAATTGAAAAAGAAAGAATTGAGAAAGAAAGAATTGACAAAGGGAGAATTGAGAAAGAAAGAATTAACAAAGAATTGACAAAGAAAGAATTGACAAAGAAAAAATTGACAAAGAAAGAATTGACAAAGAAAGAATCGACAAAGAAAGAATTAACAAAGAATTGAGAAAGAAAGAAATGACAAAGAAAGAATTGACAAAGAAAGAATTGACAAAGAAAGAATTAACAAAGAATTGAGAAAGAAAGAATTGACAAAGAAAGAATTGACAAAGAATTGAGAAAGAAAGAATTGACAAAGAATTGAGAAAGAAAGAATTGACAAAGAAAGAATTGACAAAGAATTGAGAAAGAAAGAATGGACAAAGAAAGAATTGACAAAGAATTGACAAAGAAAGAATTGACAAAGAAAGAATGGACAAAGAAAGAATTGACAAAGAAAGAATTGAGAAAGAAAGAATTGACAAAGGGAGAATTGAGAAAAAAAGAATTAACAAAGAATTGACAAAGAAAGAATTGACAAAGAAAGGATTGACAAAGAAAGAATTGAGAAAGAAAGAATTGACAAAGAAAGAATTGACAAAGAAAGAATTGACAAAGAAAGAATTGACAAAGAAAGAATTGACAAAGAAAGAATTGACAAAGAAAGAATTGACAAAGAAAGAATTGACAAAGAAAGAATTGACAAAGAAAGAATTGACAAAGAAAGAATTGACAAAGAAAGAATTGACAAAGAAAGAATTGACAAAGAAAGAATTGACAAAGAAAGAATTGACAAAGAAAGAATTGACAAAGAAAGAATTGACAAAGAAAGAATTGACAAAGAAAGAATTGACAAAGAAAGAATTGACAAAGAAAGAATTGACAAAGGGAGAATTGAGAAAGAAAGAATTGAGAAAGAAAGAATTGACAAAGAATTGACAAAGATAGAATTGACAAAGGGAGAATTGAGAAAGAAAGAATTGAGAAAGAAAGAATTGACAAAGAAAGAATTGACAAAGAATTAAGAAAGAAAGAATTGAAAAAAGAAAGAATGGACAAAGAAAGAATTGACAAAGAAAGAATTGAGAAAGAAAGAATTGACAAAGGGAGAATTGAGAAAAAAAGAATTAACAAAGAATTGACAAAGAAAGAATTGACAAAGAAAGAATTGACAAAGAAAGAATTGACAAAGAAAGAATTGACATAGAAAGAATTGACAAAGAACGAATTGACAAAGAAAGAATTGACAAAGAATTGAGAAAGAAAGAATTGACAAAGAATTGACAAAGAAAGAATTGACAAAGAAAGAATGGACAAAGAAAGAATTGACAAAGAAAGAATTGAGAAAGAAAGAATTGACAAAGGGAGAATTGAGAAAGAAAGAATTGACAAAGAATTGACAAAGAAAGAATTGACAAAGAAAGAATGGACAAAGAAAGAATTGACAAAGAAAGAATTGAGAAAGAAAGAATTGACAAAGGGAGAATTGAGAAAAAAAGAATTAACAAAGAATTGACAAAGAAAGAATTGACAAAGAAAGAATTGACAAAGAAAGAATTGACAAAGAAAGAATTGACAAAGAAAGAATTGACAAAGAAAGAATTGACAAAGAACGAATTGACAAAGAAAGAATTGACAAAGAAAGAATTGACAAAGAAAGAATTGACAAAGAAAGAATTGACAAAGAAAGAATTGACAAATAAAGAATTGACAAAGAAAGAATTGACAAAGAAAGAATTGACAAAGAAAGAATTGACAAAGAAAGAATTGACAAAGAAAGAATTGACAAAGAAAGAATTGACAAAGAAAGAATTGACAAAGAAAGAATTGACAAAGAAAGAATTGACAAAGAAAGAATTGACAAAGAAAGAATTGACAAAGAAAGAATTGACAAAGAAAGAATTGACAAAGAAAGAATTGACAAAGAAAGAATTGACAAAGAAAGAATTGACAAAGAAAGAATTGACAAAGAAAGAATTGACATAGAAAGAATTGACAAAGAAAGAATTGACAAAGAAAGAATTGACAAAGAAAGAATTGACAAAGAAAGAATTGACAAAGAAAGAATTGACAAAGAAAGAATTGACAAAGAAAGAATTGACAAAGAAAGAATTGACATAGAAAGAATTGACAAAGAAAGAATTGACAAAGAAAGAATTGACAAAGAAAGAATTGACAAAGAAAGAATTGACAAAGAAAGAATTGACAAAGAAAGAATTGACAAAGAAAGAATTGACAAAGAAAGAATTGACAAAGAAAGAATTGACAAAGAAAGAATTGACAAAGAAAGAATTGACAAAGAAAGAATTGACAAAGAAAGAATTGACAAAGAAAGAATTGACAAAGAAAGAATTGACAAAGAAAGAATTGACAAAGAAAGAATTGACAAAGAAAGAATTGACAAAGAAAGAATTGACAAAGAAAGAATTGACAAAGAAAGAATTGACAAAGAAAGAATTGACAAAGAAAGAATTGACAAAGAAAGAATTGACAAAGAAAGAATTGACAAAGAAAGAATTAATAAAGAAAGAATTGACAAAGGGAGAATTGAGAAAGAAAGAATTGAGAAAGAAAGAATTGACAAAGAATTGACAAAGATAGAATTGACAAAGGGAGAATTGAGAAAGAAAGAATTGAGAAAGAAAGAATTGACAAAGAAAGAATTGACAAAGAATTAAGAAAGAAAGAATTGACAAAGAAAGAATGGACAAAGAAAGAATTGACAAAGAAAGAATTGAGAAAGAAAGAATTGACAAAGGGAGAATTGAGAAAAAAAGAATTAACAAAGAATTGACAAAGAAAGAATTGACAAAGAAAGAATTGACAAAGAAAGAATTGACAAAGAAAGAATTGACAAAGAAAGAATTGACAAAGAAAGAATTGACAAAGAACGAATTGACAAAGAAAGAATTGACAAAGAAAGAATTGACAAAGAAAGAATTGACAAAGAAAGAATTGACAAAGAAAGAATTGACAAAGAAAGAATTGACAAAGAAAGAATTGACAAAGAAAGAATTGACAAAGAAAGAATTGACAAAGAAAGAATTGACAAAGAAAGAATTGACAAAGACAGAATTGACAAAGAAAGAATTGACAAAGAAAGAATTGACAAAGAAAAAATTGACAAAGAAAGAATTGACAATGAAAGAATTGACAAAGAAAGAATTGACAAAGAAAGAATTGACAAAGAAAGAATTGACAAAGAAAGAATTGACAAAGAAAGAATTGACAAAGAAAGAATTGACAAAGAAAGAATTGATAAAGAAAGAATTGACAAAGAAAGAATTGACAAAGAAAGAATTGACAAAGAAAGAATTGACAAAGCAAGAATTAACAAAGAATTGAGAAATAAAGAATTGACAAAGAAGGAATTGACAAAGAATTGACAAAGAAAGAATTAACAAAGAATTGAGAAAGAAAGAATTGACAAAGAAAGAATTGACAAAGAATTGAGAAAGAAATAATTAACAAAGAATTGACAAAGAAAGAATTGACGAAGAAAGAATGGACAAAGAAAGAATTGAAAAAGAAAGAATTGAGAAAGAAAGAATTGACAAAGGGAGAATTGAGAAAGAAAGAATTAACAAAGAATTGACAAAGAAAGAATTGACAAAGAAAGAATTGACAAAGAAAGAATTGACAAAGAAAGAATCGACAAAGAAAGAATTAACAAAGAATTGAGAAAGAAAGAAATGACAAAGAAAGAATTGACAAAGAAAGAATTGACAAAGAAAGAATTAACAAAGAATTGAGAAAGAAAGAATTGACAAAGAAAGAATTGACAAAGAATTGAGAAAGAAAGAATTGACAAAGAATTGAGAAAGAAAGAATTGACAAAGAAAGAATTGACAAAGAATTGAGAAAGAAAGAATGGACAAAGAAAGAATTGACAAAGAATTGACAAAGAAAGAATTGACAAAGAAAGAATGGACAAAGAAAGAATTGACAAAGAAAGAATTGAGAAAGAAAGAATTGACAAAGGGAGAATTGAGAAAAAAAGAATTAACAAAGAATTGACAAAGAAAGAATTGACAAAGAAAGGATTGACAAAGAAAGAATTGAGAAAGAAAGAATTGACAAAGAAAGAATTGACAAAGAAAGAATTGACAAAGAAAGAATTGACAAAGAAAGAATTGACAAAGAAAGAATTGACAAAGAAAGAATTGACAAAGAAAGAATTGACAAAGAAAGAATTGACAAAGAAAGAATTGACAAAGAAATAATTGACAAAGAATTGACAAAGAAAGAATTGACGAAGAAAGAATGGACAAAGAAAGAATTGAAAAAGAAAGAATTGAGAAAGAAAGAATTGACAAAGGGAGAATTGAGAAAGAAAGAATTAACAAAGAATTGACAAAGAAAGAATTGACAAAGAAAGAATTAACAAAGAATTGACAAAGAAAGAATTAACAAAGAATTGAGAAAGAAAGAATTGACAAAGAAAGAATTGACAAAGAATTGAGAAAGAAATAATTGACAAAGAATTGACAAAGAAAGAATTGACGAAGAAAGAATGGACAAAGAAAGAATTGAAAAAGAAAGAATTGAGAAAGAAAGAATTGACAAAGGGAGAATTGAGAAAGAAAGAATTAACAAAGAATTGACAAAGAAAGAATTGACAAAGAAAGAATTGACAAAGAAAGAATTGACAAAGAAAGAATCGACAAAGAAAGAATTAACAAAGAATTGAGAAAGAAAGAAATGACAAAGAAAGAATTGACAAAGAAAGAATTGACAAAGAAAGAATTAACAAAGAATTGAGAAAGAAAGAATTGACAAAGAAAGAATTGACAAAGAATTGAGAAAGAAAGAATTGACAAAGAATTGAGAAAGAAAGAATTGACAAAGAAAGAATTGACAAAGAATTGAGAAAGAAAGAATGGACAAAGAAAGAATTGACAAAGAATTGACAAAGAAAGAATTGACAAAGAAAGAATGGACAAAGAAAGAATTGACAAAGAAAGAATTGAGAAAGAAAGAATTGACAAAGGGAGAATTGAGAAAAAAAGAATTAACAAAGAATTGACAAAGAAAGAATTGACAAAGAAAGGATTGACAAAGAAAGAATTGAGAAAGAAAGAATTGACAAAGAAAGAATTGACAAAGAAAGAATTGACAAAGAAAGAATTGACAAAGAAAGAATTGACAAAGAAAGAATTGACAAAGAATTGACAAAGAAAGAATGGACAAAGAAAGAATTGACAAAGAAAGAATTGACAAAGAAAGAATTGACAAAGAAAGAATTGACAAAGAAAGAATTGACAAAGAAAGAATTGACAAAGAAAGAATTGACAAAGAAAGAATTGACAAAGAAAGAATTGACAAAGAAAGAATTGACAAAGAAAGAATTGACAAAGAAAGAATTGACAAAGAAAGAATTGACAAAGAAAGAATTGACAAAGAAAGAATTGACAAAGAAAGAATTGACAAAGAAAGAATTGACAAAGAAAGAATTGACAAAGAAAGAATTGACAAAGAAAGAATTGACAAAGAAAGAATTGACAAAGAAAGAATTGACAAAGAAAGAATTGACAAAGAAAGAATTGACAAAGAAAGAATTGACAAAGAAAGAATTGACAAAGAAAGAATTGACAAAGAAAGAATTGACAAAGAAAGAATTGACAAAGAAAGAATTGACAAAGAAAGAATTGACAAAGAAAGAATTGACAAAGAAAGAATTGACAAAGAAAGAATTGACAAAGAAAGAATTGACAAAGAAAGAATTGACAAAGAAAGAATTGACAAAGAAAGAATTGACAAAGAAAGAATTGACAAAGAAAGAATTGACAAAGAAAGAATTGACAAAGAAAGAATTGACAAAGAAAGAATTGACAAAGAAAGAATTGACAAAGAAAGAATTGACAAAGAAAGAATTGACAAAGAAAGAATTGACAAAGAAAGAATTGACAAAGAAAGAATTGACAAAGAAAGAATTGACAAAGAAAGAATTGACAAAGAAAGAATTGACAAAGAAAGAATTGACAAAGAAATAATTGACAAAGAATTGACAAAGAAAGAATTGACGAAGAAAGAATGGACAAAGAAAGAATTGAAAAAGAAAGAATTGAGAAAGAAAGAATTGACAAAGGGAGAATTGAGAAAGAAAGAATTAACAAAGAATTGACAAAGAAAGAATTGACAAAGAAAGAATTGACAAAGAAAGAATTGACAAAGAAAGAATTGACAAAGAAAGAATCGACAAAGAAAGAATTAACAAAGAATTGAGAAAGAAAGAAATGACAAAGAAAGAATTGACAAAGAAAGAATTGACAAAGAAAGAATTAACAAAGAATTGAGAAAGAAAGAATTGACAAAGAAAGAATTGACAAAGAATTGAGAAAGAAAGAATTGACAAAGAATTGAGAAAGAAAGAATTGACAAAGAAAGAATTGACAAAGAATTGAGAAAGAAAGAATGGACAAAGAAAGAATTGACAAAGAATTGACAAAGAAAGAATTGACAAAGAAAGAATGGACAAAGAAAGAATTGACAAAGAAAGAATTGACAAAGAATTGACAAAGAAAGAATTGACAAAGAAAGAATGGACAAAGAAAGAATTGACAAAGAAAGAATTGAGAAAGAAAGAATTGACAAAGGGAGAATTGAGAAAAATAGAATTAACAAAGAATTGACAAAGAAAGAATTGACAAAGAAAGGATTGACAAAGAAAGAATTGAGAAAGAAAGAATTGACAAAGAAAGAATTGACAAAGAAAGAATTGACAAAGAAAGAATTGACAAAGAAAGAATTGACAAAGAAAGAATTGACAAAGAATTGACAAAGAAAGAATGGACAAAGAAAGAATTGACAAAGAAAGAATTGACAAAGAAAGAATTGACAAAGAAAGTATTGACAAAGAAAGAATTGACAAAGAAAGAATTGACAAAGAAAGAATTGACAAAGAAAGAATTGACAAAGAAAGAATTGACAAAGAAAGAATTGACAAAGAAAGAATTGACAAAGAAAGAATTGACAAAGAAAGAATTGACAAAGAAAGAATTGACAAAGAAAGAATTGACAAAGAAAGAATTGACAAAGAAAGAATTGACAAAGAAAGAATTGACAAAGAAAGAATTGACAAAGAAAGAATTGACAAAGAAAGAATTGACAAAGAAAGAATTGACAAAGAAAGAATTGACAAAGAAAGAATTGACAAAGAAAGAATTGACAAAGAAAGAATTGACAAAGAAAGAATTGACAAAGAAAGAATTGACAAAGAAAGAATTGACAAAGAAAGAATTGACAAAGAAAGAATTGACAAAGAAAGAATTGACAAAGAAAGAATTGACAAAGAAAGAATTGACAAAGAAAGAATTGACAAAGAAAGAATCGACAAAGAAAGAATGGACAAAGAAAGAATGGACAAAGAAAGAATTGACAAAGAAAGAATTGACAAAGAAAGAATTGACAAAGAAAGAATTGACAAAGAAAGAATTGACAAAGAAAGAATTGACAAAGAAAGAATTGACAAAGAAAGAATTGACAAAGAAAGAATTGACAAAGAAAGAATTGACAAAGAAAGAATTGACAAAGAAAGAATTGACAAAGAAAGAATTAATAAATAAAGAATTGACAAAGGGAGAATTGAGAAAGAAAGAATTGAGAAAGAAAGAATTGAGAAAGAAAGAATTGAGAAAGAAAGAATTGACAAAGAATTGACAAAGAAAGAATTGACAAAGAATTAAGAAAGAAAGAATTGAGAAAGAAAGAATTGAAAAAGAAAGAATTGACAAAGAAAGAATTGACAAAGAAAGAATTGACAAAGAAAGAATTGACAAAGAAAGAATTGACAAAGAAAGAATTGACAAAGAAAGAATTGACAAAGAAAGAATTGACAAAGAAAGAATTAACAAAGAATTGAGAAAGAAAGAATTGACAAAGAAAGAATTGAAAAAGAATTGACAAAGAAATAATTGACAAAGAATTGACAAAGAAAGAATTGACGAAGAAAGAATGGACAAAGAAAGAATTGAAAAAGAAAGAATTGAGAAAGAAAGAATTGACAAAGGGAGAATTGAGAAAGAAAGAATTAACAAAGAATCGACAAAGAAAGAATTGACAAAGAAAGAATTGACAAAGAAAGAATTGACAAAGAAAGAATCGACAAAGAAAGAATTAACAAAGAATTGAGAAAGAAAGAAATGACAAAGAAAGAATTGACAAAGAAAGAATTGACAAAGAAAGAATTAACAAAGAATTGAGAAAGAAAGAATTGACAAAGAAAGAATTGACAAAGAAAGAATTGACAAAGAAAGAATTGACAAGAAAGAATTGACAAAGAAAGAATTGACAAAGAAAGAATTGACAAAGAAAGAATTGACAAAGAAAGAATTGACAAAGAAAGAATTGACAAAGAAAGAATTGACAAAGAAAGAATTGACAAAGAAAGAATTGACAAAGAAAGAATTGACAAAGAAAGAATTGACAAAGAAAGAATTGACAAAGAAAGAATTGACAAAGAAAGAATTGACAAAGAAAGAATTGACAAAGAAAGAATTGACAAAGAAAGAATTGACAAAGAAAGAATTGACAAAGAAAGAATTGACAAAGAAAGAATTGACAAAGAAAGAATTAATAAATAAAGAATTGACAAAGGGAGAATTGAGAAAGAAAGAATTGAGAAAGAAAGAATTGACAAAGAATTGACAAAGATAGAATTGACAAAGGGAGAATTGAGAAAGAAAGAATTGAGAAAGAAAGAATTGACAAAGAAAGAATTGACAAAGAATTAAGAAAGAAAGAATTGACAAAGAAAGAATTGACAAAGAAAGAATTGACAAAGAAAGAATTGACAAAGAAAGAATTGACAAAGAAAGAATTGACAAAGAAAGAATTGACAAAGAAAGAATTGACAAAGAAAGAATTGACAAAGAAAGAATTGACAAAGAAAGAATTGACAAAGAAAGAATTGACAAAGAAAGAATTGACAAAGAAAGAATTGACAAAGAAAGAATTGACAAAGAAAGAATTGACAAAGAAAGAATTGACAAAGAAAGAATTGACAAAGAAAGAATTGACAAAGAAAGAATTGACAAATAAAGAATTGACAAAGAAAGAATTGACAAAGAAAGAATAGACAAAGAAAGAATTGACAAAGAAAGAGTAGAGAAAGAAAGAAAGAATTGACAAAGATAGAATTGACAAAGGGAGAATTGAGAAAGAAAGAATTGACAAAGAAAGAATTGACAAAGAAAGAATTGACAAAGAAAGAATTGAGAAAGAAAGAATTTACAAACAACGAATTGACAAAGAAAGAAATGAGAAAGAAAGAATTAACAAAGAAAGAATTGACAAAGACAGAATTGACAAAGAAAGAATTGACAAAGAAAGAATTGACAAAGAAAGAATTGACAAAGAAAGAATTGACAAAGAAAGAATTGACAAAGAAAGAATTGACAAAGACCGAATTGACAAAGAAAGAATTGACAAAGAAAGAATTGACAAAGAAAGAATTGACAAAGAAAGAATTGACAAAGAAAGAATTGACAAAGAAAGAATTGACAAAGAAAGAATTGACAAAGAAAGAATTAACAAAGAATTGAGAAAGAAAGAATTGACAAAGAAAGAATTGACAAAGAATTGAGAAAGAAAGAATTGACAAAGAATTGAGAAAGAAAGAATTGACAAAGAAAGAATTGACAAAGAATTGAGAAAGAAAGAATGGACAAAGAAAGAATTGACAAAGAATTGACAAAGAAAGAATTGACAAAGAAAGAATGGACAAAGAAAGAATTGACAAAGAAAGAATTGAGAAAGAAAGAATTGACAAAGGGAGAATTGAGAAAAAAAGAATTAACAAAGAATTGACAAAGAAAGAATTGACAAAGAAAGGATTGACAAAGAAAGAATTGAGAAAGAAAGAATTGACAAAGAAAGAATTGACAAAGAAAGAATTGACAAAGAAAGAATTGACAAAGAAAGAATTGACAAAGAAAGAATTGACAAAGAAAGAATTGACAAAGAATTGACAAAGAAAGAATGGACAAAGAAAGAATTGACAAAGAAAGAATTGACAAAGAAAGAATTGACAAAGAAAGAATTGAGAAAGAAAGAATTGAGAAAGAAAGAATTGAGAAAGAAAGAATTGACAAAGAAAGAATTGACAAAGAAAGAATTGACAAAGAAAGAATTGACAAAGAAAGAATTGACAAAGAAAGAATTGACAAAGAAAGAATTGACAAAGAAAGAATTGACAAAGAAAGAATTGACAAAGAAAGAATTGACAAAGAAAGAATTGACAAAGAAAGAATTGACAAAGAAAGAATTGACAAAGAAAGAATTGACAAAGAAAGAATTGACAAAGAAAGAATTGACAAAGAAAGAATTGACAAAGAAAGAATTGACAAAGAAAGAATTGACAAAGAAAGAATTGACAAAGAAAGAATTGACAAAGAAAGAATTGACAAAGAAAGAATTGACAAAGAAAGAATTGACAAAGAAAGAATTGACAAAGAAAGAATTGACAAAGAAAGAATTGACAAAGAAAGAATTGACAAAGAAAGAATTGACAAAGAAAGAATTGACAAAGAAAGAATTGACAAAGAAAGAATTGACAAAGAAAGAATTGACAAAGAAAGAATTGACAAAGAAAGAATTGACAAAGAAAGAATTAATAAAGAAAGAATTGACAAAGGGAGAATTGAGAAAGAAAGAATTGAGAAAGAAAGAATTGACAAAGAATTGACAAAGATAGAATTGACAAAGGGAGAATTGAGAAAGAAAGAATTGAGAAAGAAAGAATTGACAAAGAAAGAATTGACAAAGAATTAAGAAAGAAAGAATTGACAAAGAAAGAATGGACAAAGAAAGAATTGACAAAGAAAGAATTGAGAAAGAAAGAATTGACAAAGGGAGAATTGAGAAAAAAAGAATTAACAAAGAATTGACAAAGAACGAATTGACAAAGAAAGAATTGACAAAGAAAGAATTGACAAAGAAAGAATTGACAAAGAAAGAATTGACAAAGAAAGAATTGACAAAGAAAGAATTGACAAAGAAAGAATTGACAAAGAAAGAATTGACAAAGAAAGAATTGACAAAGAAAGAATTGACAAAGAAAGAATTGACAAAGAAAGAATTGACAAAGACAGAATTGACAAAGAAAGAATTGACAAAGAAAGAATTGACAAAGAAAAAATTGACAAAGAAAGAATTGACAATGAAAGAATTGACAAAGAAAGAATTGACAAAGAAAGAATTGACAAAGAAAGAATTGACAAAGAAAGAATTGACAAAGAAAGAATTGACAAAGAAAGAATTGACAAAGAAAGAATTGATAAAGAAAGAATTGACAAAGAAAGAATTGACAAAGAAAGAATTGACAAAGCAAGAATTAACAAAGAATTGAGAAATAAAGAATTGACAAAGAAAGAATTGACAAAGAATTGACAAAGAAAGAATTAACAAAGAATTGAGAAAGAAAGAATTGACAAAGAAAGAATTGACAAAGAATTGAGAAAGAAATAATTGACAAAGAATTGACAAAGAAAGAATTGACGAAGAAAGAATGGACAAAGAAAGAATTGAAAAAGAAAGAATTGAGAAAGAAAGAATTGACAAAGGGAGAATTGAGAAAGAAAGAATTAACAAAGAATTGACAAAGAAAGAATTGACAAAGAAAGAATTGACAAAGAAAGAATTGACAAAGAAAGAATCGACAAAGAAAGAATTAACAAAGAATTGAGAAAGAAAGAAATGACAAAGAAAGAATTGACAAAGAAAGAATTGACAAAGAAAGAATTAACAAAGAATTGAGAAAGAAAGAATTGACAAAGAAAGAATTGACAAAGAATTGAGAAAGAAAGAATTGACAAAGAATTGATAAAGAAAGAATTGACAAATAAAGAATTGACAAAGAATTGAGAAAGAAAGAATGGACAAAGAAAGAATTGACAAAGAATTGACAAAGAAAGAATTGACAAAGAAAGAATGGACAAAGAAAGAATTGACAAAGAAAGAATTGAGAAAGAAAGAATTGACAAAGGGAGAATTGAGAAAAAAAGAATTAACAAAGAATTGACAAAGAAAGAATTGACAAAGAAAGGATTGACAAAGAAAGAATTGAGAAAGAAAGAATTGACAAAGAAAGAATTGACAAAGAAAGAATTGACAAAGAAAGAATTGACAAAGAAAGAATTGACAAAGAAAGAATTGACAAAGAATTGACAAAGAAAGAATGGACAAAGAAAGAATTGACAAAGAAAGAATTGACAAAGAAAGAATTGACAAAGAAAGAATTGACAAAGAAAGAATTGACAAAGAAAGAATTGACAAAGAAAGAATTGACAAAGAAAGAATTGACAAAGAAAGAATTGACAAAGAAAGAATTGACAAAGAAAGAATTGACAAAGAAAGAATTGACAAAGAAAGAATTGACAAAGAAAGAATTGACAAAGAAAGAATTGACAAAGAAAGAATTGACAAAGAAAGAATTGACAAAGAAAGAATTGACAAAGAAAGAATTGACAAAGAAAGAATTGACAAAGAAAGAATTGACAAAGAAAGAATTGACAAAGAAAGAATTGACAAAGAAAGAATTGACAAAGAAAGAATTGACAAAGAAAGAATTGACAAAGAAAGAATTGACAAAGAAAGAATTGACAAAGAAAGAATTGACAAAGAAAGAATTGACAAAGAAAGAATTGACAAAGAATTGACAAAGAAAGAATTAACAAAGAATTGAGAAAGAAAGAATTGACAAAGAAAGAATTGACAAAGAATTGAGAAAGAAATAATTGACAAAGAATTGACAAAGAAAGAATTGACGAAGAAAGAATGGACAAAGAAAGAATTGAAAAAGAAAGAATTGAGAAAGAAAGAATTGACAAAGGGAGAATTGAGAAAGAAAGAATTAACAAAGAATTGACAAAGAAAGAATTGACAAAGAAAGAATTGACAAAGAAAGAATTGACAAAGAAAGAATCGACAAAGAAAGAATTAACAAAGAATTGAGAAAGAAAGAAATGACAAAGAAAGAATTGACAAAGAAAGAATTGACAAAGAAAGAATTAACAAAGAATTGAGAAAGAAAGAATTGACAAAGAAAGAATTGACAAAGAATTGAGAAAGAAAGAATTGACAAAGAATTGAGAAAGAAAGAATTGACAAAGAAAGAATTGACAAAGAATTGAGAAAGAAAGAATGGACAAAGAAAGAATTGACAAAGAATTGACAAAGAAAGAATTGACAAAGAAAGAATGGACAAAGAAAGAATTGACAAAGAAAGAATTGAGAAAGAAAGAATTGACAAAGGGAGAATTGAGAAAAAAAGAATTAACAAAGAATTGACAAAGAAAGAATTGACAAAGAAAGGATTGACAAAGAAAGAATTGAGAAAGAAAGAATTGACAAAGAAAGAATTGACAAAGAAAGAATTGACAAAGAAAGAATTGACAAAGAAAGAATTGACAAAGAATTGACAAAGAAAGAATGGACAAAGAAAGAATTGACAAAGAAAGAATTGACAAAGAAAGAATTGACAAAGAAAGAATTGACAAAGAAAGAATTGACAAAGAAAGAATTGACAAAGAAAGAATTGACAAAGAAAGAATTGACAAAGAAAGAATTGACAAAGAAAGAATTGACAAAGAAAGAATTGACAAAGAAAGAATTGACAAAGAAAGAATTGACAAAGAAAGAATTGACAAAGAAAGAATTGACAAAGAAAGAATTGACAAAGAAAGAATTGACAAAGAAAGAATTGACAAAGAAAGAATTGACAAAGAAAGAATTGACAAAGAAAGAATTGACAAAGAAAGAATTGACAAAGAAAGAATTGACAAAGAAAGAATTGACAAAGAAAGAATTGACAAAGAAAGAATTGACAAAGAAAGAATTGACAAAGAAAGAATTGACAAAGAAAGAATTGACAAAGAAAGAATTGACAAAGAAAGAATTGACAAAGAAAGAATTGACAAAGAAAGAATTGACAAAGAAAGAATTGACAAAGAAAGAATTGACAAAGAAAGAATTGACAAAGAAAGAATTGACAAAGAAAGAATTGACAAAGAAAGAATTGACAAAGAAAGAATTGACAAAGAAAGAATTGACAAAGAAATAATTGACAAAGAATTGACAAAGAAAGAATTGACGAAGAAAGAATGGACAAAGAAAGAATTGAAAAAGAAAGAATTGAGAAAGAAAGAATTGACAAAGGGAGAATTGAGAAAGAAAGAATTAACAAAGAATTGACAAAGAAAGAATTGACAAAGAAAGAATTGACAAAGAAAGAATTGACAAAGAAAGAATTGACAAAGAAAGAATCGACAAAGAAAGAATTAACAAAGAATTGAGAAAGAAAGAAATGACAAAGAAAGAATTGACAAAGAAAGAATTGACAAAGAAAGAATTAACAAAGAATTGAGAAAGAAAGAATTGACAAAGAAAGAATTGACAAAGAATTGAGAAAGAAAGAATTGACAAAGAATTGAGAAAGAAAGAATTGACAAAGAAAGAATTGACAAAGAATTGAGAAAGAAAGAATGGACAAAGAAAGAATTGACAAAGAATTGACAAAGAAAGAATTGACAAAGAAAGAATGGACAAAGAAAGAATTGACAAAGAAAGAATTGAGAAAGAAAGAATTGACAAAGGGAGAATTGAGAAAAAAAGAATTAACAAAGAATTGACAAAGAAAGAATTGACAAAGAAAGGATTGACAAAGAAAGAATTGAGAAAGAAAGAATTGACAAAGAAAGAATTGACAAAGAAAGAATTGACAAAGAAAGAATTGACAAAGAAAGAATTGACAAAGAATTGACAAAGAAAGAATGGACAAAGAAAGAATTGACAAAGAAAGAATTGACAAAGAAAGAATTGACAAAGAAAGTATTGACAAAGAAAGAATTGACAAAGAAAGAATTGACACAGAAAGAATTGACAAAGAAAGAATTGACAAAGAAAGAATTGACAAAGAAAGAATTGACAAAGAAAGAATTGACAAAGAAAGAATTGACAAAGAAAGAATTGACAAAGAAAGAATTGACAAAGAAAGAATTGACAAAGAAAGAATTGACAAAGAAAGAATTGACAAAGAAAGAATTGACAAAGAAAGAATTGACAAAGAAAGAATTGACAAAGAAAGAATTGACAAAGAAAGAATTGACAAAGAAAGAATTGACAAAGAAAGAATTGACAAAGAAAGAATTGACAAAGAAAGAATTGACAAAGAAAGAATTGACAAAGAAAGAATTGACAAAGAAAGAATTGACAAAGAAAGAATTGACAAAGAAAGAATTGACAAAGAAAGAATTGACAAAGAAAGAATTGACAAAGAAAGAATTGACAAAGAAAGAATTGACAAAGAAAGAATTGACAAAGAAAGAATTGACAAAGAAAGAATTGACAAAGAAAGAATTGACAAAGAAAGAATTGACAAAGAAAGAATTGACAAAGAAAGAATTGACAAAGAAAGAATTGACAAAGAAAGAATTGACAAAGAAAGAATTGACAAAGAAAGAATTGACAAAGAAAGAATTGACAAAGAAAGAATCGACTAAGAAAGAATTGACAAAGAAAGAATCGACTAAGAAAGAATTGACAAAGAAAGAATTGACAAAGAAAGAATTGACAAAGAAAGAATTGACAAAGAAAGAATTGACAAAGAAAGAATTGACAAAGAAAGAATTGACAAAGAAAGAATTGACAAAGAAAGAATTGACAAAGAAAGAATTGACAAAGAAAGAATTGACAAAGAAAGAATTGACAAAGTAAGAATTGACAAAGAAAGAATTAATAAATAAAGAATTGACAAAGGGAGAATTGAGAAAGAAAGAATTGAGAAAGAAAGAATTGAGAAAGAAAGAATTGACAAAGAATTGACAAAGAAAGAATTGACAAAGAATTAAGAAAGAAAGAATTGAGAAAGAAAGAATTGAAAAAGAAAGAATTGACAAAGAAAGAATTGACAAAGAAAGAATTGACAAAGAAAGAATTGACAAAGAAAGAATTGACAAAGAAAGAATTGACAAAGAAAGAATTGACAAAGAAAGAATTGACAAAGAAAGAGTAGAGAAAGAAAGAAAGAATTGACAAATATAGAATTGACAAAGGGAGAATTGAGAAAGAAAGAATTGAGAAAGAAAGAATTGACAAAGAAAGAGTTGAGAAAGAAAGAATTGAGAAAGAAAGAATTTACAAACAACGAATTGACAAAGAAAGAAATGAGAAAGAAAGAATTAACAAAGAAAGAATTGACAAAGACAGAATTGACAAAGAAAGAATTGACAAAGAAAGAATTGACAAAGAAAGAATTGACAAAGAAAGAATTGACAAAGAAAGAATTGACAAAGAAAGAATTGACAAAGAAAGAATTGACAAAGAAAGAATTGACAAAGAAAGAATTAACAAAGAATTGAGAAAGAAAGAATTGACAAAGAAAGAATTGACAAAGAATTGACAAAGAAATAATTGACAAAGAATTGACAAAGAAAGAATTGACGAAGAAAGAATGGACAAAGAAAGAATTGAAAAAGAAAGAATTGAGAAAGAAAGAATTGACAAAGGGAGAATTGAGAAAGAAAGAATTAACAAAGAATTGACAAAGAAAGAATTGACAAAGAAAGAATTGACAAAGAAAGAATTGACAAAGAAAGAATCGACAAAGAAAGAATTAACAAAGAATTGAGAAAGAAAGAAATGACAAAGAAAGAATTGACAAAGAAAGAATTGACAAAGAAAGAATTAACAAAGAATTGAGAAAGAAAGAATTGACAAAGAAAGAATTGACAAAGAATTGACAAAGAAAGAATTGACAAAGAAAGAATTGACAAAGAAAGAATTGACAAAGAAAGAATTGACAAAGAAAGAATTGACAAAGAAAGAATTGACAAAGAAAGAATTGACAAAGAAAGAATTGACAAAGAAAGAATTGACAAAGAAAGAATTGACAAAGAAAGAATTGACAAAGAAAGAATTGACAAAGTAAGAATTGACAAAGAAAGAATTAATAAATAAAGAATTGACAAAGGGAGAATTGAGAAAGAAAGAATTGAGAAAGAAAGAATTGAGAAAGAAAGAATTGACAAAGAATTGACAAAGAAAGAATTGACAAAGAATTAAGAAAGAAAGAATTGAGAAAGAAAGAATTGAAAAAGAAAGAATTGACAAAGAAAGAATTGACAAAGAAAGAATTGACAAAGAAAGAATTGACAAAGAAAGAATTGACAAAGAAAGAATTGACAAAGAAAGAATTGACAAAGAAAGAATTGACAAAGAAAGAGTAGAGAAAGAAAGAAAGAATTGACAAATATAGAATTGACAAAGGGAGAATTGAGAAAGAAAGAATTGAGAAAGAAAGAATTGACAAAGAAAGAGTTGAGAAAGAAAGAATTGAGAAAGAAAGAATTTACAAACAACGAATTGACAAAGAAAGAAATGAGAAAGAAAGAATTAACAAAGAAAGAATTGACAAAGACAGAATTGACAAAGAAAGAATTGACAAAGAAAGAATTGACAAAGAAAGAATTGACAAAGAAAGAATTGACAAAGAAAGAATTGACAAAGAAAGAATTGACAAAGAAAGAATTGACAAAGAAAGAATTGACAAAGAAAGAATTAACAAAGAATTGAGAAAGAAAGAATTGACAAAGAAAGAATTGACAAAGAATTGACAAAGAAATAATTGACAAAGAATTGACAAAGAAAGAATTGACGAAGAAAGAATGGACAAAGAAAGAATTGAAAAAGAAAGAATTGAGAAAGAAAGAATTGACAAAGGGAGAATTGAGAAAGAAAGAATTAACAAAGAATTGACAAAGAAAGAATTGACAAAGAAAGAATTGACAAAGAAAGAATTGACAAAGAAAGAATCGACAAAGAAAGAATTAACAAAGAATTGAGAAAGAAAGAAATGACAAAGAAAGAATTGACAAAGAAAGAATTGACAAAGAAAGAATTAACAAAGAATTGAGAAAGAAAGAATTGACAAAGAAAGAATTGACAAAGAATTGACAAAGAAAGAATTGACAAAGAAAGAATTGACAAAGAAAGAATTGACAAAGAAAGAATTGACAAAGAAAGAATTGACAAAGAAAGAATTGACAAAGAAAGAATTGACAAAGAATTGAGAAAGAAAGAATTGACAAAGAATTGACAAAGAAAGAATTGACAAAGAAAGAATTGACAAAGAAAGAATTGACAAAGAAAGAATTGACAAAGAAAGAATTGACAAAGAAAGAATTGACAAAGAAAGAATTGACAAGAAAGAATTGACAAAGAAAGAATTGACAAAGAAAGAATTGACAAAGAAAGAATTGACAAAGAAAGAATTGACAAAGAAAGAATTGACAAAGAAAGAATTGACAAAGAAAGAATTGACAAAGAAAGAATTGACAAAGAAAGAATTGACAAAGAAAGAATTGACAAAGAAAGAATTGACAAAGAAAGAATTGACAAAGAAAGAATTGACAAAGAAAGAATTGACAAAGAAAGAATTGACAAAGAAAGAATTGACAAAGAAAGAATTAATAAATAAAGAATTGACAAAGGGAGAATTGAGAAAGAAAGAATTGAGAAAGAAAGAATTGACAAAGAATTGACAAAGATAGAATTGACAAAGGGAGAATTGAGAAAGAAAGAATTGAGAAAGAAAGAATTGACAAAGAAAGAATTGACAAAGAATTAAGAAAGAAAGAATTGACAAAGAAAGAATTGACAAAGAAAGAATTGACAAAGAAAGAATTGACAAAGAAAGAATTGACAAAGAAAGAATTGACAAAGAAAGAATTGACAAAGAAAGAATTGACAAAGAAAGAATTGACAAAGAAAGAATTGACAAAGAAAGAATTGACAAAGAAAGAATTGACAAAGAAAGAATTGACAAAGAAAGAATTGACAAAGAAAGAATTGACAAAGAAAGAATTGACAAAGAAAGAATTGACAAAGAAAGAATTGACAAAGAAAGAATTGACAAAGAAAGAATTGACAAAGAAAGAATTGACAAAGAAAGAATTGACAAAGAAAGAATTGACAAAGAAAGAATAGACAAAGAAAGAATTGACAAAGAAAGAGTAGAGAAAGAAAGAAAGAATTGACAAAGATAGAATTGACAAAGGGAGAATTGAGAAAGAAAGAATTGACAAAGAAAGAATTGACAAAGAAAGAATTGACAAAGAAAGAATTGAGAAAGAAAGAATTTACAAACAACGAATTGACAAAGAAAGAAGTGAGAAAGAAAGAATTAACAAAGAAAGAATTGACAAAGACAGAATTGACAAAGAAAGAATTGACAAAGAAAGAATTGACAAAGAAAGAATTGACAAAGAAAGAATTGACAAAGAAAAAATTGACAAAGAAAGAATTGACAAAGACCGAATTGACAAAGAAAGAATTGACAAAGAAAGAATTGACAAAGAAAGAATTGACAAAGAAAGAATTGACAAAGAAAGAATTGACAAAGAAAGAATTGACAAAGAAAGAATTGACAAAGAAAGAATTGAGAAAGAAAGAATTGACAAAGAAAGAATTGACAAAGAAAGAATTGACAAAGAAAGAATTGACAAAGAAAGAATTGACAAAGAAAGAATTGACAAAGAAAGAATTGACAAAGAAAGAATTGACAAAGAAAGAATTGACAAAGAAAGAATTAACAAAGAATTGAGAAAGAAAGAATTGACAAAGAAAGAATTGACAAAGAATTGAGAAAGAAAGAATTGACAAAGAATTGACAAAGAAAGAATTGACAAAGAAAGAATGGACAAAGAAAGAATTGACAAAGAAAGAATTGAGAAAGAAAGAATTGACAAAGGGAGAATTGAGAAAGAAAGAATTGACAAAGAATTGACAAAGAAAGAATTGACAAAGAAAGAATGGACAAAGAAAGAATTGACAAAGAAAGAATTGAGAAAGAAAGAATTGACAAAGGGAGAATTGAGAAAAAAAGAATTAACAAAGAATTGACAAAGAAAGAATTGACAAAGAAAGAATTGACAAAGAAAGAATTGACAAAGAAAGAATTGACAAAGAAAGAATTGACAAAGAAAGAATTGACAAAGAACGAATTGACAAAGAAAGAATTGACAAAGAAAGAATTGACAAAGAAAGAATTGACAAAGAAAGAATTGACAAAGAAAGAATTGACAAATAAAGAATTGACAAAGAAAGAATTGACAAAGAAAGAATTGACAAAGAAAGAATTGACAAAGAAAGAATTGACAAAGAAAGAATTGACAAAGAAAGAATTGACAAAGAAAGAATTGACAAAGAAAGAATTGACAAAGAAAGAATTGACAAAGAAAGAATTGACAAAGAAAGAATTGACAAAGAAAGAATTGACAAAGAAAGAATTGACAAAGAAAGAATTGACAAAGAAAGAATTGACAAAGAAAGAATTGACAAAGAAAGAATTGACAAAGAAAGAATTGACATAGAAAGAATTGACAAAGAAAGAATTGACAAAGAAAGAATTGACAAAGAAAGAATTGACAAAGAAAGAATTGACAAAGAAAGAATTGACAAAGAAAGAATTGACAAAGAAAGAATTGACATAGAAAGAATTGACAAAGAAAGAATTGACAAAGAAAGAATTGACAAAGAAAGAATTGACAAAGAAAGAATTGACAAAGAAAGAATTGACAAAGAAAGAATTGACAAAGAAAGAATTGACAAAGAAAGAATTGACAAAGAAAGAATTGACAAAGAAAGAATTGACAAAGAAAGAATTGACAAAGAAAGAATTGACAAAGAAAGAATTGACAAAGAAAGAATTGACAAAGAAAGAATTGACAAAGAAAGAATTGACAAAGAAAGAATTGACAAAGAAAGAATTGACAAAGAAAGAATTGACAAAGAAAGAATTGACAAAGAAAGAATTGACAAAGAAAGAATTGACAAAGAAAGAATTGACAAAGAAAGAATTGACAAAGAAAGAATTGACAAAGAAAGAATTGACAAAGAAAGAATTGACAAAGAAAGAATTGACAAAGAAAGAATTAATAAAGAAAGAATTGACAAAGGGAGAATTGAGAAAGAAAGAATTGAGAAAGAAAGAATTGACAAAGAATTGACAAAGATAGAATTGACAAAGGGAGAATTGAGAAAGAAAGAATTGAGAAAGAAAGAATTGACAAAGAAAGAATTGACAAAGAATTAAGAAAGAAAGAATTGACAAAGAAAGAATGGACAAAGAAAGAATTGACAAAGAAAGAATTGAGAAAGAAAGAATTGACAAAGGGAGAATTGAGAAAAAAAGAATTAACAAAGAATTGACAAAGAAAGAATTGACAAAGAAAGAATTGACAAAGAAAGAATTGACAAAGAAAGAATTGACAAAGAAAGAATTGACAAAGAAAGAATTGACAAAGAACGAATTGACAAAGAAAGAATTGACAAAGAAAGAATTGACAAAGAAAGAATTGACAAAGAAAGAATTGACAAAGAAAGAATTGACAAAGAAAGAATTGACAAAGAAAGAATTGACAAAGAAAGAATTGACAAAGAAAGAATTGACAAAGAAAGAATTGACAAAGAAAGAATTGACAAAGAAAGAATTGACAAAGACAGAATTGACAAAGAAAGAATTGACAAAGAAAGAATTGACAAAGAAAAAATTGACAAAGAAAGAATTGACAATGAAAGAATTGACAAAGAAAGAATTGACAAAGAAAGAATTGACAAAGAAAGAATTGACAAAGAAAGAATTGACAAAGAAAGAATTGACAAAGAAAGAATTGACAAAGAAAGAATTGATAAAGAAAGAATTGACAAAGAAAGAATTGACAAAGAAAGAATTGACAAAGAAAGAATTGACAAAGCAAGAATTAACAAAGAATTGAGAAATAAAGAATTGACAAAGAAGGAATTGACAAAGAATTGACAAAGAAAGAATTAACAAAGAATTGAGAAAGAAAGAATTGACAAAGAAAGAATTGACAAAGAATTGAGAAAGAAATAATTAACAAAGAATTGACAAAGAAAGAATTGACGAAGAAAGAATGGACAAAGAAAGAATTGAAAAAGAAAGAATTGAGAAAGAAAGAATTGACAAAGGGAGAATTGAGAAAGAAAGAATTAACAAAGAATTGACAAAGAAAGAATTGACAAAGAAAGAATTGACAAAGAAAGAATTGACAAAGAAAGAATCG
This sequence comes from Gastracanthus pulcherrimus, assembly GCA_949152435.1. Classification (NCBI taxonomy): domain Eukaryota; kingdom Metazoa; phylum Arthropoda; class Insecta; order Hymenoptera; family Pteromalidae; genus Gastracanthus; species Gastracanthus pulcherrimus. Next base: position 105,988,290 of record OX424576.1, on the reverse strand, counting down.
ACAAAGAAAGAATTAACAAAGAATTGAGAAAGAAAGAAATGACAAAGAAAGAATTGACAAAGAAAGAATTGACAAAGAAAGAATTAACAAAGAATTGAGAAAGAAAGAATTGACAAAGAAAGAATTGACAAAGAATTGAGAAAGAAAGAATTGACAAAGAATTGAGAAAGAAAGAATTGACAAAGAAAGAATTGACAAAGAATTGAGAAAGAAAGAATGGACAAAGAAAGAATTGACAAAGAATTGACAAAGAAAGAATTGACAAAGAAAGAATGGACAAAGAAAGAATTGACAAAGAAAGAATTGAGAAAGAAAGAATTGACAAAGGGAGAATTGAGAAAAAAAGAATTAACAAAGAATTGACATAGAAAGAATTGACAAAGAAAGGATTGACAAAGAAAGAATTGAGAAAGAAAGAATTGACAAAGAAAGAATTGACAAAGAAAGAATTGACAAAGAAAGAATTGACAAAGAAAGAATTGACAAAGAAAGAATTGACAAAGAAAGAATTGACAAAGAAAGAATTGACAAAGAAAGAATTGACAAAGAAAGAATTGACAAAGAAATAATTGACAAAGAATTGACAAAGAAAGAATTGACGAAGAAAGAATGGACAAAGAAAGAATTGAAAAAGAAAGAATTGAGAAAGAAAGAATTGACAAAGGGAGAATTGAGAAAGAAAGAATTAACAAAGAATTGACAAAGAAAGAATTGACAAAGAAAGAATTAACAAAGAATTGACAAAGAAAGAATTAACAAAGAATTGAGAAAGAAAGAATTGACAAAGAAAGAATTGACAAAGAATTGAGAAAGAAATAATTGACAAAGAATTGACAAAGAAAGAATTGACGAAGAAAGAATGGACAAAGAAAGAATTGAAAAAGAAAGAATTGAGAAAGAAAGAATTGACAAAGGGAGAATTGAGAAAGAAAGAATTAACAAAGAATTGACAAAGAAAGAATTGACAAAGAAAGAATTGACAAAGAAAGAATTGACAAAGAAAGAATCGACAAAGAAAGAATTAACAAAGAATTGAGAAAGAAAGAAATGACAAAGAAAGAATTGACAAAGAAAGAATTGACAAAGAAAGAATTAACAAAGAATTGAGAAAGAAAGAATTGACAAAGAAAGAATTGACAAAGAATTGAGAAAGAAAGAATTGACAAAGAATTGAGAAAGAAAGAATTGACAAAGAAAGAATTGACAAAGAATTGAGAAAGAAAGAATGGACAAAGAAAGAATTGACAAAGAATTGACAAAGAAAGAATTGACAAAGAAAGAATGGACAAAGAAAGAATTGACAAAGAAAGAATTGAGAAAGAAAGAATTGACAAAGGGAGAATTGAGAAAAAAAGAATTAACAAAGAATTGACAAAGAAAGAATTGACAAAGAAAGGATTGACAAAGAAAGAATTGAGAAAGAAAGAATTGACAAAGAAAGAATTGACAAAGAAAGAATTGACAAAGAAAGAATTGACAAAGAAAGAATTGACAAAGAAAGAATTGACAAAGAATTGACAAAGAAAGAATGGACAAAGAAAGAATTGACAAAGAAAGAATTGACAAAGAAAGAATTGACAAAGAAAGAATTGACAAAGAAAGAATTGACAAAGAAAGAATTGACAAAGAAAGAATTGACAAAGAAAGAATTGACAAAGAAAGAATTGACAAAGAAAGAATTGACAAAGAAAGAATTGACAAAGAAAGAATTGACAAAGAAAGAATTGACAAAGAAAGAATTGACAAAGAAAGAATTGACAAAGAAAGAATTGACAAAGAAAGAATTGACAAAGAAAGAATTGACAAAGAAAGAATTGACAAAGAAAGAATTGACAAAGAAAGAATTGACAAAGAAAGAATTGACAAAGAAAGAATTGACAAAGAAAGAATTGACAAAGAAAGAATTGACAAAGAAAGAATTGACAAAGAAAGAATTGACAAAGAAAGAATTGACAAAGAAAGAATTGACAAAGAAAGAATTGACAAAGAAAGAATTGACAAAGAAAGAATTGACAAAGAAAGAATTGACAAAGAAAGAATTGACAAAGAAAGAATTGACAAAGAAAGAATTGACAAAGAAAGAATTGACAAAGAAAGAATTGACAAAGAAAGAATTGACAAAGAAAGAATTGACAAAGAAAGAATTGACAAAGAAAGAATTGACAAAGAAAGAATTGACAAAGAAAGAATTGACAAAGAAAGAATTGACAAAGAAAGAATTGACAAAGAAAGAATTGACAAAGAAAGAATTGACAAAGAAAGAATTGACAAAGAAAGAATTGACAAAGAAAGAATTGACAAAGAAAGAATTGACAAAGAAAGAATTGACAAAGAAATAATTGACAAAGAATTGACAAAGAAAGAATTGACGAAGAAAGAATGGACAAAGAAAGAATTGAAAAAGAAAGAATTGAGAAAGAAAGAATTGACAAAGGGAGAATTGAGAAAGAAAGAATTAACAAAGAATTGACAAAGAAAGAATTGACAAAGAAAGAATTGACAAAGAAAGAATTGACAAAGAAAGAATTGACAAAGAAAGAATCGACAAAGAAAGAATTAACAAAGAATTGAGAAAGAAAGAAATGACAAAGAAAGAATTGACAAAGAAAGAATTGACAAAGAAAGAATTAACAAAGAATTGAGAAAGAAAGAATTGACAAAGAAAGAATTGACAAAGAATTGAGAAAGAAAGAATTGACAAAGAATTGAGAAAGAAAGAATTGACAAAGAAAGAATTGACAAAGAATTGAGAAAGAAAGAATGGACAAAGAAAGAATTGACAAAGAATTGACAAAGAAAGAATTGACAAAGAAAGAATGGACAAAGAAAGAATTGACAAAGAAAGAATTGACAAAGAATTGACAAAGAAAGAATTGACAAAGAAAGAATGGACAAAGAAAGAATTGACAAAGAAAGAATTGAGAAAGAAAGAATTGACAAAGGGAGAATTGAGAAAAATAGAATTAACAAAGAATTGACAAAGAAAGAATTGACAAAGAAAGGATTGACAAAGAAAGAATTGAGAAAGAAAGAATTGACAAAGAAAGAATTGACAAAGAAAGAATTGACAAAGAAAGAATTGACAAAGAAAGAATTGACAAAGAAAGAATTGACAAAGAATTGACAAAGAAAGAATGGACAAAGAAAGAATTGACAAAGAAAGAATTGACAAAGAAAGAATTGACAAAGAAAGTATTGACAAAGAAAGAATTGACAAAGAAAGAATTGACAAAGAAAGAATTGACAAAGAAAGAATTGACAAAGAAAGAATTGACAAAGAAAGAATTGACAAAGAAAGAATTGACAAAGAAAGAATTGACAAAGAAAGAATTGACAAAGAAAGAATTGACAAAGAAAGAATTGACAAAGAAAGAATTGACAAAGAAAGAATTGACAAAGAAAGAATTGACAAAGAAAGAATTGACAAAGAAAGAATTGACAAAGAAAGAATTGACAAAGAAAGAATTGACAAAGAAAGAATTGACAAAGAAAGAATTGACAAAGAAAGAATTGACAAAGAAAGAATTGACAAAGAAAGAATTGACAAAGAAAGAATTGACAAAGAAAGAATTGACAAAGAAAGAATTGACAAAGAAAGAATTGACAAAGAAAGAATTGACAAAGAAAGAATTGACAAAGAAAGAATTGACAAAGAAAGAATTGACAAAGAAAGAATTGACAAAGAAAGAATCGACAAAGAAAGAATGGACAAAGAAAGAATGGACAAAGAAAGAATTGACAAAGAAAGAATTGACAAAGAAAGAATTGACAAAGAAAGAATTGACAAAGAAAGAATTGACAAAGAAAGAATTGACAAAGAAAGAATTGACAAAGAAAGAATTGACAAAGAAAGAATTGACAAAGAAAGAATTGACAAAGAAAGAATTGACAAAGAAAGAATTGACAAAGAAAGAATTAATAAATAAAGAATTGACAAAGGGAGAATTGAGAAAGAAAGAATTGAGAAAGAAAGAATTGAGAAAGAAAGAATTGAGAAAGAAAGAATTGACAAAGAATTGACAAAGAAAGAATTGACAAAGAATTAAGAAAGAAAGAATTGAGAAAGAAAGAATTGAAAAAGAAAGAATTGACAAAGAAAGAATTGACAAAGAAAGAATTGACAAAGAAAGAATTGACAAAGAAAGAATTGACAAAGAAAGAATTGACAAAGAAAGAATTGACAAAGAAAGAATTAACAAAGAATTGAGAAAGAAAGAATTGACAAAGAAAGAATTGAAAAAGAATTGACAAAGAAATAATTGACAAAGAATTGACAAAGAAAGAATTGACGAAGAAAGAATGGACAAAGAAAGAATTGAAAAAGAAAGAATTGAGAAAGAAAGAATTGACAAAGGGAGAATTGAGAAAGAAAGAATTAACAAAGAATCGACAAAGAAAGAATTGACAAAGAAAGAATTGACAAAGAAAGAATTGACAAAGAAAGAATCGACAAAGAAAGAATTAACAAAGAATTGAGAAAGAAAGAAATGACAAAGAAAGAATTGACAAAGAAAGAATTGACAAAGAAAGAATTAACAAAGAATTGAGAAAGAAAGAATTGACAAAGAAAGAATTGACAAAGAATTGACAAAGAAAGAATTGACAAAGAAAGAATTGACAAAGAAAGAATTGACAAAGAAAGAATTGACAAAGAAAGAATTGACAAAGAAAGAATTGACAAAGAAAGAATTGACAAAGAATTGAGAAAGAAAGAATTGACAAAGAATTGACAAAGAAAGAATTGACAAAGAAAGAATTGACAAAGAAAGAATTGACAAAGAAAGAATTGACAAAGAAAGAATTGACAAAGAAAGAATTGACAAAGAAAGAATTGACAAGAAAGAATTGACAAAGAAAGAATTGACAAAGAAAGAATTGACAAAGAAAGAATTGACAAAGAAAGAATTGACAAAGAAAGAATTGACAAAGAAAGAATTGACAAAGAAAGAATTGACAAAGAAAGAATTGACAAAGAAAGAATTGACAAAGAAAGAATTGACAAAGAAAGAATTGACAAAGAAAGAATTGACAAAGAAAGAATTGACAAAGAAAGAATTGACAAAGAAAGAATTGACAAAGAAAGAATTGACAAAGAAAGAATTGACAAAGAAAGAATTGACAAAGAAAGAATTGACAAAGAAAGAATTAATAAATAAAGAATTGACAAAGGGAGAATTGAGAAAGAAAGAATTGAGAAAGAAAGAATTGACAAAGAATTGACAAAGATAGAATTGACAAAGGGAGAATTGAGAAAGAAAGAATTGAGAAAGAAAGAATTGACAAAGAAAGAATTGACAAAGAATTAAGAAAGAAAGAATTGACAAAGAAAGAATTGACAAAGAAAGAATTGACAAAGAAAGAATTGACAAAGAAAGAATTGACAAAGAAAGAATTGACAAAGAAAGAATTGACAAAGAAAGAATTGACAAAGAAAGAATTGACAAAGAAAGAATTGACAAAGAAAGAATTGACAAAGAAAGAATTGACAAAGAAAGAATTGACAAAGAAAGAATTGACAAAGAAAGAATTGACAAAGAAAGAATTGACAAAGAAAGAATTGACAAAGAAAGAATTGACAAAGAAAGAATTGACAAAGAAAGAATTGACAAATAAAGAATTGACAAAGAAAGAATTGACAAAGAAAGAATAGACAAAGAAAGAATTGACAAAGAAAGAGTAGAGAAAGAAAGAAAGAATTGACAAAGATAGAATTGACAAAGGGAGAATTGAGAAAGAAAGAATTGACAAAGAAAGAATTGACAAAGAAAGAATTGACAAAGAAAGAATTGAGAAAGAAAGAATTTACAAACAACGAATTGACAAAGAAAGAAATGAGAAAGAAAGAATTAACAAAGAAAGAATTGACAAAGACAGAATTGACAAAGAAAGAATTGACAAAGAAAGAATTGACAAAGAAAGAATTGACAAAGAAAGAATTGACAAAGAAAGAATTGACAAAGAAAGAATTGACAAAGACCGAATTGACAAAGAAAGAATTGACAAAGAAAGAATTGACAAAGAAAGAATTGACAAAGAAAGAATTGACAAAGAAAGAATTGACAAAGAAAGAATTGACAAAGAAAGAATTGACAAAGAAAGAATTAACAAAGAATTGAGAAAGAAAGAATTGACAAAGAAAGAATTGACAAAGAATTGAGAAAGAAAGAATTGACAAAGAATTGAGAAAGAAAGAATTGACAAAGAAAGAATTGACAAAGAATTGAGAAAGAAAGAATGGACAAAGAAAGAATTGACAAAGAATTGACAAAGAAAGAATTGACAAAGAAAGAATGGACAAAGAAAGAATTGACAAAGAAAGAATTGAGAAAGAAAGAATTGACAAAGGGAGAATTGAGAAAAAAAGAATTAACAAAGAATTGACAAAGAAAGAATTGACAAAGAAAGGATTGACAAAGAAAGAATTGAGAAAGAAAGAATTGACAAAGAAAGAATTGACAAAGAAAGAATTGACAAAGAAAGAATTGACAAAGAAAGAATTGACAAAGAAAGAATTGACAAAGAAAGAATTGACAAAGAATTGACAAAGAAAGAATGGACAAAGAAAGAATTGACAAAGAAAGAATTGACAAAGAAAGAATTGACAAAGAAAGAATTGAGAAAGAAAGAATTGAGAAAGAAAGAATTGAGAAAGAAAGAATTGACAAAGAAAGAATTGACAAAGAAAGAATTGACAAAGAAAGAATTGACAAAGAAAGAATTGACAAAGAAAGAATTGACAAAGAAAGAATTGACAAAGAAAGAATTGACAAAGAAAGAATTGACAAAGAAAGAATTGACAAAGAAAGAATTGACAAAGAAAGAATTGACAAAGAAAGAATTGACAAAGAATTGACAAAGAAAGAATGGACAAAGAAAGAATTGACAAAGAAAGAATTGAGAAAGAAAGAATTGACAAAGGGAGAATTGAGAAAAAAAGAATTAACAAAGAATTGACAAAGAACGAATTGACAAAGAAAGAATTGACAAAGAAAGAATTGACAAAGAAAGAATTGACAAAGAAAGAATTGACAAAGAAAGAATTGACAAAGAAAGAATTGACAAAGAAAGAATTGACAAAGAAAGAATTGACAAAGAAAGAATTGACAAAGAAAGAATTGACAAAGAAAGAATTGACAAAGAAAGAATTGACAAAGACAGAATTGACAAAGAAAGAATTGACAAAGAAAGAATTGACAAAGAAAAAATTGACAAAGAAAGAATTGACAATGAAAGAATTGACAAAGAAAGAATTGACAAAGAAAGAATTGACAAAGAAAGAATTGACAAAGAAAGAATTGACAAAGAAAGAATTGACAAAGAAAGAATTGACAAAGAAAGAATTGACAAAGAAAGAATTGACAAAGAAAGAATTGATAAAGAAAGAATTGACAAAGAAAGAATTGACAAAGAAAGAATTGACAAAGCAAGAATTAACAAAGAATTGAGAAATAAAGAATTGACAAAGAAAGAATTGACAAAGAATTGACAAAGAAAGAATTAACAAAGAATTGAGAAAGAAAGAATTGACAAAGAAAGAATTGACAAAGAATTGAGAAAGAAATAATTGACAAAGAATTGACAAAGAAAGAATTGACGAAGAAAGAATGGACAAAGAAAGAATTGAAAAAGAAAGAATTGAGAAAGAAAGAATTGACAAAGGGAGAATTGAGAAAGAAAGAATTAACAAAGAATTGACAAAGAAAGAATTGACAAAGAAAGAATTGACAAAGAAAGAATTGACAAAGAAAGAATCGACAAAGAAAGAATTAACAAAGAATTGAGAAAGAAAGAAATGACAAAGAAAGAATTGACAAAGAAAGAATTGACAAAGAAAGAATTAACAAAGAATTGAGAAAGAAAGAATTGACAAAGAAAGAATTGACAAAGAATTGAGAAAGAAAGAATTGACAAAGAATTGATAAAGAAAGAATTGACAAATAAAGAATTGACAAAGAATTGAGAAAGAAAGAATGGACAAAGAAAGAATTGACAAAGAATTGACAAAGAAAGAATTGACAAAGAAAGAATGGACAAAGAAAGAATTGACAAAGAAAGAATTGAGAAAGAAAGAATTGACAAAGGGAGAATTGAGAAAAAAAGAATTAACAAAGAATTGACAAAGAAAGAATTGACAAAGAAAGGATTGACAAAGAAAGAATTGAGAAAGAAAGAATTGACAAAGAAAGAATTGACAAAGAAAGAATTGACAAAGAAAGAATTGACAAAGAAAGAATTGACAAAGAAAGAATTGACAAAGAATTGACAAAGAAAGAATGGACAAAGAAAGAATTGACAAAGAAAGAATTGACAAAGAAAGAATTGACAAAGAAAGAATTGACAAAGAAAGAATTGACAAAGAAAGAATTGACAAAGAAAGAATTGACAAAGAAAGAATTGACAAAGAAAGAATTGACAAAGAAAGAATTGACAAAGAAAGAATTGACAAAGAAAGAATTGACAAAGAAAGAATTGACAAAGAAAGAATTGACAAAGAAAGAATTGACAAAGAAAGAATTGACAAAGAAAGAATTGACAAAGAAAGAATTGACAAAGAAAGAATTGACAAAGAAAGAATTGACAAAGAAAGAATTGACAAAGAAAGAATTGACAAAGAAAGAATTGACAAAGAAAGAATTGACAAAGAAAGAATTGACAAAGAAAGAATTGACAAAGAAAGAATTGACAAAGAAAGAATTGACAAAGAAAGAATTGACAAAGAAAGAATTGACAAAGAAAGAATTGACAAAGAAAGAATTGACAAAGAATTGACAAAGAAAGAATTAACAAAGAATTGAGAAAGAAAGAATTGACAAAGAAAGAATTGACAAAGAATTGAGAAAGAAATAATTGACAAAGAATTGACAAAGAAAGAATTGACGAAGAAAGAATGGACAAAGAAAGAATTGAAAAAGAAAGAATTGAGAAAGAAAGAATTGACAAAGGGAGAATTGAGAAAGAAAGAATTAACAAAGAATTGACAAAGAAAGAATTGACAAAGAAAGAATTGACAAAGAAAGAATTGACAAAGAAAGAATCGACAAAGAAAGAATTAACAAAGAATTGAGAAAGAAAGAAATGACAAAGAAAGAATTGACAAAGAAAGAATTGACAAAGAAAGAATTAACAAAGAATTGAGAAAGAAAGAATTGACAAAGAAAGAATTGACAAAGAATTGAGAAAGAAAGAATTGACAAAGAATTGAGAAAGAAAGAATTGACAAAGAAAGAATTGACAAAGAATTGAGAAAGAAAGAATGGACAAAGAAAGAATTGACAAAGAATTGACAAAGAAAGAATTGACAAAGAAAGAATGGACAAAGAAAGAATTGACAAAGAAAGAATTGAGAAAGAAAGAATTGACAAAGGGAGAATTGAGAAAAAAAGAATTAACAAAGAATTGACAAAGAAAGAATTGACAAAGAAAGGATTGACAAAGAAAGAATTGAGAAAGAAAGAATTGACAAAGAAAGAATTGACAAAGAAAGAATTGACAAAGAAAGAATTGACAAAGAAAGAATTGACAAAGAATTGACAAAGAAAGAATGGACAAAGAAAGAATTGACAAAGAAAGAATTGACAAAGAAAGAATTGACAAAGAAAGAATTGACAAAGAAAGAATTGACAAAGAAAGAATTGACAAAGAAAGAATTGACAAAGAAAGAATTGACAAAGAAAGAATTGACAAAGAAAGAATTGACAAAGAAAGAATTGACAAAGAAAGAATTGACAAAGAAAGAATTGACAAAGAAAGAATTGACAAAGAAAGAATTGACAAAGAAAGAATTGACAAAGAAAGAATTGACAAAGAAAGAATTGACAAAGAAAGAATTGACAAAGAAAGAATTGACAAAGAAAGAATTGACAAAGAAAGAATTGACAAAGAAAGAATTGACAAAGAAAGAATTGACAAAGAAAGAATTGACAAAGAAAGAATTGACAAAGAAAGAATTGACAAAGAAAGAATTGACAAAGAAAGAATTGACAAAGAAAGAATTGACAAAGAAAGAATTGACAAAGAAAGAATTGACAAAGAAAGAATTGACAAAGAAAGAATTGACAAAGAAAGAATTGACAAAGAAAGAATTGACAAAGAAAGAATTGACAAAGAAAGAATTGACAAAGATAGAATTGACAAAGAAAGAATTGACAAAGAAAGAATTGACAAAGAAAGAATTGACAAAGAAAGAATTGACAAAGAAAGAATTGACAAAGAAAGAATTGACAAAGAAATAATTGACAAAGAATTGACAAAGAAAGAATTGACGAAGAAAGAATGGACAAAGAAAGAATTGAAAAAGAAAGAATTGAGAAAGAAAGAATTGACAAAGGGAGAATTGAGAAAGAAAGAATTAACAAAGAATTGACAAAGAAAGAATTGACAAAGAAAGAATTGACAAAGAAAGAATTGACAAAGAAAGAATTGACAAAGAAAGAATTGACAAAGAAAGAATCGACAAAGAAAGAATTAACAAAGAATTGAGAAAGAAAGAAATGACAAAGAAAGAATTGACAAAGAAAGAATTGACAAAGAAAGAATTAACAAAGAATTGAGAAAGAAAGAATTGACAAAGAAAGAATTGACAAAGAATTGAGAAAGAAAGAATTGACAAAGAATTGAGAAAGAAAGAATTGACAAAGAAAGAATTGACAAAGAATTGAGAAAGAAAGAATGGACAAAGAAAGAATTGACAAAGAATTGACAAAGAAAGAATTGACAAAGAAAGAATGGACAAAGAAAGAATTGACAAAGAAAGAATTGAGAAAGAAAGAATTGACAAAGGGAGAATTGAGAAAAAAAGAATTAACAAAGAATTGACAAAGAAAGAATTGACAAAGAAAGGATTGACAAAGAAAGAATTGAGAAAGAAAGAATTGACAAAGAAAGAATTGACAAAGAAAGAATTGACAAAGAAAGAATTGACAAAGAAAGAATTGACAAAGAATTGACAAAGAAAGAATGGACAAAGAAAGAATTGACAAAGAAAGAATTGACAAAGAAAGAATTGACAAAGAAAGTATTGACAAAGAAAGAATTGACAAAGAAAGAATTGACACAGAAAGAATTGACAAAGAAAGAATTGACAAAGAAAGAATTGACAAAGAAAGAATTGACAAAGAAAGAATTGACAAAGAAAGAATTGACAAAGAAAGAATTGACAAAGAAAGAATTGACAAAGAAAGAATTGACAAAGAAAGAATTGACAAAGAAAGAATTGACAAAGAAAGAATTGACAAAGAAAGAATTGACAAAGAAAGAATTGACAAAGAAAGAATTGACAAAGAAAGAATTGACAAAGAAAGAATTGACAAAGAAAGAATTGACAAAGAAAGAATTGACAAAGAAAGAATTGACAAAGAAAGAATTGACAAAGAAAGAATTGACAAAGAAAGAATTGACAAAGAAAGAATTGACAAAGAAAGAATTGACAAAGAAAGAATTGACAAAGAAAGAATTGACAAAGAAAGAATTGACAAAGAAAGAATTGACAAAGAAAGAATTGACAAAGAAAGAATTGACAAAGAAAGAATTGACAAAGAAAGAATTGACAAAGAAAGAATTGACAAAGAAAGAATTGACAAAGAAAGAATTGACAAAGAAAGAATTGACAAAGAAAGAATTGACAAAGAAAGAATTGACAAAGAAAGAATTGACAAAGAAAGAATTGACAAAGAAAGAATCGACTAAGAAAGAATTGACAAAGAAAGAATCGACTAAGAAAGAATTGACAAAGAAAGAATTGACAAAGAAAGAATTGACAAAGAAAGAATTGACAAAGAAAGAATTGACAAAGAAAGAATTGACAAAGAAAGAATTGACAAAGAAAGAATTGACAAAGAAAGAATTGACAAAGAAAGAATTGACAAAGAAAGAATTGACAAAGTAAGAATTGACAAAGAAAGAATTAATAAATAAAGAATTGACAAAGGGAGAATTGAGAAAGAAAGAATTGAGAAAGAAAGAATTGAGAAAGAAAGAATTGACAAAGAATTGACAAAGAAAGAATTGACAAAGAATTAAGAAAGAAAGAATTGAGAAAGAAAGAATTGAAAAAGAAAGAATTGACAAAGAAAGAATTGACAAAGAAAGAATTGACAAAGAAAGAATTGACAAAGAAAGAATTGACAAAGAAAGAATTGACAAAGAAAGAATTGACAAAGAAAGAATTGACAAAGAAAGAATTGACAAAGAAAGAGTAGAGAAAGAAAGAAAGAATTGACAAATATAGAATTGACAAAGGGAGAATTGAGAAAGAAAGAATTGAGAAAGAAAGAATTGACAAAGAAAGAGTTGAGAAAGAAAGAATTGAGAAAGAAAGAATTTACAAACAACGAATTGACAAAGAAAGAAATGAGAAAGAAAGAATTAACAAAGAAAGAATTGACAAAGACAGAATTGACAAAGAAAGAATTGACAAAGAAAGAATTGACAAAGAAAGAATTGACAAAGAAAGAATTGACAAAGAAAGAATTGACAAAGAAAGAATTGACAAAGAAAGAATTGACAAAGAAAGAATTGACAAAGAAAGAATTAACAAAGAATTGAGAAAGAAAGAATTGACAAAGAAAGAATTGACAAAGAATTGACAAAGAAATAATTGACAAAGAATTGACAAAGAAAGAATTGACGAAGAAAGAATGGACAAAGAAAGAATTGAAAAAGAAAGAATTGAGAAAGAAAGAATTGACAAAGGGAGAATTGAGAAAGAAAGAATTAACAAAGAATTGACAAAGAAAGAATTGACAAAGAAAGAATTGACAAAGAAAGAATTGACAAAGAAAGAATCGACAAAGAAAGAATTAACAAAGAATTGAGAAAGAAAGAAATGACAAAGAAAGAATTGACAAAGAAAGAATTGACAAAGAAAGAATTAACAAAGAATTGAGAAAGAAAGAATTGACAAAGAAAGAATTGACAAAGAATTGACAAAGAAAGAATTGACAAAGAAAGAATTGACAAAGAAAGAATTGACAAAGAAAGAATTGACAAAGAAAGAATTGACAAAGAAAGAATTGACAAAGAAAGAATTGACAAAGAAAGAATTGACAAAGAAAGAATTGACAAAGAATTGAGAAAGAAAGAATTGACAAAGAATTGACAAAGAAAGAATTGACAAAGAAAGAATTGACAAAGAAAGAATTGACAAAGAAAGAATTGACAAAGAAAGAATTGACAAAGAAAGAATTGACAAAGAAAGAATTGACAAGAAAGAATTGACAAAGAAAGAATTGACAAAGAAAGAATTGACAAAGAAAGAATTGACAAAGAAAGAATTGACAAAGAAAGAATTGACAAAGAAAGAATTGACAAAGAAAGAATTGACAAAGAAAGAATTGACAAAGAAAGAATTGACAAAGAAAGAATTGACAAAGAAAGAATTGACAAAGAAAGAATTGACAAAGAAAGAATTGACAAAGAAAGAATTGACAAAGAAAGAATTGACAAAGAAAGAATTGACAAAGAAAGAATTAATAAATAAAGAATTGACAAAGGGAGAATTGAGAAAGAAAGAATTGAGAAAGAAAGAATTGACAAAGAATTGACAAAGATAGAATTGACAAAGGGAGAATTGAGAAAGAAAGAATTGAGAAAGAAAGAATTGACAAAGAAAGAATTGACAAAGAATTAAGAAAGAAAGAATTGACAAAGAAAGAATTGACAAAGAAAGAATTGACAAAGAAAGAATTGACAAAGAAAGAATTGACAAAGAAAGAATTGACAAAGAAAGAATTGACAAAGAAAGAATTGACAAAGAAAGAATTGACAAAGAAAGAATTGACAAAGAAAGAATTGACAAAGAAAGAATTGACAAAGAAAGAATTGACAAAGAAAGAATTGACAAAGAAAGAATTGACAAAGAAAGAATTGACAAAGAAAGAATTGACAAAGAAAGAATTGACAAAGAAAGAATTGACAAAGAAAGAATTGACAAAGAAAGAATTGACAAAGAAAGAATTGACAAAGAAAGAATTGACAAAGAAAGAATAGACAAAGAAAGAATTGACAAAGAAAGAGTAGAGAAAGAAAGAAAGAATTGACAAAGATAGAATTGACAAAGGGAGAATTGAGAAAGAAAGAATTGACAAAGAAAGAATTGACAAAGAAAGAATTGACAAAGAAAGAATTGAGAAAGAAAGAATTTACAAACAACGAATTGACAAAGAAAGAAGTGAGAAAGAAAGAATTAACAAAGAAAGAATTGACAAAGACAGAATTGACAAAGAAAGAATTGACAAAGAAAGAATTGACAAAGAAAGAATTGACAAAGAAAGAATTGACAAAGAAAAAATTGACAAAGAAAGAATTGACAAAGACCGAATTGACAAAGAAAGAATTGACAAAGAAAGAATTGACAAAGAAAGAATTGACAAAGAAAGAATTGACAAAGAAAGAATTGACAAAGAAAGAATTGACAAAGAAAGAATTGACAAAGAAAGAATTGAGAAAGAAAGAATTGACAAAGAAAGAATTGACAAAGAAAGAATTGACAAAGAAAGAATTGACAAAGAAAGAATTGACAAAGAAAGAATTGACAAAGAAAGAATTGACAAAGAAAGAATTGACAAAGAAAGAATTGACAAAGAAAGAATTAACAAAGAATTGAGAAAGAAAGAATTGACAAAGAAAGAATTGACAAAGAATTGAGAAAGAAAGAATTGACAAAGAATTGAGAAAGAAAGAATTGACAAAGAAAGAATTGACAAAGAATTGAGAAAGAAAGAATGGACAAAGAAAGAATTGACAAAGAATTGACAAAGAAAGAATTGACAAAGAAAGAATGGACAAAGAAAGAATTGACAAAGAAAGAATTGAGAAAGAAAGAATTGACAAAGGGAGAATTGAGAAAAAAAGAATTAACAAAGAATTGACAAAGAAAGAATTGACAAAGAAAGGATTGACAAAGAAAGAATTGAGAAAGAAAGAATTGACAAAGAAAGAATTGACAAAGAAAGAATTGACAAAGAAAGAATTGACAAAGAAAGAATTGACAAAGAAAGAATTGACAAAGAATTGACAAAGAAAGAATGGACAAAGAAAGAATTGACAAAGAAAGAATTGACAAAGAAAGAATTGACAAAGAAAGAATTGACAAAGAAAGAATTGAGAAAGAAAGAATTGACAAAGAAAGAATTGACAAAGAAAGAATTGACAAAGAAAGAATTGACAAAGAAAGAATTGACAAAGAAAGAATTGACAAAGAAAGAATTGACAAAGAAAGAATTGACAAAGAAAGAATTGACAAAGAAAGAATTGACAAAGAAAGAATTGACAAAGAAAGAATTGACAAAGAAAGAATTGACAAAGAAAGAATTGACAAAGAAAGAATTGACAAAGAAAGAATTGACAAAGAAAGAATTGACAAAGAAAGAATTGACAAAGAAAGAATTGACAAAGAAAGAATTGACAAAGAAAGAATTGACAAAGAAAGAATTGACAAAGAAAGAATTGACAAAGAAAGAATTGACAAAGAAAGAATTGACAAAGAAAGAATTGACAAAGAAAGAATTGACAAAGAAAGAATTGACAAAGAAAGAATTGACAAAGAAAGAATTGACAAAGAAAGAATTGACAAAGAAAGAATTGACAAAGAAAGAATTGACAAAGAAAGAATTGACAAAGAAAGAATTGACAAAGAAAGAATTGACAAAGAAAGAATTGACAAAGAAAGAATTGACAAAGAAAGAATTGACAAAGAAAGAATTGACAAAGAAAGAATTGACAAAGAAAGAATTGACAAAGAAAGAATTGACAAAGAAAGAATTGACAAAGAAAGAATTGACAAAGAAAGAATTGACAAAGAAAGAATTGACAAAGAAAGAATTGACAAAGAAAGAATTGACAAAGAAAGAATTGACAAAGAAAGAATTGACAAAGAAAGAATTGACAAAGAAAGAATTGACAAAGAAAGAGTAGAGAAAGAAAGAAAGAATTGACAAAGATAGAATTGACAAAGGGAGAGTTGAGAAAGAAAGAATTGAGAAAGAAAGAATTTACAAACAACGAATTGACAAAGAAAGAAATGAGAAAGAAAGAATTAACAAAGAAAGAATTGACAAAGACAGAATTGACAAAGAAAGAATTGACAAAGAAAGAATTGACAAAGAAAGAATTGACAAAGAAAGAATTGACAATGAAAGAATTGACAAAGAAAGAATTGACAAAGAAAGAATTGACAAAGAAAGAATTGACAAAGAAAGAATTGACAAAGAAAGAATTGACAAAGAAAGAATTGACAAAGAAAGAATTGATAAAGAAAGAATTGACAAAGAAAGAATTGACAAAGAAAGAATTGACAAAGAAAGAATTGACAAAGCAAGAATTAACAAAGAATTGAGGAATAAAGAATTGACAAAGAAAGAATTGACAAAGAATTGACAAAGAAAGAATTAACAAAGAATTGAGAAAGAAAGAATTGACAAAGAAAGAATTGACAAAGAATTGACAAAGAAATAATTGACAAAGAATTGACAAAGAAAGAATTGACGAAGAAAGAATGGACAAAGAAAGAATTGAAAAAGAAAGAATTGAGAAAGAAAGAATTGACAAAGGGAGAATTGAGAAAGAAAGAATTAACAAAGAATTGACAAAGAAAGAATTGACAAAGAAAGAATTGACAAAGAAAGAATTGACAAAGAAAGAATCGACAAAGAAAGAATTAACAAAGAATTGAGAAAGAAAGAAATGACAAAGAAAGAATTGACAAAGAAAGAATTGACAAAGAAAGAATTGACAAAGAAAGAATTAACAAAGAATTGAGAAAGAAAGAATTGACAAAGAAAGAATTGACAAAGAATTGAGAAAGAAAGAATTGACAAAGAATTGAGAAAGAAAGAATTGACAAAGAAAGAATTGACAAAGAATTGAGAAAGAAAGAATGGACAAAGAAAGAATTGACAAAGAATTGACAAAGAAAGAATTGACAAAGAAAGAATGGACAAAGAAAGAATTGACAAAGAAAGAATTGAGAAAGAAAGAATTTACAAAGGGAGAATTGAGAAAAAAAGAATTAACAAAGAATTGACAAAGAAAGAATTGACAAAGAAAGGATTGACAAAGAAAGAATTGAGAAAGAAAGAATTGACAAAGAAAGAATTGACAAAGAAAGAATTGACAAAGAAAGAATTGACAAAGAAAGAATTGACAAAGAAAGAATTGACAAAGAATTGACAAAGAAAGAATGGACAAAGAAAGAATTGACAAAGAAAGAATTGACAAAGAAAGAATTGACAAAGAAAGAATTGACAAAGAAAGAATTGACAAAGAAAGAATTGACAAAGAAAGAATTGACGAAGAAAGAATGGACAAAGAAAGAATTGAAAAAGAAAGAATTGAGAAAGAAAGAATTGACAAAGGGAGAATTGAGAAAGAAAGAATTAACAAAGAATTGACAAAGAAAGAATTGACAAAGAAAGAATTGACAAAGAAAGAATTGACAAAGAAAGAATCGACAAAGAAAGAATTAACAAAGAATTGAGAAAGAAAGAAATGACAAAGAAAGAATTGACAAAGAAAGAATTGACAAAGAAAGAATTGACAAAGAAAGAATTAACAAAGAATTGAGAAAGAAAGAATTGACAAAGAAAGAATTGACAAAGAATTGAGAAAGAAAGAATTGACAAAGAATTGAGAAAGAAAGAATTGACAAAGAAAGAATTGACAAAGAATTGAGAAAGAAAGAATGGACAAAGAAAGAATTGACAAAGAATTGACAAAGAAAGAATTGACAAAGAAAGAATGGACAAAGAAAGAATTGACAAAGAAAGAATTGAGAAAGAAAGAATTTACAAAGGGAGAATTGAGAAAAAAAGAATTAACAAAGAATTGACAAAGAAAGAATTGACAAAGAAAGGATTGACAAAGAAAGAATTGAGAAAGAAAGAATTGACAAAGAAAGAATTGACAAAGAAAGAATTGACAAAGAAAGAATTGACAAAGAAAGAATTGACAAAGAAAGAATTGACAAAGAATTGACAAAGAAAGAATGGACAAAGAAAGAATTGACAAAGAAAGAATTGACAAAGAAAGAATTGACAAAGAAAGAATTGACAAAGAAAGAATTAACAAAGAATTGAGAAAGAAAGAATTGACAAAGAAAGAATTGACAAAGAATTGAGAAAGAAAGAATTGACAAAGAATTGAGAAAGAAAGAATTGACAAAGAAAGAATTGACAAAGAATTGAGAAAGAAAGAATGGACAAAGAAAGAATTGACAAAGAATTGACAAAGAAAGAATTGACGAAGAAAGAATGGACAAAGAAAGAATTGAAAAAGAAAGAATTGAGAAAGAAAGAATTTACAAAGGGAGAATTGAGAAAAAAAGAATTAACAAAGAATTGACAAAGAAAGAATTGACAAAGAAAGGATTGACAAAGAAAGAATTGAGAAAGAAAGAATCGACAAAGAAAGAATTAACAAAGAATTGAGAAAGAAAGAAATGACAAAGAAAGAATTGACAAAGAAAGAATTGACAAAGAAAGAATTGACAAAGAAAGAATTAACAAAGAATTGAGAAAGAAAGAATTGACAAAGAAAGAATTGACAAAGAATTGAGAAAGAAAGAATTGACAAAGAATTGAGAAAGAAAGAATTGACAAAGAAAGAATTGACAAAGAATTGAGAAAGAAAGAATGGACAAAGAAAGAATTGACAAAGAATTGACAAAGAAAGAATTGACAAAGAAAGAATGGACAAAGAAAGAATTGACAAAGAAAGAATTGAGAAAGAAAGAATTTACAAAGGGAGAATTGAGAAAAAAAGAATTAACAAAGAATTGACAAAGAAAGAATTGACAAAGAAAGGATTGACAAAGAAAGAATTGAGAAAGAAAGAATTGACAAAGAAAGAATTGACAAAGAAAGAATTGACAAAGAAAGAATTGACAAAGAAAGAATTGACAAAGAAAGAATTGACAAAGAATTGACAAAGAAAGAATGGACAAAGAAAGAATTGACAAAGAAAGAATTGACAAAGAAAGAATTGACAAAGAAAGAATTGACAAAGAAAGAATTGACAAAGAAAGAATTGACAAAGAAAGAATTGACAAAGAAAGAATTGACAAAGAAAGAATTGACAAAGAAAGAATTGACAAAGAAAGAATTGACAAAGAAAGAATTGACAAAGAAAGAATTGACAAAGAAAGAATTGACAAAGAAAGAATTGACAAAGAAAGAATTGACAAAGAAAGAATTGACAAAGAAAGAATTGACAAAGAAAGAATTGACAAAGAAAGAATTGACAAAGAAAGAATTGACAAAGAAAGAATTGACAAAGAAAGAATTGACAAAGAAAGAATTGACAAAGAAAGAATTGACAAAGAAAGAATTGACAAAGAAAGAATTGACAAAGAAAGAATTGACAAAGAAAGAATTGACAAAGAAAGAATTGACAAAGAAAGAATTGACAAAGAAATAATTGACAAAGAATTGACAAAGAAAGAATTGACGAAGAAAGAATGGACAAAGAAAGAATTGAAAAAGAAAGAATTGAGAAAGAAAGAATTGACAAAGGGAGAATTAACAAAGAATTGACAAAGAAAGAATTGACAAAGAAAGAATTGACAAAGAAAGAATTGACAAAGAAAGAATTGACAAAGAAAGAATTGACAAAGAAAGAATCGACAAAGAAAGAATTAACAAAGAATTGAGAAAGAAAGAAATGACAAAGAAAGAATTGACAAAGAAAGAATTGACAAAGAAAGAATTAACAAAGAATTGAGAAAGAAAGAATTGACAAAGAAAGAATTGACAAAGAATTGACAAAGAAAGAATTGACAAAGAAAGAATTGACAAAGAAAGAATTGACAAAGAAAGAATTGACAAAGAAAGAATTGACAAAGAAAGAATTGACAAAGAAAGAATTGACAAAGAAAGAATTGACAAAGAAAGAATTGACAAAGAAAGAATTGACAAAGAAAGAATTGACAAAAAAAGAATTGACAAAGAAAGAATTGACAAAGAAAGAATTGACAAAGAAAGAATAGACAAAGAAAGAATTGACAAAGAAAGAGTAGAGAAAGAAAGAAAGAATTGACAAAGATAGAATTGACAAAGGGAGAATTGAGAAAGAAAGAATTGACAAAGAAAGAATTGACAAAGAAAGAATTGAGAAAGAAAGAATTTACAAACAACGAATTGACAAAGAAAGAAATGAGAAAGAAAGAATTAACAAAGAAAGAATTGACAAAGACAGAATTGACAAAGAAAGAATTGACAAAGAAAGAATTGACAAAGAAAGAATTGACAAAGAAAGAATTGACAAAGAAAGAATTGACAAAGAAAGAATTGACAAAGACCGAATTGACAAAGAAAGAATTGACAAAGAAAGAATTGACAAAGAAAGAATTGACAAAGAAAGAATTGACAAAGAAAGAATTGACAAAGAAAGAATTGACAAAGAAAGAATTAACAAAGAATTGAGAAAGAAAGAATTGACAAAGAAAGAATTGACAAAGAATTGAGAAAGAAAGAATTGACAAAGAATTGAGAAAGAAAGAATTGACAAAGAAAGAATTGACAAAGAATTGAGAAAGAAAGAATGGACAAAGAAAGAATTGACAAAGAATTGACAAAGAAAGAATTGACAAAGAAAGAATGGACAAAGAAAGAATTGACAAAGAAAGAATTGAGAAAGAAAGAATTGACAAAGGGAGAATTGAGAAAAAAAGAATTAACAAAGAATTGACAAAGAAAGAATTGACAAAGAAAGGATTGACAAAGAAAGAATTGAGAAAGAAAGAATTGACAAAGAAAGAATTGACAAAGAAAGAATTGACAAAGAAAGAATTGACAAAGAAAGAATTGACAAAGAAAGAATTGACAAAGAAAGAATTGACAAAGAATTGACAAAGAAAGAATGGACAAAGAAAGAATTGACAAAGAAAGAATTGACAAAGAAAGAATTGACAAAGAAAGAATTGACAAAGAAAGAATTGAGAAAGAAAGAATTGAGAAAGAAAGAATTGACAAAGAAAGAATTGACAAAGAAAGAATTGACAAAGAAAGAATTGACAAAGAAAGAATTGACAAAGAAAGAATTGACAAAGAAAGAATTGACAAAGAAAGAATTGACAAAGAAAGAATTGACAAAGAAAGAATTGACAAAGAAAGAATTGACAAAGAAAGAATTGACAAAGAAAGAATTGACAAAGAAAGAATTGACAAAGAAAGAATTGACAAAGAAAGAATTGACAAAGAAAGAATTGACAAAGAAAGAATTGACAAAGAAAGAATTGACAAAGAAAGAATTGACAAAGAAAGAATTGACAAAGAAAGAATTGACAAAGAAAGAATTGACAAAGAAAGAATTGACAAAGAAAGAATTGACAAAGAAAGAATTGACAAAGAAAGAATTGACAAAGAAAGAATTGACAAAGAAAGAATTGACAAAGAAAGAATTGACAAAGAAAGAATTGACAAAGAAAGAATTGACAAAGAAAGAATTGACAAAGAAAGAATTGACAAAGAAAGAATTGACAAAGAAAGAATTGACAAAGAAAGAATTGACAAAGAAAGAATTGACAAAGAAAGAATTGACAAAGAAATAATTGACAAAGAAAGAATTGACAAAGAAAGAATTGACAAAGAAAGAATTGACAAAGAAAGAATTGACAAAGAAAGAATTGACAAAGAAAGAATTGACAAAGAAAGAATTGACAAAGAAAGAATTGACAAAGAAAGAATTGACAAAGAAAGAATTGACAAAGAAAGAATTGACAAAGAAAGAGTAGAGAAAGAAAGAAAGAATTGACAAAGATAGAATTGACAAAGGGAGAGTTGAGAAAGAAAGAATTGAGAAAGAAAGAATTTACAAACAACGAATTGACAAAGAAAGAAATGAGAAAGAAAGAATTAACAAAGAAAGAATTGACAAAGACAGAATTGACAAAGAAAGAATTGACAAAGAAAGAATTGACAAAGAAAGAATTGACAAAGAAAGAATTGACAATGAAAGAATTGACAAAGAAAGAATTGACAAAGAAAGAATTGACAAAGAAAGAATTGACAAAGAAAGAATTGACAAAGAAAGAATTGACAAAGAAAGAATTGACAAAGAAAGAATTGATAAAGAAAGAATTGACAAAGAAAGAATTGACAAAGAAAGAATTGACAAAGAAAGAATTGACAAAGCAAGAATTAACAAAGAATTGAGGAATAAAGAATTGACAAAGAAAGAATTGACAAAGAATTGACAAAGAAAGAATTAACAAAGAATTGAGAAAGAAAGAATTGACAAAGAAAGAATTGACAAAGAAAGAATTGACAAAGAATTGACAAAGAAATAATTGACAAAGAATTGACAAAGAAAGAATTGACGAAGAAAGAATGGACAAAGAAAGAATTGAAAAAGAAAGAATTGAGAAAGAAAGAATTGACAAAGGGAGAATTGAGAAAGAAAGAATTAACAAAGAATTGACAAAGAAAGAATTGACAAAGAAAGAATTGACAAAGAAAGAATTGACAAAGAAAGAATCTACAAAGAAAGAATTAACAAAGAATTGAGAAAGAAAGAAATGACAAAGAAAGAATTGACAAAGAAAGAATTGACAAAGAAAGAATTGACAAAGAAAGAATTAACAAAGAATTGAGAAAGAAAGAATTGACAAAGAAAGAATTGACAAAGAATTGAGAAAGAAAGAATTGACAAAGAATTGAGAAAGAAAGAATTGACAAAGAAAGAATTGACAAAGAATTGAGAAAGAAAGAATGGACAAAGAAAGAATTGACAAAGAAAGAATGGACAAAGAAAGAATTGACAAAGAAAGAATTGAGAAAGAAAGAATTGACAAAGGGAGAATTGAGAAAAAAAGAATTAACAAAGAATTGACAAAGAAAGAATTGACAAAGAAAGGATTGACAAAGAAAGAATTGAGAAAGAAAGAATTGACAAAGAAAGAATTGACAAAGAAAGAATTGACAAAGAAAGAATTGACAAAGAAAGAATTGACAAAGAAAGAATTGACAAAGAATTGACAAAGAAAGAATGGACAAAGAAAGAATTGACAAAGAAAGAATTGACAAAGAAAGAATTGACAAAGAAAGAATTGACAAAGAAAGAATTGACAAAGAAAGAATTGACAAAGAAAGAATTGACAAAGAAAGAATTGACAAAGAAAGAATTGACAAAGAAAGAATTGACAAAGAAAGAATTGACAAAGAAAGAATTGACAAAGAAAGAATTGACAAAGAAAGAATTGACAAAGAAAGAATTGACAAAGAAAGAATTGACAAAGAAAGAATTGACAAAGAAAGAATTGACAAAGAAAGAATTGACAAAGAAAGAATTGACAAAGAAAGAATTGACAAAGAAAGAATTGACAAAGAAAGAATTGACAAAGAAAGAATTGACAAAGAAAGAATTGACAAAGAAAGAATTGACAAAGAAAGAATTGACAAAGAAAGAATTGACAAAGAAAGAATTGACAAAGAAAGAATTGACAAAGAAAGAATTGACAAAGAAAGAATTGACAAAGAAAGAATTGACAAAGAAAGAATTGACAAAGAAAGAATTGACAAAGAAAGAATTGACAAAGAAATAATTGACAAAGAATTGACAAAGAAAGAATTGACGAAGAAAGAATGGACAAAGAAAGAATTGAAAAAGAAAGAATTGAGAAAGAAAGAATTGACAAAGGGAGAATTAACAAAGAATTGACAAAGAAAGAATTGACAAAGAAAGAATTGACAAAGAAAGAATTGACAAAGAAAGAATTGACAAAGAAAGAATCGACAAAGAAAGAATTAACAAAGAATTGAGAAAGAAAGAAATGACAAAGAAAGAATTGACAAAGAAAGAATTGACAAAGAAAGAATTAACAAAGAATTGAGAAAGAAAGAATTGACAAAGAAAGAATTGACAAAGAATTGAGAAAGAAAGAATTGACAAAGAATTGAGAAAGAAAGAATTGACAAAGAAAGAATTGACAAAGAATTGAGAAAGAAAGAATGGACAAAGAAAGAATTGACAAAGAATTGACAAAGAAAGAATTGACAAAGAAAGAATGGACAAAGAAAGAATTGACAAAGAAAGAATTGAGAAAGAAAGAATTGACAAAGGGAGAATTGAGAAAAAAAGAATTAACAAAGAATTGACAAAGAAAGAATTGACAAAGAAAGGATTGACAAAGAAAGAATTGAGAAAGAAAGAATTGACAAAGAAAGAATTGACAAAGAAAGAATTGACAAAGAAAGAATTGACAAAGAAAGAATTGACAAAGAATTGACAAAGAAAGAATGGACAAAGAAAGAATTGACAAAGAAAGAATTGACAAAGAAAGAATTGACAAAGAAAGTATTGACAAAGAAAGAATTGACAAAGAAAGAATTGACAAAGAAAGAATTGACAAAGAAAGAATTGACAAAGAAAGAATTGACAAAGAAAGAATTGACAAAGAAAGAATTGACAAAGAAAGAATTGACAAAGAAAGAATTGACAAAGAAAGAATTGACAAAGAAAGAATTGACAAAGAAAGAATTGACAAAGAAAGAATTGACAAAGAAAGAATTGACAAAGAAAGAATTGACAAAGAAAGAATTGACAAAGAAAGAATTGACAAAGAAAGAATTGACAAAGAAAGAATTGACAAAGAAAGAATTGACAAAGAAAGAATTGACAAAGAAAGAATTGACAAAGAAAGAATTGACAAAGAAAGAATTGACAAAGAAAGAATTGACAAAGAAAGAATTGACAAAGAAAGAATTGACAAAGAAAGAATTGACAAAGAAAGAATTGACAAAGAAAGAATTGACAAAGAAAGAATTGACAAAGAAAGAATTGACAAAGAAAGAATTGACAAAGAAAGAATTGACAAAGAAAGAATTGACAAAGAAAGAATTGACAAAGAAAGAATTGACAAAGAAAGAATTGACAAAGAAAGAATTGACAAAGAAAGAATTGACAAAGAAAGAGTAGAGAAAGAAAGAAAGAATTGACAAAGATAGAATTGACAAAGGGAGAATTGAGAAAGAAAGAATTGAGAAAGAAAGAATTGACAAAGAAAGAGTTGAGAAAGAAAGAATTGAGAAAGAAAGAATTTACAAACAACGAATCGACAAAGAAAGAAATGAGAAAGAAAGAATTAACAAAGAAAGAATTGACAAAGACAGAATTGACAAAGAAAGAATTGACAAAGAAAGAATTGAGAAAGAAAGAATTGACAAAGAAAGAATTGACAAAGAAAGAATTGACAAAGAAAGAATTGACAAAGAAAGAATTGACAAAGAAAGAATTGACAAAGAAAGAATTGACAAAGAAAGAATTGACAAAGAAAGAATTGACAAAGAAAGAATTGACAAAGAAAGAATTGACAAAGAAAGAATTGACAAAGAAAGAATTGACAAAGAAAGAATTGACAAAGAAAGAATTGACAAAGAAAGAATTGACAAAGAAAGAATTGACAAAGAAAGAATTGACAAAGAAAGAATTGACAAAGAAAGAATTGACAAAGAAAGAATTGACAAAGAAAGAATTGACAAAGAAAGAATTGACAAAGAAAGAATTGACAAAGAAAGAATTGACAAAGAAAGAATTGACAAAGAAAGAATTGACATAGAAAGAATTGACAAAGAAAGAATTGACAAAGAAAGAATTGACAAAGAAAGAATTGACAAAGAAAGAATTGACAAAGAAAGAATTGACAAAGAAAGAATTGACAAAGAAAGAATTGACAAAGAAAGAATTGACAAAGAAAGAATTGACAAAGAAAGAATTGACAAAGAAAGAATTGACAAAGAAAGAATTGACAAAGAAAGAATTGACAAAGAAAGAATTGACAAAGAAAGAATTGACAAAGAAAGAATTGACAAAGAAAGAATTGACAAAGAAAGAATTGACAAAGAAAGAATTGACAAAGAAAGAATTGACAAAGAAAGAATTGACAAAGAAAGAATTGACAAAGAAAGAATTGACAAAGAAAGAATTGACAAAGAAAGAATTGACAAAGAAAGAATTGACAAAGAAAGAATTGACAAAGAAAGAATTGACAAAGAAAGAATTGACAAAGAAAGAATTGACAAAGAAAGAATTGACAAAGAAAGAATTGACAAAGAAAGAATTGACAAAGAAAGAATTGACAAAGAAAGAATTGACAAAGAAAGAATTGACAAAGAAAGAATTGACAAAGAAAGAATTGACAAAGAAAGAATTGACAAAGAAAGAATTGACAAAGAAAGAATTGACAAAGAAAGAATTGACAAAGAAAGAATTGACAAAGAAAGAATTGACAAAGAAAGAATTGACAAAGAAAGAATTGACAAAGAAAGAATTGACAAAGAAAGAATTGACAAAGAAAGAATTGACAAAGAAAGAATTGACAAAGAAAGAATTGACAAAGAAAGAATTGACAAAGAAAGAATTGACAAAGAAAGAATTGACAAAGAAAGAATTGACAAAGAAAGAATTGACAAAGAAAGAATTGACAAAGAAAGAATTGACAAAGAAAGAATTGACAAAGAAAGAATTGACAAAGAAAGAATTGACAAAGAAAGAATTGACAAAGAAAGAATTAATAAAGAAAGAATTGACAAAGGGAGAATTGAGAAAGAAAGAATTGAGAAAGAAAGAATTGACAAAGAATTGACAAAGATAGAATTGACAAAGGGAGAATTGAGAAAGAAAGAATTGAGAAAGAAAGAATTGACAAAGAAAGAATTGACAAAGAATTAAGAAAGAAAGAATTGACAAAGAAAGAATTGACAAAGAAAGAATTGACAAAGAAAGAATTGACAAAGAAAGAATTGACAAAGAAAGAATTGACAAAGAAAGAATTGACAAAGAAAGAATTGACAAAGAAAGAATTGACAAAGAAAGAATTGACAAAGAAAGAATTGACAAAGAAAGAATTGACAAAGAAAGAATTGACAAAGAAAGAATTGACAAAGAAAGAATTGACAAAGAAAGAATTGACAAAGAAAGAATTGACAAAGAAAGAATTGACAAAGAAAGAATTGACAAAGAAAGAATTGACAAAGAAAGAATTGACAAAGAAAGAATTGACAAAGAAAGAATTGACAAAGAAAGAATTGACAAAGAAAGAATTGACAAAGAAAGAATTGACAAAGAAAGAATTGACAAAGAAAGAATTGACAAAGAAAGAATTGACAAAGAAAGAATTGACAAAGAAAGAGTAGAGAAAGAAAGAAAGAATTGACAAAGATAGAATTGACAAATGGAGAGTTGAGAAAGAAAGAATTGAGAAAGAAAGAATTTACAAACAACGAATTGACAAAGAAAGAAATGAGAAAGAAAGAATTAACAAAGAAAGAATTGACAAAGACAGAATTGACAAAGAAAGAATTGACAAAGAAAGAATTGACAAAGAAAAAATTGACAAAGAAAGAATTGACAATGAAAGAATTGACAAAAAGAAAGAATTGACAAAGAAAGAATTGACAAAGAAAGAATTGACAAAGAAAGAATTGACAAAGAAAGAATTGACAAAGAAAGAATTGACAAAGAAAGAATTGACAAAGAAAGAATTGATAAAGAAAGAATTGACAAAGAAAGAATTGACAAAGAAAGAATTGACAAAGAAAGAATTGACAAAGCAAGAATTAACAAAGAATTGAGAAATAAAGAATTGACAAAGAAAGAATTGACAAAGAATTGACAAAGAAAGAATTAACAAAGAATTGAGAAAGAAAGAATTGACAAAGAAAGAATTGACAAAGAATTGAGAAAGAAATAATTGACAAAGAATTGACAAAGAAAGAATTGACGAAGAAAGAATGGACAAAGAAAGAATTGAAAAAGAAAGAATTGAGAAAGAAAGAATTGACAAAGGGAGAATTGAGAAAGAAAGAATTAACAAAGAATTGACAAAGAAAGAATTGACAAAGAAAGAATTGACAAAGAAAGAATCGACAAAGAAAGAATTAACAAAGAATTGAGAAAGAAAGAAATGACAAAGAAAGAATTGACAAAGAAAGAATTGACAAAGAAAGAATTAACAAAGAATTGAGAAAGAAAGAATTGACAAAGAAAGAATTGACAAAGAATTGAGAAAGAAAGAATTGACAAAGAATTGAGAAAGAAAGAATTGACAAAGAAAGAATTGACAAAGAATTGAGAAAGAAAGAATGGACAAAGAAAGAATTGACAAAGAATTGACAAAGAAAGAATTGACAAAGAAAGAATGGACAAAGAAAGAATTGACAAAGAAAGAATTGAGAAAGAAAGAATTGACAAAGGGAGAATTGAGAAAAAAAGAATTAACAAAGAATTGACAAAGAAAGAATTGACAAAGAAAGGATTGACAAAGAAAGAATTGAGAAAGAAAGAATTGACAAAGAAAGAATTGACAAAGAAAGAATTGACAAAGAAAGAATTGACAAAGAAAGAATTGACAAAGAAAGAATTGACAAAGAATTGACAAAGAAAGAATGGACAAAGAAAGAATTGACAAAGAAAGAATTGACAAAGAAAGAATTGACAAAGAAAGAATTGACAAAGAAAGAATTGACAAAGAAAGAATTGACAAAGAAAGAATTGACAAAGAAAGAATTGACAAAGAAAGAATTGACAAAGAAAGAATTGACAAAGAAAGAATTGACAAAGAAAGAATTGACAAAGAAAGAATTGACAAAGAAAGAATTGACAAAGAAAGAATTGACAAAGAAAGAATTGACAAAGAAAGAATTGACAAAGAAAGAATTGACAAAGAAAGAATTGACAAAGAAAGAATTGACAAAGAAAGAATTGACAAAGAAAGAATTGACAAAGAAAGAATTGACAAAGAAAGAATTGACAAAGAAAGAATTGACAAAGAAAGAATTGACAAAGAAAGAATTGACAAAGAAAGAATTGACAAAGAAAGAATTGACAAAGAAAGAATTGACAAAGAAAGAATTGACAAAGAAAGAATTGAAAAAGAAAGAATTGACAAAGAAAGAATTGACAAAGAAAGAATTAATAAATAAAGAATTGACAAAGGGAGAATTGAGAAAGAAAGAATTGAGAAAGAAAGAATTGACAAAGAATTGACAAAGATAGAATTGACAAAGGGAGAATTGAGAAAGAAAGAATTGAGAAAGAAAGAATTGACAAAGAAAGAATTGACAAAGAATTAAGAAAGAAAGAATTGACAAAGAAAGAATTGACAAAGAAAGAATTGACAAAGAAAGAATTGACAAAGAAAGAATTGACAAAGAAAGAATTGACAAAGAAAGAATTGACAAAGAAAGAATTGACAAAGAAAGAATTGACAAAGAAAGAATTGACAAAGAAAGAATTGACAAAGAAAGAATTGACAAAGAAAGAATTGACAAAGAAAGAATTGACAAAGAAAGAATTGACAAAGAAAGAATTGACAAAGAAAGAATTGACAAAGAAAGAATTGACAAAGAAAGAATTGACAAAGAAAGAATTGACAAAGAAAGAATTGACAAAGAAAGAATTGACAAAGAAAGAATAGACAAAGAAAGAATTGACAAAGAAAGAGTAGAGAAAGAAAGAAAGAATTGACAAAGATAGAATTGACAAAGGGAGAATTGAGAAAGAAAGAATTGACAAAGAAAGAATTGACAAAGAAAGAATTGACAAAGAAAGAATTGAGAAAGAAAGAATTTACAAACAACGAATTGACAAAGAAAGAAATGAGAAAGAAAGAATTAACAAAGAAAGAATTGACAAAGACAGAATTGACAAAGAAAGAATTGACAAAGAAAGAATTGACAAAGAAAGAATTGACAAAGAAAGAATTGACAAAGAAAGAATTGACAAAGAAAGAATTGACAAAGACCGAATTGACAAAGAAAGAATTGACAAAGAAAGAATTGACAAAGAAAGAATTGACAAAGAAAGAATTGACAAAGAAAGAATTGACAAAGAAAGAATTGACAAAGAAAGAATTGACAAAGAAAGAATTGACAAAGAAAGAATTGACAAAGAAAGAATTGACAAAGAAAGAATTGACAAAGAAAGAATTGACAAAGAAAGAATTGACAAAGAAAGAATTGACAAAAAAAGAATTGACAAAGAAAGAATTGACAAAGAAAGAATTGACAAAGAAAGAATTGACAAAGAAAGAATTGACAAAGCAAGAATTGACAAAGAAAGAATTGACAAAGAAAGAATTGACAAAGAAAGAATTGACAAAGAAAGAATTGACAAAGAAAGAATTGACAAAGAAAGAATTGACAAAGAAAGAATTGACAAAGAAAGAATTGACAAAGAAAGAATTGACAAAGAAAGAATTGACAAAGAAAGAATTGACAAAGAAAGAATTGACAAAGAAAGAATTGACAAAGGGAGAATTGAGAAAGAAAGAATTGAGAAAGAAAGAATTGACAAAGAATTG
This sequence comes from Gastracanthus pulcherrimus, assembly GCA_949152435.1. NCBI lineage: Eukaryota > Metazoa > Arthropoda > Insecta > Hymenoptera > Pteromalidae > Gastracanthus > Gastracanthus pulcherrimus. The sequence goes on along the minus strand of OX424576.1, from coordinate 105,958,001 downwards.
ACAAAGATAGAATTGACAAAGGGAGAATTGAGAAAGAAAGAATTGAGAAAGAAAGAATTGACAAAGAATTAAGAAAGAAAGAATTGAGAAAGAAAGAATTGACAAAGAAAGAATTGACAAAGAAAGAATTGACAAAGAAAGAATTGACAAAGAAAGAATTGACAAAGAAAGAATTGACAAAGAATTGACAAAGAAAGAATGGACAAAGAAAGAATTGACAAAGAAAGAATTGACAAAGAAAGAATTGAGAAAGAAAGAATTGACAAAAAAAGAGTTGACAAAAAAAGAGTTGAGAAAGAAAGAATTGACAAAGAAAGAATTGACAAAGAAAGAATTGACAAAGAAAGAATTGACAAAGAAAGAATTGACAAAGAAAGAATTGACAAAGAAAGAATTGACAAAGAAAGAATTGACAAAGAAAGAATTGACAAAGAAAGAATTGACAAAGAAAGAATTGACAAAGAAAGAATTGACAAAGAAAGAATTGACAAAGAAAGAATTGACAAAGAAAGAATTGACAAAGAAAGAATTGACAAAGAAAGAATTGACAAAGAAAGAATGGACAAAGAAAGAATTGACAAAGAAAGAATTGAGAAAGAAAGAATTGACAAAGGGAGAATTGAGAAAAAAAGAATTAACAAAGAATTGACAAAGAAAGAATTGACAAAGAAAGGATTGACAAAGAAAGAATTGAGAAAGAAAGAATTGACAAAGAAAGAATTGACAAAGAAAGAATTGACAAAGAAAGAATTGACAAAGAAAGAATTGACAAAGAAAGAATTGACAAAGAATTGACAAAGAAAGAATGGACAAAGAAAGAATTGACAAAGAAAGAATTGACAAAGAAAGAATTGACAAAGAAAGAATTGACAAAGAAAGAATTGACAAAGAAAGAATTGACAAAGAAAGAATTGACAAAGAAAGAATTGACAAAGAAAGAATTGACAAAGAAAGAATTGACAAAGAAAGAATTGACAAAGAAAGAATTGACAAAGAAAGAATTGACAAAGAAAGAATTGACAAAGAAAGAATTGACAAAGAAAGAATTGACAAAGAAAGAATTGACAAAGAAAGAATTGACAAAGAAAGAATTGACAAAGAAAGAATTGACAAAGAAAGAATTGACAAAGAAAGAATTGACAAAGAAAGAATTGACAAAGAAAGAATTGACAAAGAAAGAATTGACAAAGAAAGAATTGACAAAGAAAGAATTGACAAAGAAAGAATTGACAAAGAAAGAATTGACAAAGAAAGAATTGACAAAGAAAGAATTGACAAAGAAAGAATTGACAAAGAAAGAATTGACAAAGAAAGAATTGACAAAGAAAGAATTGACAAAGAAAGAATTGACAAAGAAAGAATTGACAAAGAAAGAATTGACAAAGAAAGAATTGACAAAGAAAGAATTGACAAAGAAAGAATTGACAAAGAAAGAATTGAGAAAGAAAGAATTGACAAAGAAAGAATTGACAAAGAAAGAATTGACAAAGAAAGAATTGACAAAGAAAGAATTGACAAAGAAAGAATTGACAAAGAAAGAATTGACAAAGAAAGAATTGACAAAGAAAGAATTGACAAAGAAAGAATTGACAAAGAAAGAATTGACAAAGAAAGAATTGACAAAGAAAGAATTGACAAAGAAAAAATTGACAAAGAAAGAATTGACAAAGAAAGAATTGACAAAGAAAGAATTGACAAAGAAAGAATTGACAAAGAAAGAATTGACAAAGAAAGAATTAATAAATAAAGAATTGACAAAGGGAGAATTGAGAAAGAAAGAATTGAGAAAGAAAGAATTGAGAAAGAAAGAATTGAGAAAGAAAGAATTGACAAAGAATTGACAAAGAAAGAATTGACAAAGAATTAAGAAAGAAAGAATTGAGAAAGAAAGAATTGACAAAGAAAGAATTGACAAAGAAAGAATTGACAAAGAAAGAATTGACAAAGAAAGAATTGACAAAGAAAGAATTGACAAAGAAAGAATTGACAAAGAAAGAATTGACAAAGAAAGAATTGACAAAGAAAGAGTAGAGAAAGAAAGAAAGAATTGACAAAGATAGAATTGACAAAGGGAGAATTGAGAAAGAAAGAATTGAGAAAGAAAGAATTGACAAAGAAAGAGTTGAGAAAGAAAGAATTGAGAAAGAAAGAATTTACAAACAACGAATTGACAAAGAAAGAAATGAGAAAGAAAGAATTAACAAAGAAAGAATTGACAAAGACAGAATTGACAAAGAAAGAATTGACAAAGAAAGAATTGACAAAGAAAGAATTGACAAAGAAAGAATTGACAAAGAAAGAATTGACAAAGAAAGAATTGACAAAGAAAGAATTGACAAAGAAAGAATTGACAAAGAAAGAATTGACAAAGAAAGAATTAACAAAGAATTGAGAAAGAAAGAATTGACAAAGAAAGAATTGACAAAGAATTGACAAAGAAATAATTGACAAAGAATTGACAAAGAAAGAATTGACGAAGAAAGAATGGACAAAGAAAGAATTGAAAAAGAAAGAATTGAGAAAGAAAGAATTGACAAAGGGAGAATTGAGAAAGATAGAATTAACAAAGAATTGACAAAGAAAGAATTGACAAAGAAAGAATTGACAAAGAAAGAATTGACAAAGAAAGAATCGACAAAGAAAGAATTAACAAAGAATTGAGAAAGAAAGAAATGACAAAGAAAGAATTGACAAAGAAAGAATTGACAAAGAAAGAATTAACAAAGAATTGAGAAAGAAAGAATTGACAAAGAAAGAATTGACAAAGAATTGACAAAGAAAGAATTGACAAAGAAAGAATTGACAAAGAAAGAATTGACAAAGAAAGAATTGACAAAGAATTGAGAAAGAAAGAATTGACAAAGAATTGACAAAGAAAGAATTGACAAAGAAAGAATTGACAAAGAAAGAGTTGACAAAGAAAGAATTGACAAAGAAAGAATTGACAAAGAAAGAATTGACAAAGAAAGAATTGACAAAGAAAGAATTGACAAGAAAGAATTGACAAAGAAAGAATTGACAAAGAAAGAATTGACAAAGAAAGAATTGACAAAGAAAGAATTGACAAAGAAAGAATTGACAAAGAAAGAATTGACAAAGAAAGAATTGACAAAGAAAGAATTGACAAAGAAAGAATTGACAAAGAAAGAATTGACAAAGAAAGAATTGACTAAGAAAGAATTGACAAAGAAAGAATTGACAAAGAAAGAATTGACAAAGAAAGAATTGACAAAGAAAGAATTGACAAAGAAAGAATTAATAAATAAAGAATTGACAAAGGGAGAATTGAGAAAGAAAGAATTGAGAAAGAAAGAATTGACAAAGAATTGACAAAGATAGAATTGACAAAGGGAGAAATGAGAAAGAAAGAATTGAGAAAGAAAGAATTGACAAAGAAAGAATTGACAAAGAATTAAGAAAGAAAGAATTGACAAAGAAAGAATTGACAAAGAAAGAATTGACAAAGAAAGAATTGACAAAGAAAGAATTGACAAAGAAAGAATTGACAAAGAAAGAATTGACAAAGAAAGAATTGACAAAGAAAGAATTGACAAAGAAAGAATTGACAAAGAAAGAATTGACAAAGAAAGAATTGACAAAGAAAGAATTGACAAAGAAAGAATTGACAAAGAAAGAATTGACAAAGAAAGAATTGACAAAGAAAGAATTGACAAAGAAAGAATAGACAAAGAAAGAATTGACAAAGAAAGAGTAGAGAAAGAAAGAAAGAATTGACAAAGATAGAATTGACAAAGGGAGAATTGAGAAAGAAAGAATTGACAAAGAAAGAATTGACAAAGAAAGAATTGACAAAGAAAGAATTGACAAAGAAAGAATTGACAAAGAAAGAATTGAGAAAGAAAGAATTTACAAACAACGAATTGACAAAGAAAGAATTGACAAAGAAAGAATTGACAAAGACAGAATTGACAAAGAAAGAATTGACAAAGAAAGAATTGACAAAGAAAGAATTGACAAAGAAAGAATTGACAAAGAAAGAATTGACAAAGAAAGAATTGACAAAGAAAGAATTGACAAAGAAAGAATTGACAAAGAAAGAATTGACAAAGAAAGAATTGACAAAGAAAGAATTGACAAAGAAAGAATTGACAAAGAAAGAATTGACAAAAAAAGAATTGACAAAGAAAGAATTGACAAAGAAAGAATTGACAAAGAAAGAATTGACAAAGAAAGAATTGACAAAGAAAGAATTGACAAAGAAAGAATTGACAAAGGGAGAATTGAGAAAGAAAGAATTGAGAAAGAAAGAATTGACAAAGAATTGACAAAGATAGAATTGACAAAGGGAGAATTGAGAAAGAAAGAATTGAGAAAGAAAGAATTGACAAAGAATTAAGAAAGAAAGAATTGAGAAAGAAAGAATTGAGAAAGAAAGAATTGACAAAGAAAGAATTGACAAAGAAAGAATTGACAAAGAAAGAATTGACAAAGAAAGAATTGACAAAGAAAGAATTGACAAAGAAAGAATTGACAAAGAAAGAGTAGAGAAAGAAAGAAAGAATTAACAAAGATAGAATTGACAAAGGGAGAATTGATAAAGAAAGAATTGAGAAAGAAAGAATTGACAAAAAAAGAGTTGAGAAAGAAAGAATTGAGAAAGAAAGAATTTACAAACAACGAATTGACAAAGAAAGAAATGAGAAAGAAAGAATTAACAAAGAAAGAATTGACAAAGACAGAATTGACAAAGAAAGAATTGACAAAGAAAGAATTGACAAAGAAAGAATTGACAAAGAAAGAATTGACAAAGAAAGAATTGACAAAGAAAGAATTGACAAAGAAAGAATTGACAAAGAAAGTATTGACAAAGAAAGAATTGACAAAGAAAGAATTGACACAGAAAGAATTGACAAAGAAAGAATTGACAAAGAAAGAATTGACAAAGAAAGAATTGACAAAGAAAGAATTGACAAAGAAAGAATTGACAAAGAAAGAATTGACAAAGAAAGAATTGACAAAGAAAGAATTGACAAAGAAAGAATTGACAAAGAAAGAATTGACAAAGAAAGAATTGACAAAGAAAGAATTGACAAAGAAAGAATTGACAAAGAAAGAATTGACAAAGAAAGAATTGACAAAGAAAGAATTGACAAAGAAAGAATTGACAAAGAAAGAATTGACAAAGAAAGAATTGACAAAGAAAGAATTGACAAAGAAAGAATTGACAAAGAAAGAATTGACAAAGAAAGAATTGACAAAGAAAGAATTGACAAAGAAAGAATTGACAAAGAAAGAATTGACAAAGAAAGAATTGACAAAGAAAGAATTGACAAAGAAAGAATTGACAAAGAAAGAATTGACAAAGAAAGAATTGACAAAGAAAGAATTGACAAAGAAAGAATTGACAAAGAAAGAATTGACAAAGAAAGAATTGACAAAGAAAGAATTGACAAAGAAAGAATTGACAAAGAAAGAATTGACAAAGAAAGAATTGACAAAGAAAGAATTGACAAAGAAAGAATTGACAAAGAAAGAATTGACAAAGAAAGAATCGACAAAGAAAGAATCGACAAAGAAAGAATCGACTAAGAAAGAATTGACAAAGAAAGAATTGACAAAGAAAGAATTGACAAAGAAAGAATTGACAAAGAAAGAATTGACAAAGAAAGAATTGACAAAGAAAGAATTGACAAAGAAAGAATTGACAAAGAAAGAATTGACAAAGAAAGAATTGACAAAGAAAGAATTGACAAAGAAAGAATTGACAAAGAAAGAATTGACAAAGAAAGAATTAATAAATAAAGAATTGACAAAGGGAGAATTGAGAAAGAAAGAATTGAGAAAGAAAGAATTGAGAAAGAAAGAATTGACAAAGAATTGACAAAGAAAGAATTGACAAAGAATTAAGAAAGAAAGAATTGAGAAAGAAAGAATTGAAAAAGAAAGAATTGACAAAGAAAGAATTGACAAAGAAAGAATTGACAAAGAAAGAATTGACAAAGAAAGAATTGACAAAGAAAGAATTGACAAAGAAAGAATTGACAAAGAAAGAATTGACAAAGAAAGAATTGACAAAGAAAGAGTAGAGAAAGAAAGAAAGAATTGACAAATATAGAATTGACAAAGGGAGAATTGAGAAAGAAAGAATTGAGAAAGAAAGAATTGACAAAGAAAGAGTTGAGAAAGAAAGAATTGAGAAAGAAAGAATTTACAAACAACGAATTGACAAAGAAAGAAATGAGAAAGAAAGAATTAACAAAGAAAGAATTGACAAAGACAGAATTGACAAAGAAAGAATTGACAAAGAAAGAATTGACAAAGAAAGAATTGACAAAGAAAGAATTGACAAAGAAAGAATTGACAAAGAAAGAATTGACAAAGAAAGAATTGACAAAGAAAGAATTGACAAAGAAAGAATTAACAAAGAATTGAGAAAGAAAGAATTGACAAAGAAAGAATTGACAAAGAATTGACAAAGAAATAATTGACAAAGAATTGACAAAGAAAGAATTGACGAAGAAAGAATGGACAAAGAAAGAATTGAAAAAGAAAGAATTGAGAAAGAAAGAATTGACAAAGGGAGAATTGAGAAAGAAAGAATTAACAAAGAATTGACAAAGAAAGAATTGACAAAGAAAGAATTGACAAAGAAAGAATTGACAAAGAAAGAATCGACAAAGAAAGAATTAACAAAGAATTGAGAAAGAAAGAAATGACAAAGAAAGAATTGACAAAGAAAGAATTGACAAAGAAAGAATTAACAAAGAATTGAGAAAGAAAGAATTGACAAAGAAAGAATTGACAAAGAATTGACAAAGAAAGAATTGACAAAGAAAGAATTGACAAAGAAAGAATTGACAAAGAAAGAATTGACAAAGAAAGAATTGACAAAGAAAGAATTGACAAAGAAAGAATTGACAAAGAAAGAATTGACAAAGAAAGAATTGACAAAGAAAGAATTGACAAAGAAAGAATTGACAAAGAAAGAATTGACAAAGAAAGAATTGACAAAAAAAGAATTGACAAAGAAAGAATTGACAAAGAAAGAATTGACAAAGAAAGAATAGACAAAGAAAGAATTGACAAAGAAAGAGTAGAGAAAGAAAGAAAGAATTGACAAAGATAGAATTGACAAAGGGAGAATTGAGAAAGAAAGAATTGACAAAGAAAGAATTGACAAAGAAAGAATTGACAAAGAAAGAATTGAGAAAGAAAGAATTTACAAACAACGAATTGACAAAGAAAGAAATGAGAAAGAAAGAATTAACAAAGAAAGAATTGACAAAGACAGAATTGACAAAGAAAGAATTGACAAAGAAAGAATTGACAAAGAAAGAATTGACAAAGAAAGAATTGACAAAGAAAGAATTGACAAAGAAAGAATTGACAAAGACCGAATTGACAAAGAAAGAATTGACAAAGAAAGAATTGACAAAGAAAGAATTGACAAAGAAAGAATTGACAAAGAAAGAATTGACAAAGAAAGAATTGACAAAGAAAGAATTAACAAAGAATTGAGAAAGAAAGAATTGACAAAGAAAGAATTGACAAAGAATTGAGAAAGAAAGAATTGACAAAGAATTGAGAAAGAAAGAATTGACAAAGAAAGAATTGACAAAGAATTGAGAAAGAAAGAATGGACAAAGAAAGAATTGACAAAGAATTGACAAAGAAAGAATTGACAAAGAAAGAATGGACAAAGAAAGAATTGACAAAGAAAGAATTGAGAAAGAAAGAATTGACAAAGGGAGAATTGAGAAAAAAAGAATTAACAAAGAATTGACAAAGAAAGAATTGACAAAGAAAGGATTGACAAAGAAAGAATTGAGAAAGAAAGAATTGACAAAGAAAGAATTGACAAAGAAAGAATTGACAAAGAAAGAATTGACAAAGAAAGAATTGACAAAGAAAGAATTGACAAAGAAAGAATTGACAAAGAATTGACAAAGAAAGAATGGACAAAGAAAGAATTGACAAAGAAAGAATTGACAAAGAAAGAATTGACAAAGAAAGAATTGACAAAGAAAGAATTGAGAAAGAAAGAATTGAGAAAGAAAGAATTGACAAAGAAAGAATTGACAAAGAAAGAATTGACAAAGAAAGAATTGACAAAGAAAGAATTGACAAAGAAAGAATTGACAAAGAAAGAATTGACAAAGAAAGAATTGACAAAGAAAGAATTGACAAAGAAAGAATTGACAAAGAAAGAATTGACAAAGAAAGAATTGACAAAGAAAGAATTGACAAAGAAAGAATTGACAAAGAAAGAATTGACAAAGAAAGAATTGACAAAGAAAGAATTGACAAAGAAAGAATTGACAAAGAAAGAATTGACAAAGAAAGAATTGACAAAGAAAGAATTGACAAAGAAAGAATTGACAAAGAAAGAATTGACAAAGAAAGAATTGACAAAGAAAGAATTGACAAAGAAAGAATTGACAAAGAAAGAATTGACAAAGAAAGAATTGACAAAGAAAGAATTGACAAAGAAAGAATTGACAAAGAAAGAATTGACAAAGAAAGAATTGACAAAGAAAGAATTGACAAAGAAAGAATTGACAAAGAAAGAATTGACAAAGAAAGAATTGACAAAGAAAGAATTGACAAAGAAAGAATTGACAAAGAAAGAATTGACAAAGAAAGAATTGACAAAGAAATAATTGACAAAGAAAGAATTGACAAAGAAAGAATTGACAAAGAAAGAATTGACAAAGAAAGAATTGACAAAGAAAGAATTGACAAAGAAAGAATTGACAAAGAAAGAATTGACAAAGAAAGAATTGACAAAGAAAGAATTGACAAAGAAAGAATTGACAAAGAAAGAATTGACAAAGAAAGAATTGACAAAGAAAGAATTGACAAAGAAAGAGTAGAGAAAGAAAGAAAGAATTGACAAAGATAGAATTGACAAAGGGAGAGTTGAGAAAGAAAGAATTGAGAAAGAAAGAATTTACAAACAACGAATTGACAAAGAAAGAAATGAGAAAGAAAGAATTAACAAAGAAAGAATTGACAAAGACAGAATTGACAAAGAAAGAATTGACAAAGAAAGAATTGACAAAGAAAGAATTGACAAAGAAAGAATTGACAATGAAAGAATTGACAAAGAAAGAATTGACAAAGAAAGAATTGACAAAGAAAGAATTGACAAAGAAAGAATTGACAAAGAAAGAATTGACAAAGAAAGAATTGACAAAGAAAGAATTGATAAAGAAAGAATTGACAAAGAAAGAATTGACAAAGAAAGAATTGACAAAGAAAGAATTGACAAAGCAAGAATTAACAAAGAATTGAGGAATAAAGAATTGACAAAGAAAGAATTGACAAAGAATTGACAAAGAAAGAATTAACAAAGAATTGAGAAAGAAAGAATTGACAAAGAAAGAATTGACAAAGAAAGAATTGACAAAGAATTGACAAAGAAATAATTGACAAAGAATTGACAAAGAAAGAATTGACGAAGAAAGAGTTGAGAAAGAAAGAATTGAGAAAGAAAGAATTTACAAACAACGAATTGACAAAGAAAGAAATGAGAAAGAAAGAATTAACAAAGAAAGAATTGACAAAGACAGAATTGACAAAGAAAGAATTGACAAAGAAAGAATTGACAAAGAAAGAATCGACAAAGAAAGAATTAACAAAGAATTGAGAAAGAAAGAAATGACAAAGAAAGAATTGACAAAGAAAGAATTGACAAAGAAAGAATTGACAAAGAAAGAATTAACAAAGAATTGAGAAAGAAAGAATTGACAAAGAAAGAATTGACAAAGAATTGAGAAAGAAAGAATTGACAAAGAATTGAGAAAGAAAGAATTGACAAAGAAAGAATTGACAAAGAATTGAGAAAGAAAGAATGGACAAAGAAAGAATTGACAAAGAAAGAATGGACAAAGAAAGAATTGACAAAGAAAGAATTGAGAAAGAAAGAATTGACAAAGGGAGAATTGAGAAAAAAAGAATTAACAAAGAATTGACAAAGAAAGAATTGACAAAGAAAGGATTGACAAAGAAAGAATTGAGAAAGAAAGAATTGACAAAGAAAGAATTGACAAAGAAAGAATTGACAAAGAAAGAATTGACAAAGAAAGAATTGACAAAGAAAGAATTGACAAAGAATTGACAAAGAAAGAATGGACAAAGAAAGAATTGACAAAGAAAGAATTGACAAAGAAAGAATTGACAAAGAAAGAATTGACAAAGAAAGAATTGACAAAGAAAGAATTGACAAAGAAAGAATTGACAAAGAAAGAATTGACAAAGAAAGAATTGACAAAGAAAGAATTGACAAAGAAAGAATTGACAAAGAAAGAATTGACAAAGAAAGAATTGACAAAGAAAGAATTGACAAAGAAAGAATTGACAAAGAAAGAATTGACAAAGAAAGAATTGACAAAGAAAGAATTGACAAAGAAAGAATTGACAAAGAAAGAATTGACAAAGAAAGAATTGACAAAGAAAGAATTGACAAAGAAAGAATTGACAAAGAAAGAATTGACAAAGAAAGAATTGACAAAGAAAGAATTGACAAAGAAAGAATTGACAAAGAAAGAATTGGCAAAGAAAGAATTGACAAAGAAAGAATTGACAAAGAAAGAATTGACAAAGAAAGAATTGACAAAGAAAGAATTGACAAAGAAAGAATTGACAAAGAAAGAATTGACAAAGAAAGAATTGA